>CM040429.1:17916927-18246927 GCA_022702705.1 Papilionanthe hookeriana x Papilionanthe teres | reverse complement strand
TCCTCTCACCTTTACAGGCATGTCCTCTATCTGGGTCAGGTTGGCATAAAATTCCTTTACTATTTCTACTGCAGCTCTCTATTTCTCCCAATTTCGCTCCTTAACAGTTTGTTCCACATCTCCTCCAGAATTCTTGAGAACTCTGTCTTGAATGCATTTTTTTGCTTTGATAATGGAGTTGTACCTTGATTGAGCCTTAGCATTCACAAAACGAGTCTCGTCAAAGTCGAGTCACCTCTTCTGTCGTGGAACCATTTTCGATCTATCAAATTTACAAAAATCTTAACTAAATTATAAATCAACACTAGAATGACTTCCAAATGTGACTTAAAGTAATCTAAAATGAATTCCATGAATTTCTTCCAACTTCCAACTATTTTCTCCACATTTTCGAGTTTCCAAAATTCCTAAATGTGGAAGAAATACACGGTAAAAATCAAAAAAATTTTTTCTATGGGAGTGAAGCACTTACCAAGGGAAGATGAAATCCAGTGTCAAAATGGGTTGAAAACGCTTCAAATCCAAGATCTCTCAAGCCCTAGGTCGGTTTTTTCAGAGTTTAGAGGTTGGGGATGATGAATAGTGATGGTTGACCAGTCAAATAAAAGAGTTTTACGAATCTTACCGTCGGCGGAAAAATCTCGCCGTCAGCGGGCTATTAAATTCAAATAGGTTTAAACTTTCGGGAAAAATCCGCCGTCAGGCGCCGTCGGCGGGCCTTCTAAAAAATTCTAAAATTTTTATATTTTTTGTATTTTTAAGCCTCGTTAACGTCAATCGATTTAAACATATTTTATTGTGATTATATATTATTCAAGTCAAAAAGAAATAAATTTACACAACACAAACATCACAATTTTTATATATAAAATCCAAGTTTTTACAATACTTGTACACAACAAGGTATTTTCTCAACCTTAGTATATCAAATTCAGCTTCGCAATCCAAATCACAATACTCAAAACACTGAAAACAAACAATCTATGCATAGTCTCATCTATACTGAGATCAAATATCAAAATCTAAAATAAAGTAAGTGCAAACTACACAGATTTAAATCCAAACTAAATCAACATATAAGTAATTACGAACATCTTCTACTCGTCAGAATCAATGCTAAACTCATTTCAAATATCTCCCATAGAACGTAAATGCACAAAAAGATTGTAGAAGGGCTTGTAAGGAAACTCTTCTGTATGATCTTCTTCAATCCATCCTTTCTTTCTCATAAGCCGTATGAAACTAACCTCAAGATGTCCAGAATGATCGAAGTGTTCTTTCATTCTCCAGTCAACATGATTAAAAAAATCAGAGATGTTATTAATTGAAGTCATCACGTTTTGTACCTCTTTTTCCAGTCCTTTGAGTTTTCGTAAGATTAGATCAGTTTTATCAGTCAAGGGCCTAATTGAAAAAGAACTCTGAGATGTTTGATCCATAGTAATAGCCATATCGTTACTATCATCAAGTGTAGGAAACATATCAGATGGATCTAAAGGTTTCCAAGGCAGAAGTACCTTCTCCCAGGCTTCATATGAAACTTGGTTCTGACTGTAGAGTGCAAATATTGTAGAAGGACGTCCAAGCCCATAAATTGATCCATGAACAATCAGACCTAAAGCAGACTTCACAATTATCAAACCAACATCAATAGGTAATCCCGCTTGAATACAGTAATTCATAATTGCACTTTCCTTAGAAACTTTGCTAACTCTCATAGTTGGTAACATTTTTGAAGAAATGAAAAAGTGTCAGTCTTTAGAAACGAGATTTAGAAGTGTTGCAGAGGAATTGACATACCCGTTTTCTCTCATTTCCCAATCTCCCGCTTCATCAGTCAAGTAACGATAGATTTCATTCATATTATTCCTTGTAGGGACAAAGTTGGAATAGTGACAAACTCGATAGAATATAACTCATTAAATCTAGAAGGAGTAAAAGTTACCCATCTGCCTAGCACATAGACAACACCATGGTTGATTCCGTATAAATTGGCATAGAATTCCTTCACCACAGGGATGACTACTGCAGAGGTTGTATAACACAATACTTCCCAACGTCACCGCATAATCATTTCTTCGATAGGCATTGTTGAATTCTCTTCTCCTCGATTCATGAATCCTCGTTCCTTGATCAATCTCTTTTTTTGTCATAACTTTATTGAATAAGCGCCGAGCCTCACAACTGATAAATTTTCTTCTATTGAACACTCGAAATCTAGGGATTTTAGGGTGATTGGATTCCATAATGATGAGTTTTGGTGGAGTTTCAATTCGTTTTTAGGAAGTAGATAGTTTAGAATTCGAGTTCTAGGAGTTTTTAAAGAGTTAAAACACTTAGAATTGCCAGAAACCGTCAAAATAACTCCCTAAACCGTCCACTCGTCGATCTTGCCTTCGGCGGCGTCAATCTCGCCGTCGGTGGGATTCTTTGGTAACACAAACTATATTTGGCAAGCAAAACTCACTGTTGGAGGGATCAATCTCGTCGTCGGCAGCCAAGGCAAAAATTGCCCAGTTTTGCTCTGATCCAAATGTGTTTCTAATTTTTCTATGGATCCAATTATCATGATGATTATAAGGGTAAATAAGAGTAGTAGAATGCATTTATACCACAAACTAACAATAAATCACACAAATGCACAATTAATGCATGAAAATAAAGATAACTACGGGTTTCCTCCCATAAAGTGCTTGGTTTAACGTCGTCAGCCCGACCTATTCAGAGTGTTAATCAGGTTGACTTAGCATTAAAACTTATTTAAATTTTGGTCTTTTACCCTCAAAATATGGTTTTGATCTGTGTCCATTTACCTTGAATCTATTTCCAGTCTTTGGTTCTTCAATTTCAATAGTTTTTTATGTAAATACTTGAGTTGTAGTGAAAGGTCCTAACCAGCGGGATTTCAATTTCCCAGGAAATAATTTCAGTCTTGTATTGTAAATCAAAACTACTTGTCCTGGTTCAAATTTCTTTTGTTTAATCTTCCGATCATGCCATAACTTCATTTTCTCTTTATAAATTATATCATTATTGTAGGATTCATTCCTTAATTCCTCTAATTCATTCATCTGCAGCAATCTCTTCTCACCAGCATCTTTCAAATTATAATTAAATTCTTTAATTGCCCAATACACTTTACGCTCTAATTCAACCGGTAAGTGGCAAGTCTTTCCATGAATAAATCTGTAAGGAGTCATTCCAATCAGAGTTCTATAAGCAGTCCTGTATGCCCATAATGCAGTGTCTAGTCTGGTGGACTAATCTGATCTACTAGAGTTTACAGTCTTTTCTAAAATCCGTTTAACTTCTTGATTAGAAACTTCAGCTAATCCACTGGTCTGTGGATGATAAGAAGTAGATATTTTATGAACAATATTAAATTTTTCAGCCAATTTTTGAATATATTTATTCCTAAAATGAGATCCTCCATCGGTGATAATCACTTTTGGCATTCCATACCTTGTGAAAATATTTTTCATTAAAAATTTTGAAACACTCTTAGCATCACAATGAGGTAAGGCATGTGCTTCAATCCATTTAGAAACATAATCAACAACAACAAATATATATGAGTTTCCAAATGAAGGAATAAATGGTCCCATGAAATCTAATCCCCAAACATAAAAAATCTCAACTTCTAATATGAAATTCAGAGGCATTTTATTTCTTCTAGATATATTACCTACTCGTTGGCATTTATCACAAGTTTTGATATATCTGTAAACATCTTTAAAGAGAGTAGACCAATAAAATCCAGCTTGTAAAGTTTTATGTGCAGTTTTGTCAGTCCCAAAATGTCCTCCAAATTCAGAATCATGACATTTTTGAATAATCAGTTCTGTTTCTTCATAAGGCACACATCTCCTAATAATAAGATCCTTACATTTCTTATATAAATATGGTTCATACCAAAAATTCGCTTTAGCATCATAAATGAATTTTTTCTGTTGTTGCAGAGTTAACATGGGTGGTAAAAAATCACTTACAATATAATTAACTATATCAGCGTACCAAGGTATTTTCCACTCATTTATATTATAAAGTTGTTTATCAGGGAAACTGTCTGTACTTTAATTGTCAGTGTCAGATAATTCGTGATATTCTAATCTTGACAAATGATCAGCAATTTGATTATCAGTTTCCTTTCTATTTATTACTACAAAATTAAATTCTTGCATCAGTAATATCCATCTAATTAATCTTGGTTTGATATCCTTCTTTTGCATTAATTATTTAATAGTAGAGTGATCAGTATGCACAATACATTTAGTTCCAATTAAATAAGATCTAAACTTATCAAAAGCATATACAATTGCTAATAATTCTTTTTCTGTAACCGTGTAGTTAATTTGAACATTATTAAGAGTTTTACTAGCATAGTATATAACTTTAAAAATTTTATCATATCTTTGTCCAAGAACAACTCCAATAGCATAATCACTAGCATTGCACATAAGTTCAAACAGTTTCTCCTAATCAGGTGAAACTATTATAGGTGCTGTGATTAATTTATCCTTTAATAATTCAAAAGCATTTAGACATTCTTTAGTAAATTCAAATTTCTTGTCCTTTTCTAAAAGTTGGCATAGAGGTTTGGTTATTTTTGAAAAATCTTTTATGTAGAGTCTGTAAAATCCAGCATGTCCAAGAAAACTTCTTACCCCTCTCACTGTAGTAGGAGGTGGTAATTTAGCTATAACTTAAATTTTTTGCAGGGTCTACTTCCATAACATTTTCTGAAATTTTATGCCCTAATACAATTCCTCCTGCAACCATAAATTGACATTTTTCCCAATTTAGAACTAAATTAGTTTTTTCGCATAACTCCAAAACTTTTTCAAGATGATCAAAAGATGCATCAAATGATGTTCCAAATACAGAGAAATCATCCATAAATACTTCTATTCCATCATCTATTAATTTACTAAATATAGACATCATACATCTCTGGAATGTTGCATGCACATTACATAATCCAAAAGACATTCTTCGAAAAACAAAAGTTCCATAAGGACTAGTAGATGTAGTTTTCTCTTGATCCTCAGGAGCAATAGAAAATTGATGGTAGCCAGTATATCCATCTAAAAAATAAAAGTATTTGTGCCCAACAAGTCTATCCAACATTTGGTATAGGAATGGTAAAGGGAAGTGATCTTTTCTGGTGGCCGTATTTAATATCCCATAGTTGATACATATACACCATCCAGTAACTTGTCTGATAGTTATCAAATCATTATTTTCATTAGCTTCAACAGTCACTCCTCCTTTCTTAGGAACACAATGAATTTGGCTTACCCAAGCACTGTCCGAAATAGGATATATAATACCATTGTCTAACAATTTTAAAATTTCTTTCTTGATTACTTCTTTCATGAATGGGTTTAATCTCCTTTGGGGATCAACTCTGGGTTTATGTTCATTATCTAAAATAATTCTGTGCATACAGATTGAAGGACTAATTCCTTTAATATCTTCCAAGGTCCAACCAAAAGCTTTCTTATATTTCTTTAATGTGTCTAAAAGTTTTTGCTCTTGTAATTCGTTTAATTCTGCAGATATAATAACTGGTAAAGTTAATGAATTTTCCAAAAATATATACTTCAGATGAGTAGGTAAAATTTCAACTCAAGTTCAGGAGGTTTTATAATTGACTTAACTATATTATTTTCAACATTTTCTGTAACATCCAACATCTCAAATCTTTCTTGTATATAATCTAATTCTTTATTTTCTATTTTTCAAATAATTCTTCATTTTCTATTTCTTGTTTATTTTCAAAATATTCTTTAAAATGTTCATTTTGCAGATGTTCAAGAATTTCCATTCAAAAACATTCATCATCTTTTTCAATAGCTGGGTATTTCATTGATTTTACAATGTTAAAAGTTACTTCTTGGTCATTTATTCTCATAGTTAATTCTCCTTTTTGAACATCAATCATGGTTCTTCCAGTAGCTAAGAAATGTCTCCTTAAAATTATAGGTATTTCTTTATCTTCCTCCATATCTAAAATAATAAAATCCACAGGAAAGATAAATTTATCTACTTTTACTAACACATCTTCGATAACTCCTTTAGGATAAGTTACTGAACGATTTGCTAACTGAAGAGTTACAGAAGTAGGTGAGACTTCTCCCAATCCTAATCTTTTAAAAATTGATAGAAGCATAAGATTAATGCTGGCTCGCAAATCACATAAAGCTTTTCCATAAAATTTTTGTCTAATAGCACAATGTATAGTGAAACTACCAGAATCTTTTAATTTCTCAGGAAGCTTTCTCTGAATAATTGCACTACACTCTTTACTAAGCGCAACAGTTTCATTGTCTGTGAAATTTCTCTTTTTATTTAGAAAAACTTTCATAAATTTCACATAATTGAGCATTTGTTCTAATGCTTCTACAAAGGGAATATTCACCGTTAATTTCTTCAGGATCTCAATGAATTTAGAAAATTGTTTATCCTTTTTATGTTGCTTTAATCGCTGAGGAAATGGTGGTGGTGGTTTCTCTATAGTAATTTTCATTGGTGTAAGTGGATATTCTAAATCTTGATCTTGCTGATCCCTTTCTTTTTCAGTTTCCACTTTCTGTTTTTCAGTTTCTGTTTTTTTTTGAACTATTGTTTCTAATTTTTTTCCACTTCGTAGCTGTATCACTTTTATTTGTTCTTTTCCTTGGACTTTAGGATTAATTTCCACATTAATAGGAAAAGTTCTAGAAATTCTATTATTAAGTGTAGTAGAGATATGCCCAAGTTGAGTTTCCATATTTTTAATTGCAGTTCCTTGATTTTGTAATTGGTTTCCTTGAATTTGTAACTGGTTTCCTTGATTCTGCAAATGTTGACCCATATTTAATATCAATTCTTCCATAAATAACTTCTTTTCCTTAAATTGAGAGTTGTTATTAAATCTAGGTGGATAAGAAGGTTTATAGTTAGAATTTCCTTGATTAGATGAATTTCCTAATGGGTTTACTGAGTTGTTTGCCCATTGTTGATTAGTAGAATTGTTATTCCAATTAAAACTAGGATGATTATTCCAAGTAGGGTTGTAATAATTTGAATAAGGATTATTGAGTCTGTTATTAATAGCATTTAAAGTTTCATAAGAAGGTTGAACATCCACAAATTTTGCAGATGAACTTTTTTCCATTATAGTAGGAGAATAATTCATTCCATAATGATCTAATTTCTTAGATATAGCAGCAATCTGAGAAGCTAACATAGATATTGCATCAGAATCATGGATACTAGCTATTTTTTAGGATTTAGCCTTTCAGAAGGCCATTGAAATTTTTTAGTAGCTATTTCTTCAATTAATGAATAAGCCTCATCAAATGGTTTTGCCATTAATGAAACACCAGCGACAACATCAATAATGGATCTAAGAGATCCTACTAATTCATTATAAAAAGTTTGTATAATTAACCAATCTGGTAACGCATGATGTGGGCATTTCCTAAGAAGATCGTTAAATCTCTCCCAAGCATCGTATATCGATTCTCCATCAAACTAACTAAAAGAAGTTATATCATTTCTAAGCTTAGCAGTTTTTGAAGGAGGAAAATATTTGGATAGAAATTTTTGTGATAATTCTCCCCAAGTTCTAATAGATCCAGGTGCTAACAAATTTAACCACATCTTAGCCTTATCCCTTAAAGAAAAAGGAAAAAGCCTAAGTCTAACAGCATCATTAGATACTCCATCATATTTAAAAGTAGCACAAAGTTCTAAGAAACCAGCGAGATGTAAATTAGGATCTTCGGTTGGTGAACCACTAAATTGATTATTCTGTACCATTTGGATAAGTGCAGGTTTAAGCTCAAATGAATTTGCCGCTGCATCAGGGTTTTGGATAGTTAGGTGAATTTCATCTAATGTAGGGTTAGTGTAATCGCTTGAATGTCTCGGTTGATTTTCATTTACTGGATTATTCGCCATTTGATTTATAATTTCTCTTTTCTGTTTTCTAATTTTTTTAATAGTACGTTCTAATTTCGAATCGTAAGGTATTAAATTTTTAGTTCCAAATTTGCGCATACACAATCAAAATTAAAAACTTATGCAATTTAAAATAGTCCGTTACTCTAGTAATTATCTTAATAATTATCGCACTAATTACCTTAATAATTACTTTACTTCCTTGGCAACGACGCCAAAAACTTGATCCCGGTGATGTTATGCTTAACTTTATAAGTGTCAACAAATTGTAAAAATAAATATTCAATAATAGCAAGTCACCCCTTATAGACGCAAGTATACATATCGTTCAAGTAATACAGGGCACTAATGGAGTCCTGGATATTGATCCCACAGGGAAGTTTAAATATTACGAACTAATAACAACAGTTTAATTAAGTATTTAATAAACATAAATTAAGAACAATTATACTAAACTCTACCACTAATGTTTAAACAGAAGTTTGCAATATAGAAAAGTATCTTCCCCCTTGTTAAAAGAATTAAGTGAATGGATAATTAAATTAGTTAGAATTGTATTGTGCCAAATATGAGCATTCCTATTCTTTACCCTTTGGGCCAGGAATAAAGAACATTGACTAATCCTATGCTTGGTTACTGAATCTGCGGCTAGGCTGGGAGGATACCGGCTCTCACTTCGGAGCTCCCACGTTTCCCTCGCCTGAGGGCTAACATCTACACTTCAGCTCCCAAACGATAGGACCGAATTAAGGATTTTAGTCTATCACTCTAAAATCTCCAATTCTACGTCTGATAAGTATTATTTCTCTATTTATTTGCACCCTCCTTTCAAGGACTTTGACCTCCCCAAATCTTGGATTTAACCTTTACTTTAGTTGTTAAATCAACATATTTTAACAGATCAATTAACCAGTTTGAAAGTAAATTAAGATTTAAGTAAAAGGATTATCACAATTTTTATCGAATATTTTAGGCACAACTAATTCAAATTTTCATTTCACAAAATCTCAAAACAAGGAGAAAGACAGAGAAGACTATTCAGAATGCATAAGAAGAATAACACAAAACTTGGATTTCATATAAAAATCAAAGTTACGAAATAATAAACACAACTTATCTCGATTTTCTCCCTAAGCAACTCCTTGAAGTTCTTCCGACTCTTCCTTCTTGTACAACACACACTAATAACACTAAACACAGTAAAAGACTCTTAAGAATGACACTCAAGAAGGACTCTCACATCACACCAAGGACACACAACACACACTGAAGACAAACTTTTTGTCCTAAATTCGTCTCTTTTTAAAGAGGGAGAAATATTTCCAAAGATTGCTTAAGCACCCCTTCAAAAAGCATCCAGATTCGATGAATCTTGTTTGAACCGTCCTTCTCACCGTCGGCGGCCTCGTTGGCGCTGTCGGCGGGCTTCTAGAACATAGGCCAATTGCTTAGGCTCGCTGTCGGCGGGCTCCAATATAATATTTTTTTATTCTCTAGAAAAATGCGCCGTCGGCGGCCTATTCCTTGCCGTCGGCGAGCAAGTTCAAATTTTGTCTCTTTTGGTCCTTTTTGTTCCAGATTCGCTTCTTTTCGCATCTTTTTGCTCCATTATCTATAAATCTTCATTCCTGCAACAAAACATAGAAAATACCTTTCTTTAAAGTGCAGTATCATCCAAATCAATGTAAAATCTGTATAAAATTCTCAATACATTTTTCTTTGATCAGTGACGAACTTGCTACGATCAAAATTTTCTCATTCCTTTCCTCAGTTAAATTTGAGTGTCATCTAAACGTGAAAATAAAAACACGAAATAAATTCAATGGATCTAGGAAAATAAACTAATTTAAGCTTTTCAAACTTGAAAAAGCTTAAAAATTCATGGATTTGACCATAAAAAAAATCAAAATTTTTCTCAAAATTTTGGTTTTTCTAAATGAGAGCAAAATTCATGGTTAAAATAAAAAATAATGAGTTTAGAATGTAGATCTGACCTCGAGATGAAGAAATCGGGTGATTTCAAGCCCAAAAACTTGAAAATCCGGCTCTAAATGGGATATCTAGGTGGTATTTTCGCGAAAAATAGTGGAGAAGGAAGCTTAGGCGTCAAAAATGGCTTGGATGGTTTAAGAAGATGGGTTTTCGAGCGCCTTGGAGCCAGACTCAGTGACTAGGTCTTTCACACATCTTTACTTTAGATTGCACATCTTCGCAATCCAGACCATTTCCTTGTGTCTAAATACATTGTATCACATGTCCTATATATTAGTAGTAACTTTTAGTCTTCTAGAAGCTCCAATAACCACTTAACACCGTCAAAATAACTACCCAAAGTCATCAAAAAAACTTGACAGCGTCTGTATCGAACTGGCGCTTAGGCGTCGGATTCCGGTGCCTAGGCGTCGGATTCCGGCGCCTAGGCGATAGGCCAATAATTCCAAAATTTTGCTCCGTAAGCTCCATTTTTTCTCCTTCTTGCTCCTTTTTCCTCTTTTTCTTTCTTGGACTCTTTTTAAATCATCTACATCCAAAAACATGAAAATACCTTTCATTAAAGCATAATATCCTTAAGAATTGAATCATAAATAAGGCATAAAAATGGGTATTTTTTAGGTAGATCAACTACCACCGACATAAAACCACCAGTCGACTTTGTAACTTGGAAAACCTAGTAACCTTTCCTATCTGTAGGACAACGGGTCTCTGTAATCATCAACCTATAATGGATTCTAACAATTGGGCGAGGCCCCGTGATTTTTTCCCTTTACAGGTTTTCTATGTAAACACTTCAAGTGTTATTACTAGTTGTTTTCTTTTGTTCGAGTGTGCCTATAATCTCTTGCAAGGCAAGACGATAATACATTACCCTAACACCGTGAATTTCCTAGCACATGTCACTTTAGAGCAGTATGTGGGAAAATTTCAATCCCACCACTGAACTACTTACATGGCTTACTACATGACCACCAGACACAATAATCGTGACCAAAGAGCACCCCAATCCAACAAGCATTGTTCCAGGGAGCAGTCACAAAGCTAAAGGCTATAGCTTCTTCATCTTCCTGCCCTGGAAAAAGTCATCATACTGTTGACCTCATTTTTGATGAGGTCTTTTCTCTTCTCTCTTCTTAGTGCTTAGGATCTAGCCATAGGACTTCTCTTTGACTATCCTAGAGAACTAGAAATGGGACCCATCACTTAGAAATTCAAACACTTCTTGGCTCCCTTCAAACCCCACAAGTTTGATTGTAAACCCCTAAAGCCGCTTGAGGGTTAAGATCAAATGTAGAGGTTCAAAGGATGAGTTCCCTATAGGACTCTTTGGCCTTAGGATTACCCTAGGTGGTTTGGCCCTGGTGAGGATAAGCTTGCACACACCACAATCTCACACACATTCCAAACCCCTAAAACCACACCTATACCCAACTTGACTCCCTAACTCATGTAGGTAATTTATATGGATGAACCTTAACCCTTAAGCCCCTGACTAAGAGAGTTATGAACAAAATAGTGAATGCCTAAAATGAGTCCTCTCATGGCTCTTGTGAGCTTAATATGGCTTCATGGATCAAACAAAACAGTTTCATTTCACTCACATCTAATTATCTTAATTTTCCCCAAATTTCAATTTTTGACTCCCGGGGCCCTAAACCCACCAAATCTACCAAATGCCATTGAAATTGCCCAAAATTTGCAAAATTGCCTAAATTATCCAAAATTCCTCAAAATCAATCATAAAAATTTCCCACCACTCAAATTGAGCATCCATAGCCAAATACACCAAAATTTCCAAAAATACCCCCAATACCCTTAAAATACCCAAAATACCCCTTTAGCCCAAAAATCCAAAAAATTCCAGCAATTCCCAGAAAATTCCAAAAAATCTCAAATATTCCCAATTTCATTTTGTTCAACTACACCATAGGCAAATTTTGTCAATTTAGCCCACTTTTACTAGAATCCCCAATTTGACCCTTTTTTAACCTAAAATGAACCCAATGCCAAACCAAATCAACCCAATTGATCCTAATTTTGATCCAATTCAATTCTAAAATTCAATTTAATATCCCCAATATCAATTTGAACCAAATATAAACCCAATTTTATCAACATATGGGTCCAATTTTAATTTGAAGCCTAAAGCCCAATTCTGGCCCATGACCTAAACTTAGCCCAAACCAACCCGACTCAACTCCAATTAGCCCCAAATCTTTTCTAAAACCTTCCTAACATCCCCACAAACAAAACACTAACTTAATTTGCCCTAAATTTGAACCTAAACTCCACCCAAGCCTAACCCAAACCAAAATTTCCTAAATTAGCCTAAACCAATCATAAATCCAAACAAGCCCAAATCCTAGAATTAAGACTCAACCAAAAATTGAAAACTCTTTGTTACACTCCCATAAACCTTTTGCAACATTAATTTTACATCAAAATCAACATTAGCCCAACCTTAGCCCAAGTTAGCACAATTTGACCCACTTTGTCCCTATTATTAAAGAGGCCCAAATCAAATCAAATTCAACCCTAAATGACACCAAACCTTTTCTAAAGTTCTCATGACACATTGTCGGCATATTTTTAGGTTGTGTGTTTTATTTTGAAAAGGGGGTCGCCTAACAGAAGCTGTCGGTGAATTTTTAATTTAATTAAAATAAATAATTTGAAAAGTAGTATTTGATTTTGAAAATAATTTTAAATTTGAAGGTTTTAAGATATGAGATTAAACCGATCTCACATCCCAAATAGTTTATATAAACGAGCACCGCACCACAAACCGTGTATCTATCCCTAAGGATAGACACCACGCTTGACGGTGGGGCTCGATTAAATAAACTAGAAGATTTGTGACATCCGTTTGGTCCGCGAACCGATTTTATAAGCCGACAAAATTCCCCGCTTAATATGAAAACATTAAACGGGGTTTATATTACCTCAGGTTCTTTAAAATTCCCTATAAGGGCAAGCCCACTATAGTTAATTACATCTTAAGTGATGGGAATCACCTAAGAAAACTCTCGATAATAATCAATAATTCGCTCTCGAAGGATTTCAAAGTTTAAGTTTTTCGATGGATTGAAATTTGGAATTTCGATAGGGAATGGATCAAATTTGGAACATTTTGTTTTGGGAATCCAAAGGAAGAAAGGTAGGAGAAATCACAGACTCGAAGCGAACTTCGGTAATTTCCCGACTATCCTATTGTTTGGCTTGGATTTAGGGAAGTCCTAATATTTATTTAAATGTTTTGATCCCGCCAATTTTAATTAATTAGGATTTATATTTATATGATAGGATCATACAAATAGCCTTGAAGATGTGAGGGTTTATGTCGTACCCGAACGACTACCTCGGAATCCTAAGACCGGTGAGGGCTTAATTTGCAATGCAAGTGCCTAACGAAGAGGTTGAGGATTTATGTTGCACCAGGCAAACTACCTCGAAATCCTATGACTTGGTTATTTAATTCTAGGAAAGTTTCTGTTGAAGTAGACTCGGGTTTTGCTTGATGACGATGGCCGTGCTTGCCCACCATGCTCCGAGCTCCTTGTTGTTGCGGAGGTTTAGTTTTAGAAGTCATAAATCAGGGGATGAGAAAAGTGTTTTGGTTTAGAGAAAATCTTAATTTCCAGGTGTTTTTTATGTTTTATTTAAAACAAATCTTAAAGTTGATTATAACGACACCGGTTAAGATCCCACGGTTCCATCCTTCCGGCATCATTATTTTTATCGGATTCACTTAGTCCGGATGAATTTGCTAAACTCAGCTGAATGAGTTCCACACTTTCATTTAGACCGTGGGAAATCCCGTTAGCAACACGTAGGTTACATCATCCGAGGTATTCCCGATCATCCAACAGGACGTTTTAATTTAGTTGTAATTGTAGTTTTGTGTTCTGTTTGTGATTAAATTTTGAGTTGTTTTATATTTTGAAATTTTGTGGCGGTGAATTTTATCTTGCAACTTAGTTTTGGTTTCAGTTTTAGGGGCTATCCTAAAGGTGTGAGTTTTCATGCAACAGTTGTTTATCATGCAAGAAAAGTAAGTGCAATGCAGTTAAGTAAATTGCAATAATGTAAATTACAAGAAAGTAAATTGCAATAAAATAAAAGCGTACCTGGAGGGTCTTCCCGTCATCCCAAGCTGCACTTAAAACACAATTAGAATACTTAAACAAGTTCCTAGGTAAAGCTAAGGGAAGGGTTATGGTTTTCTACCAAATTCCTAATCCTATAGCTAGTCATTTCCTATGACGTCTAGGTCTTTGTGTTTTGGTTTGAGGACGATTTTCTTCATCAAAGAACAATTAAGTCCAATTGTTCTTATAAATGTCCTATCATATTGAGGAAGTGCTTAAGGATAATCTTAAACATCTTTTCAATATTTCTAGGATTGTTTTAAGTCCAAATGAATTTAATTATATA
The DNA here is from genome assembly GCA_022702705.1 of Papilionanthe hookeriana x Papilionanthe teres. Lineage (NCBI taxonomy): Eukaryota > Viridiplantae > Streptophyta > Magnoliopsida > Asparagales > Orchidaceae > Papilionanthe > Papilionanthe hookeriana x Papilionanthe teres. Next base: position 18,232,551 of record CM040429.1, on the reverse strand, counting down.
AATGAATTAGTCGTCAGAGGATTCGAGTTTTGTTAACTTGCTCGGTGAACTAGGACATTTGAATGTCCTATAAATGAAGTAACATTTCATTTAATATTCTGCTTAGGAGTTATGATAACTAAAGCTTTTGATGGTAAATTGGTGTTCAAATGGTTTGATTTAAGTTAATGAGTTTAAATTTGGAATAGTGTTCAAGTTGCTTTATATTTAATTTCTTTCTGTTTTAGGTGATGTTATTTAATTTAATTTAATTTAATTTAATTTAATTTAATTAAGTTTTAATTCTATTTAATTCAATTTAATTCAATTTAGTTTGATTTGATGTTACATTAAATTAATTTGATTTGATTTAATTTTAATTTAATTTGATTTAATTTAATTTAATTGAATTTAATTTTTAATTTAATTTAATTTAATTTGATTTGATTTGATTTAATTTAATTTGTTTATTTAATTTATTTTAATTTTATTTATTTAATTTAATTTAATTTAATTTAAGTTATTTAATTTAATTTAATTTGTTTATTTAATGTAATTTAATTTTATTTATTTAATTTAATTTAATTTAATTTAATTCAATTTAATTTACTTAATTTAATTTAATTTTTAATTTAATTTAATTTTTTTATTTTAATTGAAAAATTTTAAAAGAGTTTAATAATTTAATTTTAGTTTAATGATTAAGTCTTTTAATGTTTTGAATTTGAGTTATCATTTTAATTAAGAATTGAATATTAATGAGATAATTAATTTAGGGATTTTTAAATTAAAGAATAAATCTCTTCCTAATAATATCCCTATTTTAATAATTCCAATTTTATTATTCTTCCAAATTTAATCAATTATTTAATTAAAATTTAATCATTTTAAAATTGTTTAATGGGTTTCTACCCTTTAATTATTTAAATTTCAATCATCCAAATCAAATTAGGATCAAATATGTTACTTATTAATTTTTTTTTAGACCTAAAGTTTTAATTAAGGATTAAAATTTTTAATTACCATTTTTCCCTTTAAGCTTAATAATTTCATAACTCACTAAATTGAACTCAAATGAACTTGAAATTTTTATGTGACTTCACTCATATGTCAATAAAGACATGAGAGGAGAAAATGTGATTTTTCTGTATTTAATTTATTTATATAATTATTTTTGGTAGAAAATAGAGATTTCAAAGGAAAATTTAATAACATGACCAAGGGAAAGTTTCTATCCTTAAGAAAATTAGGGGACATTTCTAATGACCAGAGAACCACTTGGACTAATTTTGGTGATTTTTTGAATTATATTATTTTTATTATAATTATTTTAAGTTTTGGAGTGTTAATTAATTTAAAAATAAAATAAATGTTGAAAAATGAATTTTATATTTTTCAAAAATCTCTCTGATATCAAGGAAATCAGAGAATCAAATTTTATAATTTTCTAATTTTTCTATGATTTATTATAATTATTTTAATGAAAAAGCTAGAAAATATATTTTTTTAATTTTAAAATTACCTTAAAGCTTTAAAATTTAATATCTCACTAAATAGACCTAAGAAAAATATGGGGTTTGTTCCTAAGTGATTAAAATTCAAAATGTGACATTTTGGTGAATTTTATTATTTTTTGTGATTTTTATTATTTTTTAATTATTAAAAATATTAAAATAATATTAAAAATCAATTTTTTTAGAAAATTGAAATTTTAATTTTATTAGATTTCCCTAATATCAGAGAGGCTCCAAAACTAATTTGGTGAATTTTTGAAAGATATTTTGAAAGTTATGAATTTTTAAAGTTTAAAATGGCTAAATGGCTTAATCAACCCAATTAAGTAGGGCTAACCAAGTCCAATTGACCTCAAATTTTTATGGTGGGTTTCTCTGATCCTAAAGGTCAGTGGAGAATTGATTTCAAGTCAATTTGATGTATGGTTAGCTCTAATTAATTAGAGATCCATTTTGGGTGTTTAAGCCGATTAGGGTTGTTTTAAATGAACTAACTCAAAACCTATTTTTCCTAGGGTCCTCTCGGTCATAAGGAACATCATCAAATTTTCCTAGAATTTATTTCACAACATGCTATTTATTGGAATTAAAATACTCAAAACGAGTAACATGAATTTGAAAAATCAATAACTCTTCATAGGGATGGCCTCTGACTTTGGAAAATTCAGGGAATGTTCCCAAATTTAGAGGCTTCAAAAGCCCTATGGTCTCATGCCATGGTGAATTGTATACATGCATGGAGAATTAAAAATATGCAGAGAGTGAATAAATTATTAAAAATAAAATACTTGATGAAATTAAGTAATTTCTTTTCCACATTATTCTCCTCTGTTCACTGAGCAAGAGGGTATTTTTATTTTATTTTTATGATTTTTCTACACAAAGTTATGAATTTTTGAAGTTTAGGGAATTAAATAAATCAAAAAATACCCTAATTTTCTATTTATCCACGCGGCGCCGCGTCAACCTCGGCAGCTCCGAACGCACACGCGTCGCGCTCCCATTCGACGCCGCCATCTGACTCAGCTCTCCCGGGGCCCGCTGTATCGTTCCGTCTTCTGATCCGACGCGATCCTGGCCGTCCGTCCGTGCGTGTATTAAATGAACGGCATCCGTTCATCGTCCCCAAGTGTCCTCACCCGAGAGCCGTCCACACTAAATCCCTAATATCTCACTCGATACTCAATGGATTTTCATGTTCTTATGCTCTATGGATTCGTCTTGAAGAGACGAACACATCTATACGGCTATCATGCATTGAAATTAAAGCATTTGAAATGGAGAATCTCTAGAAGCTCGGGATGAAGAATTAGCTCATACCTTTGCTCAGAGAAGTGTGGCTTCGATCTGAGAGTTGTTGCACCTTCGATTGGATCTTAGCAAGCTCCAGATGAAGTCTCCTGGTCTGGTGAATTGTCTAGGTTGGATTTCGACCACAGCCGATCACAAAGCTTGGAGGCTGGAGCAACTGGGTGGCCTGGAGATGGGGCTTTTGTTGGTGGACACCTTCCCCGGTCCAGTGAAGGTGTAGAACCAATCAATTTGGGGATTGGCTCACTCGTGGAGAAGTGTCCTGGTTTTGGGTGGAATTTCGGCTGAGAAATCGGGTTTTGTCGATGGGGATTAGGGCAAATCGACACCTGGGGATCAATTGCTCTAAGGGTGGAGAAGGTTTGGAACAATTTTGGCGAGTTTCGGCAAGGTTTGTGCAACTCTCCTCCATGGCCGCGAGGGTGAGGGGTTTAAATAGGAGAGGCTCGGAGAGCCTTCCAGGGGAGCCGAGGCATGGGATCAGCCGTTGCTGCGGTGAGGAGAAGAACGGCCATGGTGGCCATTGGGCATGGGGCAGCTCGGCAAGGTGGAATTCCAAAGTTTGGCTCCTCCCGAGGTCTCGGCCATGGTGTTTTCTCGCGATCCGGGCGGCTGGCCGGCAGCATGGGTCACCTTCAGTGGTCGTGGAGCCTGGGGCTTGAAGTTGGTGAAGTCGGTCGGAGTTTGACATGTGTAAAGGCTTTGGATTGAAATGGAATGGGGGAAGGCTATACTTGGCTAGGTTTGGTCAACCCATTTGTTTGGCTGGGTTCACCTCCCCATGGCTGGTCTTGGGCTGAGAAGATCAGTTAGGCTAGCTGGTCAAGAGGTGGTGATGTCTTTATCCAAGAATATTTGGATTAAATCTTGGTTAAGGGGAAACATGCTTAAGGCTAATGACTTTTAGGAGATGGTTAAAGGACCTCCTCCTTTTGCCATTAATGGCATGGTCACATGCCAAACTTTCATGGCTCCATATGGCTTGTGAATGGCTCATCCTTGGCTCCATTTGGCTTGGAAAAAGCTTGGGTCAATTTCATAAAAAGGGATTTAAGAAAATTTTGATATTTTGATGGGAATTTGTATGGGGCTTGATTTGGAATTGTTTAATTGATGACTTTGAAACTTAGGGGCAATTTTGATTAAATGGATGATGAGGGGAAGTGCCATGTGGGCTTTAGATGAATTTGGGCTTTTGAATTTGAAGGAAGTGGGCTTTTAGGAAAGTTTAAGGGGAATGGGCTTTTTGATTTTAGGATGGGCATTTGGGTGAAGATTTTGTGAAGGACCTTGTCGAATAAGTGTTATAATTGGTTTAGGGATGTTTTATGAAGGGCTTGGAGTCAATTTGGTGTGATTTGGGGTTGAATTGGTTTGAATTTGGATTTATTTGGTAAGTGGGCCTATGTAGGTCAAATTGGGCTAACTTGGGCCAATGTTGGGCTAGGGTTGAAATTGATGTAAAATTAATGTTGAGAAATATTTATGGGAGTGTTTCAAAGAGGTTTTGACTTTGGTTGGGCTTTGATTTTGGGTTTGGGCTCATTTGGGTTAGGTTTGGGTTTAGGTCAAAAATGGGCCTTTTAGCTTTGGGTTGAATTTTAGTAGGTGTAGGGCCCCGAGGGTCAAAAATTGAAAATTTGGAAAATTGAAGATTGGGTGGATGTAAGTGGAAAGAAGTCATTTTGGTTGAGCCATGAAGCCATGTCAAGCCCATATGAGTCATGAAGGGACTCATTTGAGGCATTCACTATGTTGTTCCTAACCCTCTTAGCCAAGGGCTTAGGGGTTAAGGACCATCCATGTGAATCACCCACATGAGTCAGGAGGTCAAGTTAGGTATGGGTGTGTGAAAGTGTAGTGTATAGGTGTAGTGTATAAATGTAGTGTGTGTGTAAGCCAGCCCCTTCACCAGACCAGGCCACCCAGGGCAGTCCTAAGGCCAAAGAGTCCTATAGGAACTCATCCTTTAAACTTCCACATTTGATTTCAACCCTCTAGGTGATTAGGGTCTACGGTCAAGTTTGTAGAGTTTGCGGGGAGTTAAGAAGTGGTTTGAATTTCTAAAAGGTGGGTCCCAATTCTAGTCCTCTAAGACAGTCAAAGGAAAAGCCTAAGGTTAGATCCTAAGTACTAAAGAGAAGAAGAGAAGACCTCATCAAAAATGAGGTCAACACACATCCCTAAACTAAACCCAACATTTATTTGGCATATTCTTTCACAAAATTTTCATCCAAAAGTTCATTTTGAAACATAAAAGCCCACTTCCATGAGACTTTTAAAAAGCCCATCCAAAATAATTTCAAAGGCTCAAGACTTATTCCAAAGCCCATGTGATATTGTTTCATCATGCCCACTTAATTAAAATCATTCCCTAAGTCAAAAAACCCATCATGTTGATTAAACCAGAATAGCATCATGACAAATCCCATCAAAAAAATCCAAACTTTTCAAAATTCCAAATAATCTTTTTTCATGAAAATTGACCAAACCATGGAGGAGCCACATGTGAGCCAAACGAAGCCATAGACAAGCCATATGAAGCCATGAGAGGTCTGACTTGTCATTGATCCACTTTTCGATATTTATACTTACAACTATGATATGAAAATTAGCAATGACACCAAAAACTTGATCCCGCACTGAATATATATATATATATACTGATGATTCTGTTATGGAATTTATGATTTATATTGTGGATACTACGCAAGTATATGTATCGTTATCAAGTATTATAGGGCTCTAATGGAGTCCTAGATATCGATCCCACAAGGAAGATAGAGAATTTCAAAGACAAATTAAAGTAGACTTACTTACTAATCTAGTATACGGAAATTAAGAACACTTAGACTAAAATAAACTAATACTTAAAGGTTGAAAATAAGATTTCATAAAAGTATCTTTCTCCTTGTTTGAGAGAATTAAGTGAATGAATAATTAAATGAGTTTTTAATTGTATTGTGCCAAATAGGAGCATTCATATTCTTTACCCTTTGGTCTAGGTGCAAAGAACATTGACTAGTCTTATGTTTGATTACTGAATCTGCGGCTAGACTGGGAGGATACCGACTGCCACTTCAGAGCTCCCACGTTCCCCTCGCCTGAGGGCTAACATCTACACTTCAGCTCCCAAATAATAAGACCGAATTAAATATTTTAGTCTGTCACACTAAAATGTCCAATTCTACGCCCGATAGTTAATATTTCCCTATTTATTTGCACCCTCCTTCCAAGGCTTTTGACTTCCCTAAATCTTGGATGTAATCTTTACTATAGTTGATAATTCAACATATGTTAACAAATCAATCAGCCAGATTGAAAGTAAATTAAGATTTAAGTAAAAGATTAGCACAATTTCTATTTTCATATTTTTAGGCATAACTACTTTAATTCATCATTTCATGAAATCTCGATAACAAGGAGAAAGACTAAGGAAACTACTCAGAACACATGGGAAAAATAACACAAAGCATGGATTTCATTAAAGTTAACAAACAAATAACAAATATACTTATCTCAATTCTTTTCCCCAAGCAGACTCCTTGAAGTTCCTTTGACTCTTCCTTCCAGTACAACACACTTTAACACTATATATATAAACTAAAAGACTCTAGAATGACACTTAATTAACACTCAAAATGACACTTAACTTCCACAAAAATGACACACAACTGACTAGAATTCTTCTCTATTTATAGAAGGAGTCAAATCTTCAAAGGTTGCTTAAGCACCTCTTCAAAAAGCATCCAGGTTCAATGTATTTTGGCTCTTTTCAACTGTCTCGCCGTCGGCGACTCGATCTCACCATCGGTGGGCTTCTAGAAGATGGGCTAACCGCGCCGATCTCACTGTCGGCGGGCTCGATCTCGCCGTCAGTGAGTTCCTTATAATATATTCAAAATCTCTCGGGAAAATCTCGCCGTTGGCTGCTTAAATCTCGCCGTCAGCGGGACAGTTCATTTTTTATCATACTGAGTCCTTTTTGCTTCAAATCCAATTCTTTTGTGCTTTTTTGCTTTCAGTACTTATAAATCTTCATTTCTGCAATAAAATAAAAAAATACCTTTCTTTAAAGTGCAATTTCATATAAAATTGGTATAAATTTCTCAATACATTTTTCTGTGGTCAAAATTCTACAAACTTAACTATTATTTGTCCTCAAGTAATTTTAATACTACATAAAAGTAATGATTATTTGTAGTAAAGTTTTAATTCAGAAATACTATGAATTTGATTTAAATAAGTATTATAGTAAAGTTTAATTGAAATATTTTTAGATATTTAAATTAATTTTATAGATATAAGGCTATTTAGTCATCAAGTTTAAGATTTTTAGTCTTCTATTTTTTTCAAGAATGACTATATTTGAAATATTAAATTACTTAAAATATTCAGATGATAGGAAGTTCATGAAAACACTACTCAGTAAAATACTAATCCATACATATAAGTTCGGAAATGGAATTGAAGTTTACCCTTTAGGTTGATTCAAATACAACAACAACAACAACAACAACAACAACAACAAAGCCTTAATCCCACTAAGTGGGGTCGGCTACATGAATCATTTTTCTCCATTGCGTCCTATTTAGTGTCAAATTTTCATTTAATTCTAATAGATTAAGATCATTTTTTATGCAATAAGCCCAAGTTTTCCTAGGTCTGCCTCTCGCCTTTCTTAACATAAGTTGTATTTAAAACATCTACTCTCCTAATCGGATCATCAGGTGGTCGACGTTTAATGTGACCAAACCATCTAAGGAGACTCTCTCTAATTTTATCTGTCACTGGTGCAACTCTAACTCTATTACGGATATATTCATTTCGCATTTTGTCTCTAAGTGTAAAGCCACTCATCCATCTAATCATTCTCTTCTCGGCAACACTTAACTTAACATTATGCTTCTCTTTTAAAGGCCAACATTCAGCACCATAGAGCATCGAAGGTCTCACCACCATCTTATAAAATTTTCCTTTCGATCCAAGCGGTACTTTTCTATCACACAATAGGCCGGACGCATTCCTCCACTTCAACCAACCAACCTCGAATTCTACTATTAACAACCCCATCTATATCACCATCGCTTTGAACAATGGACCCGAGATATCTAAATCGTTCACACCTTTTAATAATTTGATCACCCAAAGTTACACTTCCGTCACTAGACCTACTATTACTAAAATTACATTCCATGTATTCAGCTTTAGGTCTACTCAAACAAAGACCTTTAGACTCCAATGTAGACCTCCATAATTCAAGTTTTTCCCGGACTTTTTCTCTTGTCTTTTCCACCGGAGGATATCATCAGCAAAAAGCATACACCAAGGTACATCCTCTTGTAAATGGCCGATAAGACCATCCATAAATAAAGCAAAAAGATATGGGCTTAAAGCCGATCCTTGATGTAAACCAACGTAAATAGTAAAATACTTGGTCAATCCTCCTTCGTTCGAACACATGTAACAGCTCTAGCATACATATCTTTAATGACTCTAATATAAGTCAAATCAACACCTTTCTTCTCGAGGACTCTCCAAAGAACATCTCTAGGAACCTTATCGTAAGCTTTTTCTAAATCAATAAAAATCAAATATAGATCCTCCTTATTATCTCTGTAACTCTCCATCAAACCTCTTAATAAATGTATAGCTTCCATGGTAGACTTGCCCGACATAAATCCTAATTGATTATGAGAAATCTTCGTAATACGTCTTAACCTATGTTCAATTACCCTCTCCCATAAGTTTAAAGTATGACACATCAATTTAATTCCTCTATAATTTGCACACTCTTGTGCATCTCCTTTATTCTTAAAAATGGGGACCAAAATGCTCTTTCTCCACTCCCCAGGCATCTTTTTTGTTTTTAAAATAATATTAAAAAGTTTAGTAAGCCAGGAAACCCCCAAATCACCTAAACATTTCCACACTTCAATCGGGATATCATCGTGTCCTACGTACTTTCCCCCTCGGTTTTCTTTAAAGCCTCATCAACTTTTTTTTTACTAATGCGACGGTAAAAGTGAAAAGTTTTATTATTATTAACGATATTAAGATCACTAAAGTCAATCATACTTTCAACATCATCATTAAAAAGTTTATCAAAATAACTCACCCACCTATGTTGAATATCTTTTTCTAAGAAAAGCACTTTTTGATTTTCATCTTTAATACACTTTACTTGAGTTAAATCTTTACTTTTCTTTTCTCTTTGTTTGGCTAGTTTATACATATATTTTTCACCTTCCTTAGTATCTAACATGTTATAAAGATCACTAAAAGCAGAATTTTTAGCGTCATAGATTATTCTTTTACACTCCCTGCGGGTCGTTTTATATTTTTCCCAATTCTCTACGCTTTTACATTTAAACCAATTTTTATAACATAACTTCTTATATTTTATCTTTTCTTGCACATTATTATTCCACCACCAACTATTTTTATTTATAGAAACTTTTTCTTTTGATTCTCCAAGTACATCTTTAGCCACTTGTTTAATAGTATTAGTTAATTTTTTCCACATAACATTCGCGTCTTCATGAGCATCCCAAATATTTAAATCTTGAATTTTACTCATAAAAATAATTTTATTTGTGTCTTTTAGGTGCCCCCTTCTTATTCTACGATGTTGAATCCTAATATTATTTATTTTACAACTCTTCATCTTAAAATCTAGAACTAATAATCGATGTTGGGTACTTAATCGCTCACTTGGAATGACCTTACAATCCTTACAATCTCGACGATCTCTTCTTCTCATAAGAAAATAATCAATTTGTGTTTTATTAGATCCATTCTTATAAGTAATAAGATGCTCATCTCTTTTCTTGAATAAAGTATTAGTAATAATCATATCATACGCTAAAGCAAAATCTAAAATGGCTCTACCTTCTTCATTAATCGCTCCATAACCGTAGCCACCATGAATATTTCGAAATCTTCTACCACTCTACCGACATGTCCATTTAAATCTCCTCCAATAAAAATTTTTTCTTCAAGGGTATCAAGTGTATTAAGTCTTCTAAATCATTCCGGAATTTATCTTTAGAGCCTATATCTAAACCAACTTCGAGGAGCATAAGCACTTATAATATTAAAAATCTTAGTATCAATAATAATCTTAAGTGCTATAATTCTATCTCCAACTCTATTAATTTTAACAACATTATCTTTCAAACTTTTATCTATAATTATACCTACACCATTTCTAGTACGACTCTTACTGCATTACCATAGCTTTAAAACCTAAGTTATCAATTTCCTTAGCTTTTTCTCCAACCCATTTAGTTTCTTGAATACATAGGATATTTATCTTTCTATGGATCATAATATCAACCAATTTCATTAATTTACCATTGAGAGTACCTATATTCCAAGATCCTATCCTAATACTAGTATCATGGACTAACTTCTTTACCAAAGATCCGTCCGTAATGTGGGAACCCTCGCTTACTTCGACACTACACCCGGCGCCGTGTAGCGACCCTTGCACACTTTACACCGTATTCGAGACATACAGCAGCGTCGCTTCCAGGGGACGCCCTAGCACTTACACAATGATCAAAAGGATTCATGTCATGATTTTTTCGACAAGTTTTATGCTGGCTGTCGACTACCTAACGCAACCCTCCACTTTTCACATCCGGGCTTGGGACCGGCAACGGCAGTGTTCCTTTAGGTTGATTCAAATGAAGATAATTTTTGATAAGAAATTTCCTCAAGCTTCTCCTCACTTTATATATATATATATTTTTTTGCTTTTTCTTTTCTTTCTAGATTGATTTTCAATCCTTTTTTTTCTTTACTTTTTTAAGTGAGGATCACTATTTTTGGTTAGCCTATTAATAATTTTGAACTTCATTTTCTTCTTCCTAAATTTAAAACTGGAAACATTTACTTCTCTTATATGTATTTCAAAGTTTTACTTCATTGAGTTTCAATATTTTCTTTCTCAACTAAATATTTAAGAATTTCATATTTTAAAATATAGTTTTCCTTACTTTAAATAAGTTAACTATATTCTTATCATTTTAAACTAAATTTCTTAATCTATAAAATTAGTTTAATTACTAGAAATATTTTATTCAACTTTTATAATAATTAGATAAATTAATTCTAGTTACCGAATTAAAATTACTACGTAAATTCATTTTTATAATAATTTTGAAAATGTAAATTGAGAACAATTTAATAATTAAATTTGTATTTTTTCCTCCCCCAAACTTAAATTTTTCTATCTATCTATATAGGGTGAAAAGGAAATAAACTTTAATATTTAAATTATACCTTCGAGCTTTAGGTATTTCTTCTTTTTGAAGTTCTGCAGGCTTTTTCCATTACTTAATTAACCTGTACTGTTAGTATTTTTCTACACACATAATATTAAAGAAAGTGCAGGGTAAAGAAGTTTAACATAATACTATCACATTTTATACTAACATATTATACTGCATCCATATACATTTAATAATTCAATCTAAGGTTACAATAGTAGTCTGAAAATATTAAAAATTTAAAAACTATATAACTTTAACAGCAATATTTAAAAAAATCTACACCATATTATAATTAAGTTCATAAACTAAAATAGTAATACTAATATTTAAGACAACAAACAAATAATCACAACATCAGAGTTTATAAGTCAAATAATTAAATAAATAAACATAGAATCTAATCTTCCGCATCAAAGTCCCAAACTATATCGTCGTTTCCTCGATCGAGTGGTGGATTAGGCCGGTAATGAGTATATCTGGGGCACTCAGAAATACAACATCGAGCTCTCCTCTCCTATAACAATTCTCGCATCATAATAGTCTATCTCATACTCCGAATGTCTCCTGGAGATACTCGCCGTCATAATCATGTCTTCTCTCTAAGCCTCCATTCTCTCGATCAATATGCTCCAGCTTTATCTTCTATTTTCTCAAAAATTTTCTCGTTGTAGAGTCATCTCATTCATCAAATCCCGAAGGGTAGGAGTACTATAGGGAGGAGGGTCATAACCTGCAGTAGGGAATATCTCTACTCGAAGAAGGTACATAGCCTCCTAGTCCCGTATCTCCATCCTCCGCGGATTCATATTTCTTAATATTAGCCGGAGTAATAGGTTTCGTAGGCTCCACCCATTCCTCATCATCCCTCGCCTCTACCCCGTATAATTGGCAGAGTGCATAAATCGGACCAGTGGTGTCCCGCTCCTCCTCCACTTTCACTTCTGCAGCTGCTAATATATTCTTATAAATTATACTTCCCACATTAATACTTCTTTGGTTCTAAATACAGAAATTCAGAACTTCTCTATCTCTTGTTACCTCACTATGGTGATAAGTGGGTAACAAGGTAGAACAAATAAAATAGTGACAGGCTTTAGATAATGCATTCAACATTGAGAGAGGAAAGTTTACCCTTTCACGCTGCTTAATCTTCCAAACTCCTTTCCCGTCAGTGAGAAGTTGATCACTTCTTCTAGTGGTCCTTCCATAGTTCCAAAGGTATCGTACTCACTGTTGTATAAGTCTCGTACTTCATAAAATGAATTAATCCTCGCAAAGATCGAAATCTACCAAAAATCCTCTCACCTTGATTGGTGCATCTTCAATCACAGTCAGATTGGCATAGAATTCTTTTACCACTTCCACAGCGGCTCGGTTGGTTATATAACAGAAGTTTTCCCAACCTCTTTCTTTTATTATTCGCTCTACTTCACCTCCAGATTTTTGAAAACTCGATCCCGAATGCATTTTCTCGGTTCGAATATTATGAAAATATCTCGATTGTGCTATCGCATTCACAAAGCGAGTTTCGTCGTAATCCATTCTTCTCTTTTGTCGTGGAGCTATTTTTCGATCTATGAAATTCACAAAAATCTTAACTAAACTTTTAAATATTACTAAGATGGCTTCCAATAGTTACTAAAATCAATCTAAATCAAGTTCCATGAATTTCTTCCAAGTCTTTTCTTCTCATTTCAAATTTTTCCAAAATTCCTCATTGTAGAAGAACTTCATAGTGAAAATAAAAAATTTTGCCATAGGAGTGAAGCTCTTACCAAGGGAAGATGAAATCTAGTGTAAAAATGTGTTGAAATCGCTCCAAATTACAGATATATCTAGCCCTGGGTCGGTTTTTCGAAGTTTTGAGGAAGGGGATGATGAATAGTGTCGGTTGACAGGTCAAAATATAGTATATTTTGTGATCTCTCTATCGGCGAGAAATTTCTCGCAGTCGGCTAGCTAACTAATTCACTAAGGCCAAAGTTTCGGGAAAATCTCGCCGTCGGCGGGATCGCTCTCGCTGTCGGCAGGATTTCCAAATTTTTTAAAATTTTTTATATTTATAATGTTTTCAATTCATTTTAAGCCTTGTTTTAATGTTCGGTCACTTAATTTGATATATTTTCTAAGATTAGATATTCTACTGATTCATATAAGGTTTACACAACACAAACAGTATAACTTTTATAAATGAAATCTATGAACTTACAAACTTCAAATACCACAAAACTAACAATTGACTTATCAATTTAACCCAAACACATCTAACTCAAAGATTGCAATCCACACCACGATACTCTAAATGCTGAGACTAAACAAACAACATACAATCTCATCTAAACTAAGATTATCTACATAAAATCCAAATTATATCAAAAACTAAATTCAAATCAACACACATACATATAATATGAATACAAATTTCTGCTACTCATCGGAATCTGAACTGATCTCTTCTCTGATGTTTCCAATAGAACGCAGGTGCACAAACAAATTATAAAAAGGTCTGAAAGGGAATTCTACAATAGAATCTTCTTCAATCCACCCTTTCTGTCTCAATAGTCGTATAAAACTTGCCTCCAGATGTCCTGTATGGTCAAAGTGCTCCTTTATTCTCCAATCAATGTGATCGAATAAATCAGAGATATTATTAATAGAATTCATCACATTCTATAGTTCCTTCTCCAATCCTTTAAGTTTCTGTAAAATGAGGTTTTTTCTATCAGTCAGGGGCTTAATTAAAGGACTGTTTTGAGATGCTTGATTAGAAATAATTATTGTTTCATCATTGTTATCCAATGTAGGAAACACATCTGTCAGATCTAGTGGTTTCCAAGGCAATAACACTTTTTCCCAAGCTTCGTAGAAAACTTGGTACTGACTACATAAAGCAAATATAGTTGATGGGTGTCCAAGTCCATGAATCGGCCCATGCACAATTAATCCTAATGCAGACTTCACAATGATAGATCCAACATCGATAGGTAATCCAGATTGAATACAGTAATTTAAAATTACGCATTCCTTCGAGACGTTGTTTACCCTCATAGTGGGTAATTACTTTGACGAAATAAAGAAATGTCAATGCTTTGAGACGGGGTTAAGAAGTGACACAGAAAAACTAACGTACCTGTCTTCTCGTAATTCCCAATTGTCGTGTTCGTCTGACCGATATTTCGTAGATCTCATTCATGTTGTATCTTATAGGAACAAAATTTGAATAATGGCAAATAGGGTATTTTCAATCAAGTATAATTCATCGATTCGAGAAGGAGTGAAAGTTACCCATCCGCCTCTTACGTAAACACTTCCATTATGGATCACATGCGATTGAGAGTAGAATTCCTCGACTACTCGGAATGACTACGCAGATGTTGTATAGCAGAATACTTCCCAACGTCGCTGAACAATCATTTCTTCAATTGTTGTTGTTGAATTCTCCGCTCCTCTGTTTACGAATCCTCTTTCTTTAATCAGTCGCTTCTTCATCAAAACCTTGTTGAATAGTCGCTGAGCCTCAGAACTGACGAATTTTTGTCGGTTAAAAACTCCGGATTTCGTGGTTTCCAGTGGTTTGGAGGCCATAATAGATTGTTTTGGAAGGGCTCTAATCATTGTTAAGGAAGAAGATAGTATAAATATGAAATTCTAAACGTTTTATATAGAGAAATGGCCTTAGAATCACCCAAAACCGCAAAATAACTCACAAAAACTACTTTTTAACTATCTCACCGTCGGCAGTAACGATCTCGCCATCGGCGGTAACGATCTCGCCATCGGCAGGATAGTTAATATATTTAAACTGAATTTGGGCACGCCGATCTCGCTGTCAGCGGGATCGATCTTGCCGTCGGCGAGATTAGGTAAATTGCCCAATTTTCGCTCCGGTCCGAATATTTTCTGATTTCTTCGTATAGATTCAAATTTGTGATGATTTTAAAAAGTAAAATGAGTAGTAAAATTTATTCTATATTTTAATTTTAAATAACATTAATAAATATATCATAATTAATAACTACTATGGGTTGCCTCCCATAAAGCGCTTGGTTTAACGTTGTCGACTCGACCTAATTTAGTTAGTAATCAAGTTGATCGAGCATTAAAACCTCTTTAAAATTTGGTCTTCTCCCTTCAAAATAAGGTTTTAATTTGTGTCTGTTTACTTTAAATCTATGCCCAGTTTTTGGATCTTCAATTTCTATAGTTCAGTCCCAGGAAATAATTTCAATCTTGTATTATAAAGCAAAACTTCTTGTCCTGACTCAAAATTCTTCAGGTTAATCTTCCTATCATGCCATAATTTCATTTTTTCTTTATAAATTCTATCATTATGATAAGATTCATTTCTTAATTCATCTAATTCATTCTATTGCAATAATTTTTTCTTACTAGCTTCTTTCAGATTGTAATTAAATTCTTTAATTGCCCAATAAGCTTTATGTTCTATTTCAACTGGTAAGTGGCAAGTCTTTCCATAAATAAGCTCTGTAAGGAGTCATTCCAATCGGAGTTTTATAAGCAGATCCCGTATGCCCATAATGCAATGATCTCAGTCTTATAGACCAATCCAATCTATTAAGGGTTTACAGTCTTTTCTAAAATACGTTTAATTTTTCGATTAGAAACTTCAGCTAATCCACTGGTTTGTGGATGATAAGCAGTTGATATCTTATGAATAATGTTAAATTTTTCTACTAGTTTGTGAATATATTTATTTCTACAATGAGATCCTCCGTCAGTGATAATCACTCTCGACATTCTAAATCTAGTAAAAATATTTTTCATTGGAAACTTTGAAACACTCTTAGCGTCACATTGAGGTAAAGCTTGTGCTTTAATCCATTTAGAAACATAATCAACAACAACTAATATATATGAGTTTCAGAATGAAGGAACAAATGGTCCCATAAAATCTAATCCCCACACATAAAAAATCTCAACTTCTAATATAAAATTTAGAGGCATTTCATTTCTTCTAGATATATTACCTACTCATTGGCATTTGTCTCAAGTTCTGATATATCTATAAACATCTCTAAAAAGAGTGGGCCAATAAAATCCAGATTGTAAAATTTTATAAGCAGTTTTATCTGTTCCAAAATGTCCTCCAAAATTAGAATCATGACATTTCTGAATGATTTGTTCTGTTTCTTCATAAGGCACACATCTTCTAATTATAAGATCCTTACATTGCTTATATAAATATGGTTCATCCCAAAATATGTTTTAGCATCATGAATGCATTTTTTCTGTTGTTGCAAAGTTAACATAGGTGGTAAAATATCACTTACAATATAATTTACTATGTCAGCATACCATGATATTTTCCACTCATTTATATTATATAATTGTTCATCAGGAAAACTGTCAGTAATTTCATTATCATTGTCGGATAATTCATTATATTCTAGTCTTGATAAATGATCCGCAATTCGATTATCGAGTTCCTTTTTGTTAATGATTTCAAAATCAAATTCTTGCATTAGTAAGATCCATCTAATTAATCTTGGTTCGGAATCTTTCTTTTGCATTAGATATTTAATAGCAGAGTGATCGGTATGCACAATACATTTAGTTCCAATTAGATAAGGCCTAAATTTATCAAAAGCATAAACAATTGCTAATAGCTCTTTTTCGAGAATCTGTATAATTCATTTCGAGCATTATTAAGAGTTTTACTAGCATAGTGTATAACTTTGAAAATTTTATCATATCTTTGCCCAAGTACTGCTCCTATAGCATAATCACTAGCATCATACATAAGTTCAAATAATTTCTCCCAATCAGGTGAAACTATTATAAGTGCTCTGATTAATTTATTTTTAATAATTCAAAAGCATTTAGGCATTCAGTTGTGAATTCAAATTTCTTGTCCTTTTCTAAAAGCTGGCATAGAGGTTTAGTAATTTTTGAAAAATCTTTTATGTAGCGTCTGTAGAATCAAGCATGTCCAAGAAAACTTCTTACCCCTTTTATTGTAGTTGGAGGTGGTAATTTAGCTATAACTTGAATTTTTTCAGGGTCTACTTTCATGTCATTTTCTGAAATTTTATGCCCTAATACAATTCCTCCTGCAACCATAAATTGACATTTCTCTCAATTTAGAACTAAATTAGTTTTCTCGCATACTTCTAATACTTTTTCAAGATGATGCAAGCATGCGTCAAATGACGTTCCAAATACAGTGAAATCATCCATAAATACTTCTATTCCATCAACAATTAATTTAGTAAATATAGACATCATACATCTCTGGAATGTTGCAGGTGCATTACATAATCCAAAAGGTATTCTTCGAAAAGCGAATGTTCCATAAGGACTAGTAAATGTAGTTTTCTCTTGATCCTTATGAGCAATATGTATCTGATGATAACCGGTATATCCATCTAAAAAACAAAAATATTTATGTCTGGCTAATCTATCCAACATTTGGTCTAGAAATGGTAATGGGAAGTGATATTTTCTGGTGGCTGCATTTAATTTTCTATAGTCAATACAAATACACCATCCAATAACTTGTCTTATAGGTATTAAATCATTATTTTCATTAGTTTTAACGTTCACTCCTCCATTCTTAGGAACACAGTGAATTGGGCTTACCCAAGCACTGTCCGAAATAGGATATATAATACCATTATCTAACCATTTTAATATTTCTTTCTTGACTACTTCTTTCATTATTGGGTTTAATCTCCTTTGAGGATCTACTCTTGGCTTATGTTCATTATCTAAAATAATTACGTGCATACGGATTGAAGGACTAATTCCTTTAATATCTGCTAAAGTCCAACCAAAAGTTTTCTTATATTTTTTTAATATGTTTAACAGTTTTTGTTTTTGTGATTCATTCAATTCAGCTGATATAATAACTGGTATGGTTGAATGGTTACCTAAATAAGCATATTTTAAATGATTAGGTAAAATTTTTAATTCGAGTTCAGGAGGTCTAATAATTGACGGAACTATATTCTTTTCAGCGTTTTCAATATTATCCAACATTTCAAATTTTTCCTGTATATAATCCAGTTTTTCATTATCTGCTTCTTCAATTAATTCAGTATTTTTTTTCTAACTTTTCTTCATAATATCTTTTAAAATGTTCATTTTGCAAATGTTCAAGTATTTCCATTCGAAAACATTCATCATATTTTTCTAAAGCAGGATATTTCATTGATTTTGCTATGTTAAAAGTTATTTTTTGATCGTTTACTCTCATAGTCAATTCTCCTTTCTGAACATCAATCAAAGCTTTTCCAGTGGCTTAAAAGGGTCTTCCTAATATTATGGGAATTTTTTTATCTTCTTCCATATCTAGAATAATAAAATATACCGGGAAGATAAATTTATCCACTTTTACTAACACATCTTTAATAACTCCCTTAGGATAAGTCACAGAACGACCAGCTAACTGAAGAGTTACTGAAGTAGGTGAAATTTCTCCTAATCTAATCTTTTAAAAATTGATAGAGGCATTAAATTTATGCTTGCTCCTAAGTCACACAAAGCTTTTCCATAAAATTTTTCTCCAATAGCGCAAGGTATAGTGAAACTACCAGGATCTTTTAATTTTTCAGGAAGCTTTTTTGAATAATTGCACTAGACTTTTCGCTAAGTGCAACAGTTTCATTATCTATAAATTTTCTTTTTTTTTATTTAAAATATCTTTCATAAATTTTACATAATTAGACATTTGTTCTAATGCTTCTACAAAAGGAATATTTACCGTTAATTTTTCTAAAATTTCAAGGAATTTAGCAAATTGCTTATCTTTTTTATGTTGCTTTAGTCGTTGAGGAAATGATGGTGGTGGTTTTTCTATAGATATTTTCATAGGGATCAATGGATATTCTAAGTTTTGATCTTGCTGATCCTTTTCTTTTTTGATTTCCACTTCCTCATTTTTACTTTATGTTCCTTTCTGAATTTTAGTTTCTAACTCTTTTTCACTTCGTAATTGTATCGCTTTAATTTGTTCTTTTCCTTGGTCTTTAGGATTTATTTCCACATTACTAGGAAAAGTTCCAGGAATTCTATTGTTAAGAGCGATAGCGATATGTCCGAGTCGAGTTTCAATATTTTTAATTGCTATTCCTTGATTTTATAATTGATTTCCTTGAATTTGTAATTGATTTCCTTGATTTTGCAAGTGCTGACCCGTACTCAATATTAATTCTTCTATATATAACTTCTTATCTTTAAATTGAGTGTTATTAAATCCAGGTGGATAAGAAGGTTTATAATTTATATTTCCTTGATTAGGTGGATTTCCTATAAAGTTGTTCATCCATTATTGATTAGCTGTATTTTTATTCCAATTAAAATTTGGATGATTCTTCTAACCAGGATTATAATAATTCGCATAAGGATTATTGGGTCTATTATTAATAGCATTTATAGTTTTATAAGGAGATTGAGAATCTGTAATTTGTCCAGATGTGTTTTCTTCTAATATAGTAGGAGAGTAATTCATTCCAAAATGATCTAATTTCTTTGATATAGCAGCAATTTGAGAAGCTAACATAGATATTGCATCATTTTCATGAATACTAGCTATCTTTTTAAGATTTATTCTTTCGACGAGCCATTGAAAATTATTAGTAGTCATTTCTTCGATTAACGCATAGGCTTCATCAAATGGTTTTGACATTAATGAACCTCCAAGAATAACGATCGATGATTGATCTAAGAGATCCTACTAATCCATTGTAAAAAGTTTGTATATTTAACTCGATACGATAATGCATGATGTGGGCATTTCCTAAAAAGTTCTTTAAATCTCTCCCAAGCTTCATATATGGATTCTCCATCAAACTGACCAAAAGATGTTATATCATTTCTAAGTTTTGCAGTTTTTGAAGGAGGAAAATATTTGGATAGAAATTTTTATGATAATTCTCCCCAAGTTTTAATAGATCTAGGTGCTAATGAATTTAACCACATCTTAGCCTTATCCCTTAAAGAAAAAGGAAAAAGCCTAAGTCTAATAAGCATCATTAGATACTCCTTCATATTTAAAAGTAGCACATAGTTCCAAAAAACTAGCAAGATGTAAATTAGAATCTTCATTAGGTGAACCACTAAATTGATTATTCTGTACCATTTGGATAATTGCAGGTTTAAGTTCGAATGAGTTAGCAGCCACATCAGGGTTTTGCATAGTTAGGTGAATTTCATCTAATGTAGGGTTGGCATAATCTCTTAATGGTCTTTGTTGGTTTATATTTTCAATTTCTGGATTATTTGCCATTTGTGTTAAATTTATAATTTCTCTTTTTCTTTCTAATTCTTTTAATTGTGCGCTCTAATTTTGAATCGTAAGGTATTAAATTCTGGTTTCCAAATTTACGCATATAATTTTTAAGTAATATTTAAAATAGTCTGTTACTCTAGTAATTATTTTAATAATTCTATTAATTACCTTAATAATTACTTTACTTCCCCGGCAACGGCGCCAAAAACTTGATCCACTTTTCGATATTTATACTTACAACTATGATATGAAAATTAGCAACGACACTAAAAACTTGATCCCGCACTGAATATATATATATATCGATGATTACGTTATGGAATTTATGATTTATATTGTGGATACTACTCAAGTATACGTATCGTTATCAAGTAATATAGGGCTCTAATGGAGTCCTAGATATCGATCCCACAAGGAAGTTAGAGAATTTCAAAGACAAATTAAAGTAGACTTACTTACTAATCTAGTATACGGAAATTAAGAACACTTAGACTAAAATAAACTAATACTTAAAAGTTGAAAATAAGATTTCATAAAAGTATCTTTCTCCTTGTTTGAGAGAATTAAGTGAATGAAGAATTAAATGAGTTTTTAATTGTAATGTGCCAATAGGAGCATTCCTATTTTTTACCCTTTGGTTCGGTGTGCAAAAGAACATTGACTAGTCTTATGTTTGATTACTGAATCTGCGGCTAGGCTGGGAGGATACCGACTGCCACTTCAGAGCTCCCACTTTCCCCTCGCCTGAGGGCTAACATCTACACTTCAGCTCCCAAACAATAAGACCGAATTGAATATTTTAGTCTGTTGCACTAAAATCTCCAATTCTACGCCCGATAGTTAATATTTCCTTATTTATTTGCACCCTTCTTCCAAGGCTTTTGACTTCCATGAATATTGGATGTAATCTTTACTATAATTGATAATTCAACATATGTTAACAAATCAATTGGCCAGATTGAAAGTAAATTAAGATTTAAGTAAAAGATTAGCACAATTTCTATTTTCATATTTTTAGGCACAACTACTTTAATTCATCATTTCATGAAATCTCGATAACAAGGAGAATTACTAAGGAAACTACTTAGAATGCATGGGAAAAATAACACAAAGCATGGATTTCATTAAAGTTAACAAACAAATAACAAATATACTTATCTCAATTCTTTTCCCCAAGCAGACTCCTTGAAGTTCCTTTGACTCTTCCTTCTAGTACAACACACTTAAACACTATATATATAAACTAAAAGACTCTAGAATGACACTTAATTAACACTCAAAATGACACTTAACTTCCACAAAAATGACTCACAACTGACTAGAATTTGTCTCTATTTATAGAAGGAGTCAAATCTCCAAAGGTTGCTTAAGCACCTCTTCAAAAAGTGTCCAGGTTCAATGTATTTTGGCTCTTTTCAACTATCTCGCCGTCGGCGGGCT
The DNA here is from genome assembly GCA_022702705.1 of Papilionanthe hookeriana x Papilionanthe teres. Lineage (NCBI taxonomy): Eukaryota > Viridiplantae > Streptophyta > Magnoliopsida > Asparagales > Orchidaceae > Papilionanthe > Papilionanthe hookeriana x Papilionanthe teres. Next base: position 18,210,778 of record CM040429.1, on the reverse strand, counting down.
TCTAGAAGATGGGCTAACCGCGCCAATCTCGCTGTCGGCTGGCTCGATCTCGCTGTCGGTGGGCTTGATCTCGCCGTCAGCGAGTTCCTTATAATATATTCAAAATCACTCGGGAAAATCTCGCCGTCGGCGGCTTAAATCTCGCCGTCGGCGGCTTAAATCTCGCCGTCGGCGGGACAGTTCATTTTTTATCATATTGAGTCCTTTTTTCTCTAAATCCGCTTCTTTTGTGCTTTTTGCTTTCAGTACTTATAAATATTCATTCCTGCAATAAAATAAAGAAAATACATTTCTTTAAAGTGCAATTTCATATAAAATTGGTATAAATTTCTTAATACATATTTCTGTGGTCAGTCGTCACTCCCTAAATGGAAAGAGAAGGAGGGCCTTTAAACACCCTTTAAAAAGTCATTAACCAATTACATGATTCCCCTTAACCCAAAATTAATCCAAACAAATCTTGATAGGGACTCCACCACTCTTTGATAACAGACCCAACTGATTCCCTTCAGCCCAAATCAGACCTTGGTGGGTGCACCAAGCCCATTTCCATGGGTTGAACAAACCAAGTCCAAAAGAACCCCTTCCCCATTCCATTTTGAATCAAGCTCTTTACACATGGCCAATCTCCATTGCTTGCACCAAACTCAAGCCCTGACCTCACTGACCATGAAGGTGACCCATGCCTAGCCGACCAGCCACCACAGCCATCGGAAAACACCATGGCCGAGAAGCTTAATTTAATTAAAAAATTCAATTTGAATTGGCTGAGCTGTCCCATGGCCAATGGCCATTGTGGCTGTTCTTCCCTTGACATAGGCAACAAATCAAAGCCTTCAAACCCCCCTGGAAGGCCCTCCAGCCATGCCTATTTAAACCCCACCACCTCTCGGCCAAACAAGGGGTTGAACCAAAAACCATACCAAAACTCTACCAAAATCATTCCAGACCCTTCTCCCAGTATAGAATAGTTGATCCCCATTGAAATCCAACCCTAATTTCCCCTCTGTGAGCTCAATTTTTTAGTTCAATTTCAAGCCCAAAATCAGGACACTTCACCACAGTGAGTCAATCCCCAAATTGATTGACTCTACACCTTCACCAGACTAAGAGAAGAAGTTTCCCAGTAAAAGCCCCCTCACCAGGCCAGCCATTCTCTCTATCGTCTAAGCTTTGAAATCAGGCTTGGTGGAAATCGGGTCTAGACATTTCAACAGGACCAGAGCTTTCATCCCTAGGCTCCTCCAGCTCCAACGAATGTGCCGAGCACATTCAGTCGAGGCTTCACCTCCTGAACTAAGGTATGGAAACTCCTCCTCCCCAAGAGCTTCTTTCGATTCTCCATTTTGTTTGAGTCAATTTCAATACATGTTAGCCATATAGATATGTTCGCCTCATCGAGATGAGTTTATATAGCATAAGAACGTGTAATTTGATTGAGTATCATGCGAGATATTAAACCTAGAAGGTGGATGGTTCTCGTCCGTCACGTGGAGTTTCAGATCTGTCGAGGATGACGGGGCGCTGCACTGGATAAGTAGGAAAATAGGATATTTTCTGATTTAATTAAATACCCAGAACTTAAAAAATCCATATCTTTGTGTAGAAAAATCACAAAAATAAAATAAAAATACCCTCTTGCTCAGTGAACAAAGTATAATAATGTGAAAAAAATTAAGTTGTTTTGTTAAGTATTTTATTTTTAATTAATTATTTACTGATTTCAGTGTTTTAATTCTCCATGCATGCATATAATTCACCATGGCATGAGACCATAGGGCTTTTGTAGCCCCTATTCTTGGGAACATTTCTTGAATTTTTCAAGACCAGAGGCCATCTCTATGACAAGTTATTGATTTTCTAAGTTTGTGTGCATGTTTTGATGTTTTAATTCTAGTAATTAGCATATTGTTTAATAAATCCTAGGAAAATTAGAGAAGGTATCTTAAAACCAGAGAACCATATAAAAATTATGGTTTGGTTTAATTCCTTAAAAATAACTCTAATTGGCCCAAACACCCAAAATTGAATTTTAATTAATTAGAATTAACCACACATCAAAATTTCTTGAAAATAATTCTCCACTGTCACTTAGGATGTAGAAAACCTTACATAAAAATTTCAAGTCAATTGGAAATAATTTATCCCACTAAATGAATTAATTAAGTGACATAGCTATTTTGAAAATTAAAAAATTCATAAAACTCAAAATATATTTCAAAATTTCACCAAATTGGTTTTGTGGGCTCTCTGATATCAAAGGACTCAAAGAAAATTAAAATTGAAATTTTCTAAAATTTTTCATTTTTAACTATAATTTTAATATTTTAATAATTAAAAAAAAATAAAAATCACAAAAATATTAAAATTCATAAAAATGTTATATTTTGTCCACTAATCACTCAGGAACCAACCAAGTATTTTTCCTAAGTCTCTATGTTAAGATATTGAATTTTAAAGGCTTAAGACAATTTTTAATATTAAAAAATGGATTTTCCAACATTTTCACCAAATTAATTCTAATAAATCAAAGAAAAATTAGAAAATAATAAAATTTATTTCTCTAGACTCCTTGAGGTTAGAGAGACTTAAGAAAAATATAAAATCCATTTTTAAACTTTTATTTTATTTTATAATTAATTAATACCCTAAAAACTCAAAATAATTACAATAAATAAAATATAATTAAAAAAAAATCACCAAAATTAGTCCAAGTGGTTCCCTGGTCAATAGGAACATCCCATAATATTTCTAAGGACAGAAACCTTACCTTGGTCATGTTGTTGAATTTTCATTGAAAACCCTCATTTTCTAACAAAAATAAATATATAAATTAAATTAAATTCAGAAAAAATCACATTTTCTCCTCTAGTGTCTTAATTGACATATGAGTGAAGTGACATAAAAATTTTAAGTTCATTTGAGCTTAATTTGATGAGTTATGAAATAAATAAGCCTAAAGAGGCATAAATGTAATTAAAGGATTTTTACCCTAATTAATATTTAGGTCTAATCAAAGGGAGGGTAAAAATATTTGATCCTAATCTTCTCTTGGATGATTGAAACTTAGGGAATAAAGGAGTAGAAACCCATTAGTCACTTTGAAAATATCAAAAATGGAAACTTAATTAATTAAATCATTTAAATTTTGGGAGAATAATTAAATTTTGGATTATTAGGATTAGGGATATGATTTAAGAAGATGTCAATTCTTTAATTTAAAATCCCTAAATGAATCACTTTAATAATATTTAACTCTTAATTAAACTTAAGATGATAATTGGAATTAATAATTAAATAATTAAAAGGAAAATAACCTTTAATTAAATTAAAGCTTAAAACATTAGGTGATTTGATAATCAAATTAAATTAAATTGAGAACATTAAAATCAATTTGAAATCACTTGAAAATAAATCTAAAACAAATTTGAAACATTAAAAATCAATCTCAAAACAATTCATAATTTTAAAAAAAACAAAAATCAAGCCAATTAAAATTGACCTAAAGAACTATAATTAAGTCAAATTAAAATCAAAATCATTAAAAATTTAATCAAATTAAATAATCTAAACACCTCTTTCATTTCAAACAATTTGAAATACTTAAGAGAAAATCAACTTGAATTTTGAAACTAAATTAAATTATCCTAAACTAACAGTTCAATCTTAATCAAAACGATTAAATTCTTTAACAAACTAATTTGCCCCTAAATGATTTTATTATTATAACTCTTAAATAAAGCATCAAGTGAAATGTCACTTTACTCATAGGATAATCAAACATCCTAGTTCACTGAGCAAGAAGCAAAACTTAACTAAATTCTTGGATGATTAATTCACCTATACAATGAAATTCATTTGGACTCAAAATAATCTCAGAAGTATTGAAAAGATGTTTAGGACTCGTTCTAAACACTTTCTCAATACGATGAGATGTTTTAGAAGAACAGTTGGAATTAATTGTTCTTTGGTGAAGAAAATCATCCACAAAACCAAGGACCTAGACGTCATAAGAATTGACTAGCAATATGATTAGGTAGATAACCAGAACCTTCCCTTAGCTTTACCTAGGTACTTGTTGCAAATATTTAAATACATGTGTTTTAAGTACAGCTGGGAATGACGAGAAGACCCTGCCAGGTACGCTTTTATTTTATTGCAATTTACTTACCTGTACTGCACTTTACTTTTCTTGCATGTTAAACAAGAATGTCACTCTGCATGAAAACTGAAACCTTTAGGATAGTCACAAAACTGAAAACCAAAACTAAATTAAAAGTCACAGCAAGATAAAATTCACCGCCACAACATTTCAAAAGATAAAACAACTCAAAATTTAATCACAAACAGAACAACAAGACTACAACCACAACTAAATTAAAACGTCTCGTTGGATGATCGGGAATACCTCGGATGATGTAACCCACGTATTGCTAACGGGATTTCCCACGGTCTAAATGAAAATGTGGAACTCATTTAGTTGAGTTTAGCAAATTCATTTGGACTAAGTGAATCAGATGAAAATGACGGTGCCAGGATGACGGAACCGTGGGATCTTAATCGGTTATGTTTAATCAACTTTAAGATTTGTTTTAATTAAAACATTAAAACTATTTGGACTTTAAGATTTCTCTAAACCAAAACACTTTTCTCATCTCCTGATTTTCACTTTCTAAAACTAAACCTCTGCAACACAAGGAGTTTGGAGCATAGTGGGCAGTACGACCATCTTCATCAGCAAAATTTGTGTCTTCTTTAGCTAAACCTTTCCTAGAATTAAATAACCAAGCCATAGGATTTCGAGGTAGTTTGCTTAGTGCAACACAAATCCTCAACTTTTCGTTAGGCATTTGCATAATTGTGTTATGCAAATTAAGCCCTAACCGGTCTTAGGACTCTGAGATAGTCGTTTGGTACGACCTAAACCCTCACATCTTCGAGGCTATTTGTGTGATTATATCAAACAAATATAAGTCTTAATTAATTAAAATTGGCAGGATTGAAACATTAAATATTATTCTCAAACTTAAGCCAATCAAATAGGACAGTTTGAGAAGTGGCCAAGATTCTTCTTGGATCTCCAGCTTTTCCTACTTCTCTTTCTTTGGACTCTTAAAATAAATTATTCCAAATTTGAGCTAATCCCTTTTTGAAATTCCAAAATTCAATCCTTTGAAACCTTAAACTTTGAAATTCTTGAGATCAAAACCACTGATCATTATCGAGAGTTTTCTTAAATAATTCCCGTCATTTAAGATGTAATTAACTATTGGGGCTTGCCCTTATAGGAAGCTTTAAGAACCCATGTAATATAAACCCGGCTTAATTCATTTATATTAAGCAAGGGAATGTCGGCATATTTTTAGGTTGAGTGTTGTATTTTGAAAAGGGGTCGCCTACAGAAATTGTCGGCGAATTTTAGATTTTAAATTTAATTTAAATATATATATATATATATATATATTAGAAAGTAGCATTTGATTTTGAAAATAATTTGAAGTTTGAAAATTTTAAGATATGAAATCAAACCGATCTCACATTCCAAATATTTTATAAAAACGAGCACCACATCAGAAACCGTGTATCTATCTCGAAGGACAAACACACTGCTTGACGATGAGGCTCGATTAAATAAACTAGAAGATTTGTGACATCTGTTTGGTCTGCGAACCAATTTTATAAGCCGACAAGTTCATCTGCTTAACATAAGGGAATTGAGTAGGGTTTATATTACATAGGTTCTTAAAGTTCCCTATAAGGGCAAGCCCCTATAGTTAATTACATCTTAAATGACGGGAATCATTTAAGAAAAATCTCGATAATGATCAGTGGTTTCGCTCTCAAGAATTTCAAAGTTTAAGGTTTCAAACAAATTGGATTTTGGAAAATTCAATTGGAAATGGATCAAATTTGGAATAGTTATTTTAGGAGTCCAAAGGAAGAGGAATAGGAGAAGCTAAGGATCCAAGAAGAATCTTGACAACTTCCCAAACTATCCTATTGTTTGGCTTAAGTTTAAGAGTTTATTTAATGTTGTAATCTTGCCAATTTTAGTTAATTAGGACTTATATTTGTATGACACAATCACACAAATAGCCTCGAAGATGTGAGGGTTTATTTCGTACCAAACGACTACCGAAGATGTGAGTCCTAAGACTGGTTAGGGCTTAATTTACATAACACGATTATTCAAATGTCTAACGAAAGGTTGAGGATTTATGTTGTACTAATCAAACTACCTCGAAATCCTATGGCTTGGTTATTTTTTGCTGATGTAGATTCCAGTTTTGCTGATGACGATGGCCGTGCTGCCCACTATGCTCCAAGCTCCTTGTTGTTGTAGAGGTTTAGTTTTAGAAAGTAAAAATCAGGAGATGAGAGAAGTGTTTTGGTTTAGAAAAGTCTTAAGGTTCAGGTGATTTAATATTTTGTTAGGGGAATCTTAAAGTTGATTATAACAACACCGGTTAAGATCCTACGAGTTCCATCATTCCAAGCACCGTTATTTTTATCGGATTCACTTAGTCCAAATGAATTTGCTAAACTCAACTGAATGAGTTCCACACTTTCATTTAGACCGTGGGAAATCCCGTTAGCAACACGTAGGTTATATCATCAGAGGTATTCCCGATCATCCAACGAGACGTTTTAATTTAATTGTAGTTGTAGTTTTGTGTTCTGTTTGTGATTAAATTTTGAGTTGCTTTATATTTTGAAATGTTGTGGCAGTGAATTTTATCTTGCTGTGACTTTTAATTTAATTTTGGGGTTCAGTTTTGTGGCTACTCTAAAGGTTTCAGTTTTCATGCAGGGTGACATTCTTGTTTAACATGCAAGAAAAGTAAAGTGCAGTACAGGTAAGTAAATTGCAATAAAATAAAAGCGTACCTGGAGAGTCTTCCCATCATTCGAAGCTACACTTAAAACACATGTTATAGCATTTATATATTTCAAGGAAAGCATCTAGGAAAAGCTAAGGGAAGGTTCTGATTGTCTACCAAAATCTTAATCCTATAGCTAGTCAATTCCTATGATGTCTAGGTTATTGTGTTTCGTTAAGGATGATTTTCTTCATCAAAGAATAATTAAGTTCAATTGTTCTTCTAAAACATCTCATTATATTGAGGAAATGTTTAGGACGAATCCTAAACATCTTTTCAATACTTCTGAGATTATTTTGAGTCCAAATGAATTTCATTGTACAAGTGAATTGATCATCCAAGAATTTTAGTTAAATTTCATTTATTGCTCAGTGAACTTGGACATTTGATTATCCGATGAGTAAAGTGATTTGTCGCTTGATGCTTCATTTAGGAGTTATAATAATGAAAGCATTTAGGGGCAAATTAGTTTGTTAAAGATTTTAACAATTCTTAATTTAAAATTGGAATTGATGATTTAAAGTGATTTGGTTTAAAAAAAAATTTTAAGTTTGGAATAGTGTTCAAGTTGTTTTAATTCAATTAAATCTTTATATTTTAAATGATCTTAATATTTCAGATTTCTTTTAATATTTTAAATTTTCTTAGGTTGAAAGAGGTGTTTAAATTATTTATTTTTATTAAATTTTGATGACTTGATTTGGATTAATTGTGATACTTTTGGTTGATTTGAATTAGTTTGATTTTCATATTTTTAATTATGAATTATTTTGAGATTACTTAAGGTTTCAAATTTGTTTTAAGTTTGTTTTTTAAGTGATTTTTAAATTAATTTTAAATGTTTGAAATTTATTTAAATTTAATTATTAAATGTTTAAATTTTATTTTAATTTGATTATTAAATCATTTAATGTTTTAAGCTTTAATTTAATTAAGGGTTATCTTCTCCTTTAATTATTAATTTATTAATTCCAATTATCAATTTTAGGTTTAATTAAGGGTTGAAATGTTATTGAAATGATTCATTTAGGGATTTTCAAATTAAAGAAATGATATCTTCTAAGTCACATCCCCAACTTTAATAATCCAAATTTTAATTTATTCTTCCAAAATTCAAATCACTTAATTAAATAAGGTTTACTTTAAATATTTTCAAGATGATTAATAGGTTTCTACCTCTTAGTTACTTAAGTTTCAATCTCCCAAGGGAAAATTAAGATCAAATATTCTACTCTCCCTTTGATTAGACCTAAATATTAATTAGGGTTAAAAATCTTTTAATCACCGTTATGCCCCTTTAGGCTTGTTTATTTCACAACTCATCAAATTAAGCTCAAATGAACTCAAAATTTTTATTTCACTTCACTCATATGTGAATTAAGACACTAGAGGAGAAAATGTGATTTTTCTGAATTTAATTTAATTTATATATTTATTTTTATGGGAAAATGAGTGTTTTTAATGAAAATTCAACAATATGACCAAGGTTAGGTTCCTAACCTTAGGAAAATTATGGGATGTTCCTACTGACTAGAGGACCACTTGGACCAATTTTGGTGATTTTTTTGAATTATTTTTTCATTTATTATAATTATTTTGAGTTTTGGAGTGTTAATTAATTATAAAATAAAATTAAAGTTGAAAAATGGATTTTATATTTTTCTTAAGTCCCTCCGACCTCAAGGAGTTCAAAGAAATAAATTTTATATTTTTCTGATTTTTCTTTGATTTATTAGAATTAATTTAGTGAAAATGTGGAAAAATCTATTTTTTAATATTAAAAATTGTTTTAAGCCTTTAAAATTCAATATCTTAACCTAGAGACTTAGGAAAATTATGGGAATGTTTCCTAAGTGATTAGGAGACCAAATATGACATTTTTGTGATTATTAATATTTTTGTGATTTTTATTATTTTTTAATTATTAAAATATTAAAAATATGATTAAAAATAAAAATTTTTAGAAAATTCCAATTTTTATTTTCTTAGACTCCTCTAACATCAGAGAGGTCCCAAAACCAATTTGGTGAGTTTTTGAAATATATTTTTGGTTTTATGAATTTTTAAAATTTAATAATGATCATGTCACTTAAATAATTCATTTAGTGGGCTAATCATTTTTAATTGATTTCAAATTTTTATGTGAGACTCCTATGACCCTAAAGATTAGTGGAGAATTATTTTCAAGTGATTTTGATGTGTGTTTAACCCTAATTAATTAAAATTCCATTTTGGGTGTTTAGACCAATTCGGATTATTCTTAAGGAATTAAACCAAACCAAAATTTTCCTAGGATCCTCTGGCCATAACATACCTCCCTAAATTTTCCTAGAATTTTCTAAGCAATATGCTAATTACTGGAATTAAAATGGAAAAATAGACACATAAATTTGAAAAATCAATATCTTGCCACAGAGACGGCCTCTAGCCTTGGAAAATTTAGGGAATGTTCCCAAGAACAGAGGCTACAAAAGCCCTATGGTCTCATGCCAAGGTGAATTTTATAGATGCATAGAGAATTAAAATATTGAAATCAGTAAATAATTAATTAAAAATAAAATGCTCATCAAAATAATTTAATTTTTTTCCACATTGTTCTCTTCTGTTCACTGAGCAAGAGGGTATTTTTATTTTATTTTTGTGATTTTTCTACACAAAGATTTGAATTTTTTAAGTTATGTGTATTTAAATAAATAGAAAATATCCTAGTTTTCTATTTAAACCAGTTAGCGCCGCATCAACCTCGGCAGCTCCGAAGCCCCACGCGGTGCCTTCCTATTCGACACCGCCATCTGAGTCAGCACCACGCGGCCCGCGGTTCATGTCCCGTCTCCTCTTCCGACGCCATCTGAGCCGTTCAACCGATACGCGCGCAATCCGACAGTTCCTGGTCATCGTCTACGACTGGTGTGCGTCGAGAGCCGTCCACACTAAAACCCTAATATCTCCCTCATTTCTCCACCAAATCTCATGAAATTTGATCCTATGTGTTCGCCTAAACGAGAGCTACAAATCCATATGACTAACATGCATTGAAATCGACTCAAACAAAATGGAGAATCGAAAGAAGCTCTCGGGAAGGAGGAGTTCCATACCTTGGCTCTGAGAAGTGAAGCTTTAATCAGAGGGGCTTGGCACGTTCGTTGGACCTGGAGAAGCCTAGGGATGAAGCCTGCGGCCACAGTGAATTGTCTGAACCAGAATTCCACTAAGCCCGATTTCGAAGCTTGGCCGATAGAAGAGATGGGCTGGCTCTGGAGAGGGGGCTTTTGTCGAGGAACTTCTTCTCTTGGTCTGGTGAAGGTGTAGAGTCAATCAATTTGGGAATTGACTCACTGTGGTGAAGTGTCCTGGTTTTGGGCTCAAAATTGAACTCAGAAATTGAGCTCACAGAGCGAAAATTAGGGCTTGATTTCAGTGGGGATCAAGTGCTCTATGCTAGGAGAAGAGTGTGGAGTGATTTTGGCAGAGTTTGGGTAAGGTTTGGTTCAGCACCTCTTTTGGCCGAGAGGGGGTGGAGTTTAAATAGAGCTGGCTGGAGGGCTTCCCGAGGGCAGTGGAGGGCCGGGATCGACTGCTCGGGGAGGAGAAGAACAGCCATGGTGTCCATTTGGGTTGGGACAGCTCAGCCAGTTCAATTTGAATTTTTGAATCAAATTAAACCTCTCGGCCTGGTGGTTTCCGGCGACTGGGGTGGTGGTCCGGCCAGGGTCAGGTCACCATCTGACTCAGTGTGGTCAGGGCTAGGGTTTGGTACAATCAATTAGCCTTTGACATGTGTAAAGGAGTTTGATTTAAGTGGAATGGGGGGAAGCTCATTTTGGGTTCAATTTGGTCAAATGCATGGATTAGGCCAGGTGCACCTCCCCAAGGCTGGTTTAGGCTGAAGAGAAAGTCACTTGGGTTAGCTTGATTAGTGGGGTCAAGTCACAATCCAAGTACAATTAGGCTTAAGCGTGATTAGGGGATACATGGGAGTGTTTAATCACTCCTAAGGGAATCATTAAAGGGCTTCCTCCTTTTTCCATTTAGGGAGTGGTGATAAGTCAAAGCTCTCATGGCTTTCATGTGGCTTGTGCATGGCTCCAAGGACTCCATTTGGCTTAGGGATGGCTTGGCTCATTTGCATGAGAAAGGGATTTTGGAATTTTTTTAGTTTAGGTGGAAATTTGGATGAAGCTTGATTTGGAATGATTTGATTATTGATTTAGGACTTAGGGATGATTTCAATTAAAGGAATGATGAGAAGAAATTGTCATGTGGGCTTTGGAATAAGTCTTGGGCTTTTGAATTTGGTGAGAGATGGGCTTTTGAAATGGTTTAAGGAAGTGGGCTTTTAGGTGTTTGAAATAAATTGATGGATGAAAATTGGTGAGGGGTTGTGTCAAATAAATGTTGGGTTTAGTTTAAGAATGTGCCATGAGAACTTTATAAGAGATTTGATGCCATTTGGAGTTGAAATGAGTTCAATTTGGGCTTTTTAGTAATGGGGTCAAAATGGCCAAATTGGGCTAACTTGAGTTAAGGTTGGGCCAATGTTGGGTGTGATGTAAAATTAATGTTGAAAAATATTTATGGGCTTGTGACGAAGAGTTTTCAACTTTTTTTGGGCTTTGATTTTGGGATTTGGGCCTATTTGGGCTCATGATTGATTTAGGCCAATTTGGGGATTTTTGGTTTGGGTTAGGTTTGAGTGGAGTTTGGTTTCAAATTTGGGGAAAATCATGTTAGTGTTTTGTTTGTGGGGATGTTATGAAGGTTTAGGCAAAGATTTGGGGTTAATTGGAGTTGAGTTGGGTTGGTTTGAGCTAAGTTTAAGTCATGGACCAAAATTGGGCTTTAAGCTTCAAATTGAAATTGGATCCACATGTTGATGAAATTGGGTTTGGATTTGGTCTAAATGGGTATTGTGAATATTACATTGAAGTTTAGGATTGAATGAGATCAAAATTGAGGTCAATTGGAGTGGTTTGGTTGGACATTGGGCTCTCTTAGATTAAAAATAGGTCAAATTGGGAGTTTTGGTAAAAGTGGGCTAAATTGATAAAATTGGCTTATGGTGTAGTTGAACAAAATGAAAATAGAAATATTTGGGATTTTTTGAAATTTTCTGGGAATTTTCTGAATTTTTGGAATTTTTGGGTTAAAATGGTATTTTGGGTATTTAGAGGTTATTGGGGGGTATTTTTGGAAATTTTGGTATATTTGACCAAGGATAATAAATTTGAGTGGTGGGAAATTTTTAGGACTGATTTTGAGGAATTTTTAGTAATTTAGGCAATTTTGCAAATTTTGGGCAATTTCAAGGGCATTTGGTAGGTTTGGTGGGTTTAGGGTCCCGGGGGTCAAAAACTGAAATTTTGGAAAAATGAAGATTGATTAAGTGTGAGTGAAATGAAACAATTTGATTGAGCCATGAAGCCATATTAATCTCACAAAAGCCATGAGAGGACTCATCTTAGACATTCACTATGTTGTTCCTAACCCTCTTAGCGAGGGGCTTAGGGGTTAATGTCCATTCATATGAATTACCTACATGAGTCAGGAAGTCAAATTGGGTATAGGTGTGGTTTTAGGGTTTTGGAATGTGTGTGAGAGTGTGATGTGTGCAAGCTTACCCTCACCAGGGCCAGACCACCCAGGGTAATCCTAAGGTCAAAGAGTCCTATAGGAAACTCATCCTTTAAACCTCCAAATTTGATCTTAACCCTCAAAGTGGCTTAGAGGTTTACAATCAAAATTGTGGGGTTTGAATGAAGTTTAAGAGGTGTTTGAATTTCTCAGTGGTGGGTTCCATCTCTAGTCCTCTAGGATAGTTAAAGAGAAAGCCTAAGGCTAGATCCTAAGTACTAAAGAGAGAAGAGAAAAGACCTCATAAAAAATGAGGTCAACAGGGAACTTGTTGGCTTATAAAATTGGTTCGCAGACCAAATGGATATCACAAATCTTCTAGTTTATTTAATCGAGCCCCATCATCAAGCAGTGTGTCTATTCGTCGGGATAGATATACGGTTTGTGGTGCGATGCTCGTTTATATAAACTATTTGGGATGTGAGATCGGTTTGATTTCATATCTTAAAATTTTCAAACATAAAAATTATTTTCAAAAATCAAACGCTACTTTCCAAATTATATATATCTAAACTAAATTTAAAATCTGAAAATTTGCCGATAATTTATGTAGGCGACCTCTTTTCAAAATACAACACACATAACCTAAAAATATGCCGACACCTACCAACGAAAGTAGTTCAAGTCATTTTATGGAAGACTGAATGCTTAAAATGGAGGAGTCTCAACTAGAGATCTTACAGCTCCTACGCGGGGCACAACGGCTACTGCCCACACTGTTGAACGAAATTTGTTTACAATTAACTCAACGACTTATGAGAAACACACTATTTGGAGGAACTCATAACCTCCAAGAAGAAACATTTTCACTGTCAGGTCATCGTGTTGAACTCCAAGGTATCGCATGTTCCACTCATCAATCTCGTGCAGCTCACTTGGCACCGCCATGTCTTGCTACAATTCTAGATGATATCATTCGTAACGAGCTATGGCGCCTCGTTCAGGAAGAGTTCCATATATAGAAAAAGGATTGCTTGCCCACACGTCGTAACATCCATAAATACTCTCCCTTAGCGCATGCGGTTCTCCAACACCCCATTCCATCAGGCTTCAAGCCTCAGAACATCGACATCTATGAAGGGATAATCGACCCCTACAAGCATATTGATCAATCTTGAATCATCATCCACATTCAATATGCCTCTGATGCACTTCTGTGTCAAGTGTTCTCGACCACTTAAAGGACAAGCTCAAACTTGGTTTTACTCTATGCTAGGGTGCACTGTAAACACTTTAAAGAGCTTGTCAGACTGTTCAAAGAGTAGTTCATAGAAAATCAACGGATCATCAAGGATTCATCCCATCTCTCAGGTATTCATCAAATTGAAGGAGAATCGCTCAAGAATTACTCCCTTGGGTTTTCTGCTGGAGTTACTAAGAGGAATCTTCATTGAGGGGCTCCGCCCAGGACCCTTCTACTCATCACTAATGCGGCAGGCAGTTCATTTTTATGTTGACCTTATCTATTGTGTTGAGGCCAAAATCATTGTGGACGAGGTCATTAGCGCACATAAGAAATAGTTCGAGCAATTTGGGGGAAACTGCAAGTGTAATGCCATAGACAATAATCAATCATTACAACAAACAAAGTCCAAACAACAGGGGAATCGTGGCCTCCTTCCCAAACCCGCGAGCCAACAAAGTGAGCATCAACCCAAGAAAGAGTATACATAGCTCAACTCGTAGCAGTTTAACGTCTTGATGACTGTCAAAGATGAGCACACTATTAAGTGACCTCACCCCTTAAAACCTAACTCGGGGAATCAAGAACAATACTGTCATTTTCTTCAAAGTCATGGCCACACTACTAAAGAACATAACCAGCTCAAGGTAGAAATTGAAAGGTTGATTGGACTGAGATATCTAGTCCAATTTTTGCAAAACAATCCAACTAGTAATGATAATACTCCTACTGGGGGAAACATGCACAAAAACAACAACATGAGGGTCACCCAGCCGTGGGTGAAATTCAGACAATTGATGGAGGCTCATTGCTGACCGATCAAGTTCTTATCTCTACACCCGGTGAACCAGCACAAAAGAAATTACACCATGAGCCTATCACTTTGGATGATTTTGATGTGGAAGGAGTCTAAGTCCCCCACCAAGGCCCTCTCACCATTAACACGGGAATAGGCAAACCATGCTACAACGTAAAGAGGATCCTGATTGATAATGGGAGCTCTGTTGATGTCTTATTCTACTCCACTTTCCTCAGTTTGGGACTGCCAAGGGAAAGACTTCAACCTGCATCTGAGTCATTATACAGTAATTATAATCGACCAATAAGGGTCTAGGGAATAATAAATGTCCCCGTTGTCATGGGAGATTTTCCTTGACAAACAACCCGCTCGGTCCAGTTCATCATTGTCAAGTCAAAGCTAGCATACAATACTATCTTTGGGAGACCCCTACATCTTTCGTATCATGACTTCAGTACTACACATGAAGCTCAAGTTTTCAAACCCAGCAGGGATCGCATTGTATAAGGAGATCAACATATAACACAATCATGCTACCTTAGGCATGCTTAGTCGTGCCCATCAGTGACACTTAGCATCAAAAACTTTAATCTTTGAGATGATGATGTACCACAACAGAATTATCCCATAGAAGACTTGGTCTACGTCCTACTCTCCAATGAAAACCCATAAAAAATATCACATCTTGGTTCTCTACTCTCCGATGAGCAAAGTTCAGAATATGTAAATATTCTCTAAAGGAACCAAGAAATTTTTGTATGTACCCCGGGCAACACCCTTGGATTTGACCTTGAAATAATCATGCACTCCTTAAAAGTATATCCAACCTTTAAATATGTCATCCAGAAAAAGAGCAATTTTGCCCCAGATCATTTACAAGCTATCAATCAAAAGTCAACAAGCTTCTGGAAGCAAAGTTCATATGAGAACTGCACCACCCCGCTGGCCAATGTCAGCATGGTAAAAAAGGTTAGTGGTTCATGGAGGATGTGTGTTGACTAGACCAACCTTAACAAAGCTTGTCAGAAAGATAGCTTTGCTCTCTCACACATAGATCAACTCGTTATTTCTACTTCCATACACCAAATGCTCAGCTTTATGGATGCATACTCAGGGTACAATCAAATAAAAATGAACCCGATGAACGAGGAAGCCACCTCTTTTCAAACATATAAGGGTTCATACCGTTTTCAAGTTATGTCATTCAGGTTAAAAAAATGTTGGTGCAACTTATTAATGTCTCATGAACAAGGTCTTTAAAAATCTTCTCGGCATAAGATGAAGGTTTACGTTGATGACATGTTAGTAAAATGTTTGGAAGTGTCCCAACATATTTCTCATTTTGGAGGAGTGTTTCTAAATTCTTTGTCAATACGACATGTGACTTAACCTGACTAAATATGCTTTCAGAGTCAAATCGGTGAAATTTATAGGACACTACCAATAAGCTCTGCCCTATCCAGGATAGAAAACTCAATTGAAAAGCCAGTCTACTATGTCACTAAGATTCTCTCTAATACAAAAAGTCTATATCCGGTGGTAGACAATATTGTGTTTGCCCTGGTATTCTCAGCAATGAGACTCTGTTCGTACTTCTAGGTTCACATTATCGACGTCTACACACAAGTCCATTTGAAGGAAATCATACAAAAACCAGAAGCATCAGGAAGTTTAGTTAAATGGTTGATAAAACTGAGAGAATTTGACATTCGTTATCTACCATGACCAGATATCAAACCACCAGAGCTAGTCGACTTTGTGGTATAATGTACAGTGCCTACTTCTGATGAGTTGCCATTTCATTCTCCACGAACATCTCAGTGGACACTGTACGTGAATGAAGCATATGAAACTCTGGAGCTGGTGTTAGAATACTACTTAGCTTCCCAAAGTAAGACAACTTGGAGTACGGGCTTCGCTTGAAATTTCCAACTACCAATAATGTTGTCGAGTATGAAGCTCTCATCGATAGATTAAAACTTGACATCGACTATGAAGTACAAAATATGATTATCTAAACTGATTCTCAGCTCATCACATCCTAAGTAGAGGGAGAATTTGATGCCCATAACCTACAACCCGTACAGTACCTCAATCTGATAAAAACACTTCTCATTCAAATTGAAACATACCGGCTCATTCACATACTTCGGAACATAACACTCAAGCTGAAGTCCTCTCCATGCTTGCTACTTTGAAAAATGGAGATCTCTGTAAAAGAAGGTGCATCGAGGAGATACATTTTCCAAGCATCTTGGGCCCTTGAGTGATACTATCTATAGATGACCCAACGGAGCTATCTACGATGGATCCCATCATCTTCTTCCTCTGAGATGGAACACTACCAGATGATGCTACTGCTTCAATTCTTACATGGTTGTGAACTTCATTTTTATTGGGAATGAACTGTATAAAAAGGCATTTGTAGGTTCATACCCCAAGTTTCTTCCCCCATCTAAAGCTAATTACGCTATGTGAAAGGTTCATTCCGGAATATGTGGGGAGCAGAGCTCTTGCTATTAAAATAATGAGGTTTATTGGCCCACAATAAAGAAAGATGCGTTAGAGTTTGCGCAAAAGTACAAGAGTTATCAACTACACTTCAATCTTACGCATGCACCTCCTGTATAACTAACATCCTTTCTGAGTTCTTAGCCTTTCGCCCAATTGAGGGTAGATATAATGGGACCATTTCCAATAGCTATTAGACAATAAAAATTCATCATCTTAACTGTCTACCACTCCACTAAGTAGGTAGAAGCAGAGCCGCTCGCCAAGGTCAATGAATCCAATACCAAACAATTTTTCTAGAAAAATATTATTCGACGCTTCGGCTCCCAGTGAAGATTATCACTCATAATGTGACTCAATTCTCTATAAATGTCTTCACATCTTTCTGCAAGGATCTTCACATCTAGCTGGTGCACAATTTCAGGGCGCAGCACGAAACAAATGGACAAACAGAGGTGGCGAATCAGATAGTGCTCAAGGGTTTGAAGACTCATCTTGAGAAGGCTGAGGGGAAGTGAGTGGAAGAGCTCCACAATGTTCTCTGGGCCTATCACACCACCTTGCGAACTCCAATCAGAGAAAATCCATATAACTTGTGTTTTAGAATCGAAGCTATCATCCCATTTAATATTGGAGTTCTAAACCCTCGAGTTCAGATTTTTGACTCCGATAGCAATGAAAAAAAAACTCCTTCAACATTTGGTTCTCCTCCGCATGACTGACTGCCTTTTGTCGAATCGCTTGAACGGTCCCACCAACCAGATCAGGTCAATTGATATGCCTCATCAGCTCGTCTGATTGGCCCTACCGGCTGATTTCATGCCCAACTATCTTTTATTGATTCATTCGATCGACCACACCGACCCATTTTGCTCAACTGACCGTTTCTTTTGTGTGTTTCACTGCTTGCATGTTTGTTTGCAAGGCTTGTATTGGTATATTCACCACTTGCACCCATGTTAAGCACTTGTGGGCATACGTCCTCATTTGCTCACATTGAGTACTTAAACCTCCCATGATAATGCTAGTCCATATGCTTGTTTTGTGAAACCTTCGTGTCATAGTGCCCCACGACATTAGTGTCTGCACTTGCACTAGTGTACTCTAACATGCCTGCTTTGCATTTAATCTCACATTTCTAAAGTTCTGCATGTTTGAATCTTGCCTAGGTCACTGTTCTTGCACGCCCACCACCCACATGTCCATATCGGGGGTGGCTTGCGTATTAAGTCTCCCTAGTGTGTAATTCTCTCCAATGAGAATTAGTTTACTTCTTTTCTATGGCACCACATTAGAGTGTTGAAGGATTTTAATTTGGGTCACTGCCCCATGTCACACTTATCCTCTGGGTGTGACCTCCATGACACACCCACCCTTCGCTCACTGCCTCCACTGCACACCCACCCTCCAAGTCACTGCCTCTTCAGGACCCCTACCCCTCCGAGTCACTGCCTTATCTGTACACCCACTCTCTGGGTCATTGCCTCCACAACACACCCACCCTCTGGGTCACAGCCTTCAGGGTGCACCCACCTTCCGAGTCACTCCCTCCACGACACACCTACCCCTCCGCATCACCACCACCGTGACACACCTACCCTTCGGGCCAATGCCCCTACAACACACTCATTCGCATTTGTGCTGTATGTTTTGCAAGCATCATTCCACTTTTGCAATGCATTCGCTATTAGTATCTGCTTCCATATACTAGTGGCAACTGTTTGCCTCTTTCTCTATCGTTCCTGCTCCACTAAGGCAATCACATAATCTTGGATCTTTCGGATTTATGTGCATTCTCCGATCGTCTTGATGACAAAGCTAGCTCGCTAGTTAAGTGACCCTCCGTTGATCACGACGTGACAGCTAGTATTGCCCACAAGGATGTCTTTGTGGGCAATACTGGCTATCACACCGTGGACCAGCATGCATATGTTGTGCTAAGATTTTAATGGATCAAATAGATGTCACTTAGGCTTTTTTCTTCTACTAGGACCTATTTTAAAAGGTAAATATTTATATATTTTTATTACTTTATGCATTTAAAACCTATTTTAAAATTATTTTCACCCCTACCATAGACCATATGTAAGGTCACCCTTTCATTAAAAAAATAATTTTTTTTTAAGTTTTTCAAAACTTGCATCTAGTGGCACCTATTAGAGTCCTTAAATCCTAGAAAGGGCCAGTGACGGTAACCCCGTCCCAACAAATGTCAGCCTTCTAACATAACCCTTGCACTCATTTTGATGCTGTGGTAGGACACTTACATTAGATGTTGTGCTAGGTTAAAGATAAGATGGTATGTAGTCTTTTTCAATGAACTGAAGATTGTTTTGTGCTGATGTGTTTGCCCTAGCTAGGTGCCATTTGGTGCTTTTGGTGTGCTTATGTTTTTACTTTATGTATGTGTAGTAGAATATTAAGGCGATATTTATGCACACACATATGTATAATAAAAAGGGGGAGCAATGTAATGATTATTACTAACAATTTTCCATAAGCGCTGCTTAGCTCCTCCATCATGCATCTCTAAGACATGTTGCATGCTTGTTTAGCTTTCTCACTAGCATTTTATTCGTGTCGGTCGAGTTCTTTTTTTATTTTTTAATTCTTTTTGTTTTACTTTTTAGAGTCATATGAAGAGTTTGTATTAGAAATAAGATAAGAGCATGGGTTTTGAGGTGCCAGACTGGCGGAACCACTTGACATGAACCAGGAGCAGCAAGCTTGTGCCCCATACCTTAATTATAAATTTCATTTATGTATAGAATTAAGATTGAACATATTTATGTGGAGTCCGTCCAATTTTCTCTTTTCTAGAATATGTTGTCGACCCAGCGTCACTGGCCTTTTTATTATTTTACTTGACTTGTTCTACTAATTTTCCTGCATGATTGCATGTTTGGACTGTTTTCCATGTTTCTTTCTAGATGTATATGTGATATTACAAAAATTACATTTTAGGCTCTTTTAAGAATCTCAAAATTATAAATTTTCTATCTAAAAAAACTTAATAAAAATTTTAAGACCAATTAAAATTTAGGATTAAAAGATTCAAGATTTTAAATTCTATCATTACTTTTCTTGCACGGTCTCGGGTTGATTTTAAAAAGAGTTGCATAACATGGACATATCCTAAGTCATAGTAATAAGGCCTCCATGCTTAGAATTGTGGTAGATAATTGTATCATATACATGTCCTGAGGAGAAGCCCTCATGCTTTTTCAACCCGACTGACCTAACATAAATTTCTATTTAGATGGTTGTCTAGCATGCTTAGTCATTAGAAGGCTCTCCGAATTAGATGAGGTTTAAGTCCTTTTTTCGAGAGTGTTTCCAACTTTGTAGTTGAACCTCTCTTTATTTTCCTTTCTAGTGACATCCTTGCCACTTTGGAGGGTATAAATCTCTTCTCTTTGAGCTCCACCTGATAGTCATAAGATAGAGTTTTGTTTCTTTGACCTTAGGGCTACCAAGGTTCCCGTGACAACGCAATTCATGGATTAGTGACCGGGGATCTAAGGATGTGATGGGTCGACTACCTTCAAAGCTAGGTAGACTTAGGGTTTTAGTAGCTTGGGATGACGGGTTTGTGGTACCCCAAACCGGCTACCTCTACCTTATAGGTGTTACTCATCTCTTCTTTTGACTACCCTAATTGAGCCCTGTCTCTCCTTTTGCATTCGTTAGTATCATCTCAACGACCAAATTACCAATCAGCTGTCACCTGTTTGGGATAATATGATTTATAATCTGCCCTTATGACCCGGATGTGCTTTAACGTATCGGGATTCCCCGCTAGGATGATCTGGTTATATCGGCTTCATATATTGGTGAGTCTATTATCCATGTGGGACACTCACTTTCCACTTCGTGGCTTAGATAGATCTTTAAAAGCATCGGAGTACACCTATGCAGAATATGTGTTCTTTAATAGCCCCGTGCTAGTTGTCACTGCTAATTTAAGCAAAATTATTTTGGATCAAAAGCATTCTTAGGCAACCACAAAGATACAATTAATGAAGTGAGATATGTCCCCTTAAGAGCACTCTGGACCCCAAAACCGGTAAACACATCTGAATCTCTGGTTATGGGTAGTCTACTTATGTCTTCTTTCATTGGTATTGATCAAAAGGTAGCTCTGCCCCTTCTTGTTTAGACGAATATACTTGGCCTATCAATGCGAAGTTTATCGCACATAAGCTCTCAATGTTTTCTTTCTCTTTATTTATCTTCTTCGTTGTATGTCCCTACTTTTTTTAATCCTTTCTTCTCCAGATCATTTATATGATCCAGAAGAGAGACTTATTCAAAAAATGGAATTATATGACGATAGACAACTTGACGACTTCTTTAAAAAAAAAGGAAAAGAAACATACAGTGGTCACACATGCTTGTGGTGTGTTCACACCACCCTACTGCATCATATAGCGTGGTCAAGCCTGTTGTGTTTGATAACTAGTAGGTTCATGCCACTTTTAGGCGTGATCCTATCGCTCCGGACACTTTTCTGCTGAATTTTCTCATTCCAACTTGTTTGTATTCAATTTCTGCGTCCTGCACAACATGAATAAAATACATTTCTCAAGCATAAATCTATGATAAATAAATTAATTAGCATGTAAAATGTAGAGAAAAATGCAAATAAAATTACGTGAAATTGACGCATCTCAACTACTAGCTGAAGCTCAATGCTACTCTAACAATGATGATTTAGCATGACCAGCAACACTTGGGTCTAGAATCACTTAGCTACCTAACACACCTCCCTTCCATTTCTATGGTGACACAACCCAGCTGATAGAGGAGGATGATGAGGACAATGATGATAATGATGCTTAGAGTAGAGATGCATGTTCTTTTTCATGATCTAATTGTTCTTCTATTTTAAACGTTATTTTTATGTTTGTTATTTGTGTTCTTTGTGATGAGACTACATCTTTGATATTTCTGGTGATCGCGGTGATGTACTATGGACTACTTTGCTTTTATTTTAGAATATTATGGGACTTATAGTTTTGTAGACTTGTGATATGTGTATTTACTTCCTACATTTATTATGATATGTTATGTAATTTTTATGATCTATGTAGTTGTTAAATGCTTGATATATGAGTCAGATATAATTTTTAGTTCAATTTTTGCTATATATTTTTCGTGTTAATACAGCTTTACTATCATGTGTTTCGTTTTTTCTTATACATCTACTCAATTATTTTTCTTTCGTTGTCATACTTTTTTTATAACTATCTAAATTTTTTATATTGAAACAAAATGATATATTTGATAAGTATTCAATGTAATTTAAAAATAGCTAAAGAAAAGAACTAATAGGGGCATAAATCTTCATTAAGTATTAAAATTATTATTAGCTCATTCAGAACTAGCCTCTAACAATAATTACTCACTCTTTTATATCAGGACTCTTAAGCTCTTAAACTAGATTGACTAAATATAAATTAATTCAACAAATATATAAAATTTAATAACTAATCAATTTCAATAATTTAATTGTTGTTAGTATCTCTTGCACTATAATATTTTGAATTAAGTTAGCAAGTAGTTAAGTATTTGACTTATGAAAGAACTAGTATTCAAATTCATTAAAGAAAAGCTTAATCAGATAAAACATTCCTCAATAAAAATTAATAGAAAGAAAAATCAAAATTAAAAGAAAAATATAACAGACCCAAGTATACAAAGACAAAATTTAAGAGCCTTTAGGGAGAGCTTGTGGTTAGCTTGAATTCAAAAACTAGTTTTAATCTCCCCTCTAAAAGTCAAAGAAGCAAAGGCTTCTTAAATCACAATTTACAATATTAGATTCAAGAAGATAATAACTGAATTAATATTATCTGATTGGCAAGCCCAATTGAATTTTATAAATTTAAGAACTAATGTTATTTTAATCGACAAAATATAAATTATTGTAATCATATATCAGGTTGTTGATATAAGTAATATTGGGATATTTAAGATTTTTAAGAATACTCGATCGTAAAAAAAATATTTATACAATTTTATTTATTTATTTACTTCAATTTTTAGGAACAGAGCGTTCCTAATACGTAATTTATCATAAATTTCAAAGGTCTAATTTTGGATATTGAATTATATAAGGGCAACCAATATTAAAATTTAGAAGAATTTGATGAGCTTAAAATGTGACAAAATGTTCATGGGATTTTATACCCTTTATGTATTTTTTTTATGCTTTATTGTGGTATTTGTAGTTTTATTTGCAGAGATAAGTCCCAATCTAAGAAGCATTAATTAGGAAGGTAGGTCAAGTGCCCCGAAGCCCTAGTATGGTGCCTGGTGATGACCTCCTTCTTGAGAAAAATAGAGAAGATGACATTCCAGCGCTATCGTCCAGGCAACTTAGTGTCATATCCAGTGCCATCGCGCCACCCATGCTAGTGCATTGGCATTTGATGCATTAGTTTGACATTTCAGAGCCACAAAACATAGTACTGCAGCCAGAGTTGTCTCTCCTCAGCGCCTTAGGTTAGTGTTGCCACACTCCCCACCGACTTAAGACAATTTTGGGTGTTTTTTGCAAATGGATCAGATATAGAGTGCATAAAAGCGTCAAACATCTTCGGGAAGAAGGGAGATAATGGGGAGAGAAGACTAGAGACAAAGTAAAAAACATTAAGGAGTGTTTGTGTAAGAGTTTGTGCAAGCAATGTGATTTCTCTACTATAAATGTGTGAAAGTGAATCGAGGTGCATTAGCATTGTAAAAGGAAGATTGATAAATGATTTTAATATTCTTTATTTGTCTACATTTTATTTTGGATTTTAATGAAATTTGCTTGGTTTTCTTTTCACATGTTTAGGAACTAAGATATTATGTTTCCTTGATTTGGTAGTATGATGATTATTACACAGTTAATGAGATTTTCCTAAAAAAAAATTGGTATTTAAAAAGCAAGTTTGTGTGTTGACTTTTAAAATTTAATTTATTTTCAAATTGACTTCTTAAAATTTTAAAAACCCTTGTAGTCTAGTATTATTGATCGTAGGCATAAAAATATTGATATTAGAGGATTGAAATCACATAGAGAAATGAGAATTCTTGAGAGATTTTGTAGGGTTAAGAGAAACTTGAATAGGCTCCAATACTTTTTATGTCTAGGAATAGAGTAAGAAGCAATGGTCCTTGATTATCAACAAAACGTGTGGGAGATCCATTCAGAGAATATTGAGGATTCACATGATCCAATTCAAAGAGGCATGATTTCCATATTAGAGAATACAATCTTATTAGATTTCACTTTAGTAAAATTAGAATTTTTAAGACCATCAAAATTTTGTTTTGAACTAAACTTAGGGTTAGTAAACTAGTACTTTGTCTTATTTTATAATTTAATAAGTTCCTCGTTTGATCGATACTTGAATTCTAAATTCATATACTATTTGATTGACATGTATAATTGTATGATATGTCGTGTTTCATAGCTTTTTGAAGGGATCATTAAGCTATAGGCATAAATTAATGAAATTTCTAGAATATCCTATGTAAGCATTATCTCAATAACAACGATTTCCAAAGGCCATAAATATTGTTTAAGCATCTATGGGATCTAGATCTTTTACGTCGGATATTTGATGTTGAGATTGGGAAGCAAATAACGATACAATTCTCTTAGCTCCTATCTTATTTTTTAAAAAAATCAGCCTTTTAAGTGCTCGTGAGTTAACTGAAGAACTTTTCCTTAAATTCTGCGAAAGATGTGCTGCTTCGCAGAGGCCGGTAAGAAAATAAACATAGTGATTCCTTGTTGAATGAATTGAAAGTCTTATGGCATTTCACAACATAGTTCTTAATAAGATGATAAATAGTCAACTCCAAGCAAGCAATAAGGTCCTCAGAATCCAACTTCCTTTTACAAGAATCAAGCTCTAGCATCTTAAGTCGCAATGGTTCTTCATGCTTTGAAGGATAGTAAAGAAGTGAATCATCAACAAAACTATCCTAAAAGAAGTCATATCATTTTGAGATATGGCTTAATGAAGTACCAACTTTTGAAGCTTTGCATCATTGATGCCTAGTAAAAATAAAAAAACATATTCTAATTCATGTTGGGAAGAGGAAACATGCACTTTCAAAAGTGCATCGATACTCTCATGTGTTGTGATTACTCTAGATGACATGTTAGTTAATAAATTATCATGTTGGGATTTCTTTTGACTTAAGGATGATACCATTATGATTCTCACTCTTTAATATTTTTCACACCGACCGCACTAAGAAAAAAAATATATCGAAATTTTAATAGAAAAATATTTCATGTTCCAAGATAAACAAATCCCAATGATTCTCTCAACATCTATATATATATTGTAGAGTACTCGTAAATTCACGACAGTAGAGTGATATATGAATGTCTTAATGTAGTATGAAGATCCAACACACACACTGGTAAAAAGAAATCAAAAGAAATAACAACATGAGTTTTCTATATAGAATTCCTAAAGGGAAAAAATCACGGGATCTGACCCAGTTACAGTAATTCCACCGTGTCAATGTAAGTTACAAAATATTATCGACCTTGAATAGCTATTGTGAAGAAAAGTCGACAGTTGAAGTTTGAGTGCATTGGTGGATTAATCTGAAAAGAGTGAGAATCATATTTATAAGCAGTGGAATTTGGAATAATCTGATCTTATAAGCAGTGGATAAATCTGAAAATTGTATTAAATAATTTGATCTGCACGGTCTGTGTGCTCTGCCAATGCGACGTATTGCTGAGGACAAATTATTCGTATACATGCCAATTTGATGTATAACAGTATTATATTTATGTTGCACATGCAGTCTGCAACATAAATATATATTGAATTTTTATAAATGAAATTTTGACAGAAATATATTATAATGCATCATTATATATATTCTCTTTTTAAAAAATTTACGTATATATCACAAAATTCGGATGTATTTATATATTTAATATTTAACATTTGATATATTTATTTAGAATATTTAGGTATCATAAATTTATATATAGATCTAAAAAAGATTTCTCTTTTAAAAAATTTGTAATAGTAATATTTTTTAAATTTTAAAAAAATTGATACATTAAAGAACCGAAATTAAAGCTTCAGCATTTAAAAAAAAATAGGTCATTCAAATTTTAAGATAATTATAACAAATAAAATTTTTTCCTAATTTATTTTATAAAAATGTTTAATTTTTTTCTCAAAATAGATTATAAAATATCAATTTTTAAATATATCAATTTTTATGTGATATTAATAATTTGAGTGTTATTAAAGCCAATGTAAAATTTTAAATATTAACCATGTAAATATATAAGATTTATATGGTATATATGTAAATCCTCATGTATATTATAAAAATAACACCATCAGCAAAATAAAAAAAATGACGATGAGGTAGATGCCGAACCTAAAGAAATATTGTTATCAAGATATTTATAAAAATGATCAAATTTAATTTATTATAAATCACAGACAATATACAGTTGATAATAATTACGAGCCTTATATTTTATCATAAAAAAATTCATCAGTCAAACACTGACAAAAAATACAACAGCATAAGAAATAATCTAATCTGATTTCAAATAATTTAAAGCTAAAATATCAAGAAATATTAAAAATTTATAATTGATGTGTCATCAAGAATATCTTGATGCATTTTGAACAAAAATATCTGTATTTAAATTCAAATTCAATATCATTGGAACTCTAATTTTAATAATTTTATAGTCTAATTGACTGTATGGACAAAACAAACCCAATAACGCCAAAAGCGATCAAATATGAGTCCAAATAAGACCAGATCAACCGCTTAGGATTTGCAACTGTTTGAAGAACTGTGAAGTTGCTATAAAGGAAGCGGCTGTGAAGCTGCTGCAGAAGAAGCTGGAATTCAAAAAGTTACAGTGAATATTATAATTTTTTTTTTGAAAAGTAAAACAAAAGTTTTACACCAGCTACTACACGTAGTGAGATCTAGTGACAAAACGTAACTTTCAACCGCAGTTTTTTGAAAAAAATAGACAACAGTTTTACCGAACAGAAAAGACAACAATGCAACACCTCAATGCCACCCCAAACACACCCTTAAACTGTAGTCAAATGTTTTGATACATCAATTAGAAGGCCAAACGATTTCAAAATTTGATGTGTTTATAATCAAATTAAACAACTCGGTAAGAGGAATCCAACAAATATAAAATCATTCAATTCTGATTGAAGTCGTTACAGCACTCAAATATAGGAAAAAAAAATACTTATAATCAAAGGAATCAATATAGACTATCCGATGGAGTGTTGCACATATATATATATATATATATATATATATATATATATATATATATATATATATATATATATATATATATATCATTAAGTAAAAGGGCAGCTTACCTGCATCTGAAGGTATTCAGATCTCACCAACTCCACCGGCATGAAAATAAATAGAATGAGCAAAAGCAGCAGATATAGATGGCAGTTGAGAAACATCTTAATTGTGACAATTAAGCCAAACAACATTTACATACATGCCACTCAATTCTTATGTATTTACATATCTAACACCTTAGTTTTATTTTACACATTTATAAAAACCAAATCTTTAATATCACATAAAAAAATATCACTTTTTTTAAGTGAAATACATCTTTTCTTATAAGATGGCATATATGTAAAAAAGAAAATTTGCATATGCATCACTCAATTCCTATATATTTACATCTCACACCTTAACCTTTCATATTTACATATACACAGGACTCGAATCTTTCATATCACACATAAAAAGTAGCACTATAATCATTTTTTAAAAGTGAATAACTTTTCATGCATAGTTTTAAAGCACCGAAATGCTAGCTATATATGTAAATATGAAAGTTTCAGTGGGAGACAGAAAATTGAAGTCTAGGTTTTTTAGATATGTAAATACATAAGAATTGAGTGGTATTTATGGAAATCTTTCTATCTATAAATGGATGGCCAACATACCCATCAGCAAAGCAACATCTCTTCATCACTGAAGACCAAAAAGATCATGGCTTCCAAGCTTGAAAGTGAAGTGGTCGTAACTTCACCTGCTGACAAATTCTGGGGAGGCATCAGAGACTCTACTGAGCTCTTCCCCAAGATCTTTCCGCAGCATTATCAGAGCATCAAAGTCATAGAGGGAGATGGCAAGAGCGCCGGTTCGATACGGGAACTCATTTATGGAGAAGGTAACTTCCTTTTTTAAGTACAACATGAGCTTAATTAAGCTTTTAGATGAGACAAAGAGCCATTGAAATGGTTGCAGGAATTCCTCTGGTCAAGTCCGCAAAGGAGAAGATTGAGGTCGCCGACGACACAAACAAGCAGGTCACATACAGCGTGATAGACGGGGAGCTTCTGACTTACTATAAAAGCTTCAGGCCGACCCTTCAGGTGGCTTCCAAAGGGGACGGTGCGGTGGTGGTCAAGTGGACGGTGGAGTATGAGAAGGTGAATGATGAAGTCCCTCCCCCTGAGCTCATACAGGAGATGGCAGTTCAAACATTTAAGGATCTGGATGCATATCTGCTCAAAAACTAGAAGGTGCTGATCTATATCAGCCTAGATTTTAAGCAGTAATCTATATGAATAAGAGTGGAAGGTCTTATATGTAATAAATTTGTTTGTGGTGGTTTGCTCATCATGATTTGTCCTTTCATATCCCATGCTATTAATAAATTTGTTTATCTGAATCAACCCATTCTCTTCATCTATAATATATGTCAAGACTAAAAAATTGACTCAAACCAAACATATTTGATTGGTTTGGTTCGGATTCGTAAACGCATTCCAGTTTTTCATTTTAAAGCCTCTAGATTCTGTTTTTTTATCGTTCATTCTGTTATAATTTTCATTAAACCGAACAAGCTAAAAAAAATTTAGAATTTTGAAATTAAATGTAGTACTCCATATTATTCATGTAATATGCATAATTCATGATGTTTGTTCATAACTGAACACCAACTAAAGACTAAATTTCTGATGGTCTATAGCCCAACAATTTAAACTGAATTAACTTTTGGTTCAGTTTGGTCTTTCAGATTCTGGATTTATGTTGTAATTGGTTTGACTAATTTGAGAATTGATCTATCAAAACAAACTGAATGCTATTTGTGCTTTTTGGTAAATTCTATGAGTTAAGCTTAACTCTAATGGCACGCATCCTGGTTCTCAGAGTAGAGGTCATAAGTTAGAGATAAATATTGAGGATCCAAGAGTACCATAATCTCTTACATATAAAGAAGAGCTAGAGAATTCAAGAGTACAACGTGAAGAAACTTTGAAACTTGGAACTTTCTTATGTGAAAATTAAGCTCCATAGGAGAAAGAAATACAAAAGAGAAAATTTAGCCCCTACTTACTTATAAGAGCATAATCAGAGCTCAAAAATTTTAAGAGTGAAATTTTATAAAGAAGCTAGAGAAACTATAATGACGAGTATTTTCATGATTCTGTGTTTTCCTAAATAATAGTTTTAAAATCTTTACAATTAACGTGTATTTTTATGTAATTTGAAGCTTTATATGGCTTTGAATTTTCAATAATATTTTTTCTAAGGATTATGAAATGTGTGAGGTGTGATAAGATCATTTTCGCTCATATGAATGCATATATCTAACTGTCTTATCCATACAAAAACAAGTAGTTTAAAGTAATTCCATTGTACGTTCCTCGATTTCTACTGTTACGGACAATCTCATAAGAAGAAATTAAGTCATCAATAAACTTTTGTAGTAGGGTTTTATAACATGTACAATAAGATAGTATTTGTAAATTCATCGAAGTTTCATTTTTTTTAAAAAGCATTGTATTTGCATGGAGAGAAGAGGAGTTGAAGACTTTGACTACTTGAGCAAGGAAAATACTAGAAAGAAGAAATTGAACAAGCTTGTATTTAAGACTTTTGTCATGTAGTATCTCATTTCTATAAAGCTTCAAATACAAAAAAGAATAGAATCATAAAAGAAAAACAAAAAAAAAAATAAAGGAAGTAACTTATTTAGGTTCATTTAGAAACAATTAATAATAGTAACAAATCATAATATACAATTATGAATTCAATGAAACATCTCTCAAGTAGAACTAAATTTGTTTATCTCGGAAGAGAGATAGCTGCTGCAAAAATGCATCCCAGTAAAAATGGAAACTTCTAAAGAGATCCCAATCAGTAGTAACCAACACAATTCAAATACTTGACATATAATATTGTATCAAATATAAAGCATTGGCATATAGACCTTTAGCTTTCAAACAAGGTTTGGATGTCGCATTAAATAAAGAAGATGGCATAATTTTATCTAAATTTGAAGTATAAATAAGCATTTATGAAAGTATTGCTCTTACACATAGTTGCACAATGGTCAGCTATGACCATCTCTTCTTTGATTTTTTTTATTAACAGTACTCAATTATTTTTGTGAATTGCGTGCATTTTTTATGCATATTTTCTAAGGTAAAAAAATGTTGCATATTTCACTACAGTTAATATATTCAGAAAGTGGCCTGTTTAAAAAAAAAAAATCAAGTTTTTGTATTTTTTGCAAAGTAATATTTGAACCATTCACTTCATGCCTTAACACAGTCATTCAAGGAATCAAATATTTTAAAGCTTATCAAAACATGGTTTTTATACGCCAAGCTCTACTCTGTGGGAGAGAAAAATGTGAAATCTCACAAATTTCGATAAAAAAAAATAATCTAATGGAGGTTAATATAAGAAACATCACGATAAGGGTCAAGCAAAACAAAATTATTTTCAACCTCAATAGCAACTGCAACAAGCGATGATGTTTCAATCGTATCAGCTACGTTTTTCTGTATCGAAGTACCAACTGTACTAGCAATGGCCAATAGTGTATCAACACCCTCAATTGTCCATTACTAACTTCAATATCCTCAGCCTCTGGAGCAACCCAAGCAAGTGATTCCACCTTGAGCATTTATTATGATGCAGCAAGAAACCGTAAAACTTTTGATGTGGTAACATATATTATCTCTATTTTTAAGAAACCAATAAGAGTATTATTTGACTCTAAGGGAATCATATCCATTCAGATAAATTTATATCTAGTGCATCGCCGTCTTCATTACAATCACATCCATCCATAACTATTTCATCTCGCTGTTATCTGGCTCTTCCGTGACTGTTACTCGATGTGTTCATGATTTTGATATTATCATCAATGACAAGCATATGCCTGCCAAACATACAACATTCTCACTAACTGAGATTGAAGTAAATTTAGATATGGATTGATTATCTACATATCATAATATTATAAATTGTTATAAGAGATGAGTCAATTTTTTTATATTTGACTCAGTTTCTTTTTGTTTCAAGGGTAGTAAAAAAACCCTTTCTTATTTAGGGTATGAATAGGACAGCTGCAACTTATCAACAATCTGCTGATAAACAGCTACTACTCTAAATAAGTTGTTGATCAGCAACTTAATTAGATAAGCTGACTGGTTGTTTGGTTTGTATGTTTGTAAAACAGCTTATCTGTAGTTGTTTCTGGTTAAATAACCATTCTACCCTTGTGCAGTAGTGTTGTTTGCAACAAAAATGTAATAGCTGTGTATTTGATAGTTTAAAAGCAAAAAAAAATCATTGCATAACAGTACAAAAAAAAAAAACTTCCGCCTCACTTAAGAGTAAGTATCAAGATTCCTAAAAAAGGAAAAAAAACTTTTAAAATTACTTTTAAAATTATGATAATATTAATTTTAAAAGTATGATAAAATTACATGTAATAGCTACTAGCTTATTTTTTCAATAGCTAGTTTTCATTGCATTAATAGTTTGAGGCATTTGCATGTTTACCACACAATTATTTTGTATCAACATATCTAACACCCAAACTTTATTATTTACATTCAAAACACCCAATTATTTATACTTCTCCTTTTCTCTCATCTCCAACAAATATTTCTTAGTTAACTTCCATAACTTTTCTATCTAAGCATTTATAGGTTCACAATTGAGAAATTTTCTGAATAGCCACAATTGCCAAGGCATGCATAAGTTCCAAACAAGAAATATCATTCTAGCTAAAATTTTTTGGAATAACAATCCCACTATAATGCTAAGTGCCTCAAATTGCAAGAAAAAAGCACCAAATTTTCAGGAATTTGGACGCATATATGAGATAAATGAAAAAGCAGGTAATCTGAGATCAAGGAGAAGCAGACAGAAGGAGAGATGCGAGAGACGATACAGTTCTTACCCGGCAATTATCGAAAGAGATGTGAAAGTAGGGTGCAAGTTTCAGAAGATGAATGTGAAATGCTACTGATGCAAGAGAGGCGAGAGTGAGGGAGATCGACGCTATGGTTCGGGTTGAGGGCAGAGGGGTAAAACACAAGCGAATGAACACAGGTTGTGGGGTCGTTCCCACAGCTGTGTTTATTACCTATTGAAAACGATGTTTCGTGAAACGCATCAACAACACGTTTACCAAAAGAAACGACAACATTTTGAAAATGTCACTCGCGATTTTAATCCGCCCCAAACGGACCGTTAATATCAACAATTAAAGCTTGTAAGTTGATCTCCGTAGGTGTGCTGGTTATCTAGTTCATATGATAGATTTCGATACATTCAATGTTAGTTTAGATATTGCTCCAACGGTTCGAGTATTTGCTAATGTATTTTCTAAAGATTTATGTGGCTAGCCACCGATTGTGAGATCAAGTTCACGATAGATGTAATTCAGGTGACCATTAAAATTTCTAAAGTACCATATTGGATGGCAACCGTTGAACTCCAGGAGCTGAAGGTTCAGTTATAGGAATTGTTCAATAAAGAATTCATTTGAACTAGAATTGTACATAGGGGGGCGCCAATTTTATTTGTGAAGAAGAAAGACGAGAATATGAGATTGTCAATCAACTAAAAAGAGAGAAATAGATGACCATAAGAACAAGTATCTATTGTCTCGAATAATTGGTTCATTCAACCAAGTACAAGATTCCTCTGTATATTCCAAGATTGGAATTTGATCTGGTTACCATCAATTGTAGACCAAGAATAAAGGCATTTCAAAGATTGTCTTTCGATCTCAATATGATCATTATGAATTTCTAGTGATATCATTAGGTTTGACTAATGCCCCTACTTTCCTTATAAAATTGATGAATATAGACTTTAAACCTTACTTTGATTGATTTACTATTATCTACGTTGATGATATTTTGGTTTGCTCCAAGGATGAAGATGACTAAGCCCAACATCTCAAAACAACACTAAATACTCTTTGAGAGAACAAGTTCTAAGTCAAATTCTCTATTATGAATTTTGGTTTCAAAAAGTGGCATTTATGAGCCATATTGTTAGTAGATTTAAAATTTCTATAGTCTACCAAGGTGAAGGCAATAATGTATTGGCCCAGGCTAAGCACTGTCACCAAGAATCGTAATTTTCTTGGGTTACTTAACCATTAAGTTTTTCTCGTATTCTTGTACCTCTATCAACATTGACTTGGAATACTATTAAGTCTGAATGGTCCGATACTTGTGAGAAGAGTTTTAGAAGTTCAAGAATTGTTTGGTGACAGCCCCAATTCTTATCATTCCTTTGGGTACGAATGTAATTTAGATATATAGTGATGCTTCACATTAAGGATTGGATGTGTTCTAATGTAATATATATGGTAGAGTTGTATGTTATGGTTTTAGACAACTCAAATTGCATGAGAAAAATTACCCTACTCATGATTTGGAGTTAGCTACAGTTATAGTTTCATTGAAAATTTGGAGACACTGCCTTGATGGCAACCGTTGTGAGATTTTCACAGATCTTAAGAGCCTGAAGTATATTTTCACTCAATAAGAGCTAAACTTGAGGTAGAGATGATAGATAGAGCTGATGAAGGACTATGGTTTAGAGATTCAGTACCACCATATTAATAAGAATGCAGTTGTAGATGCTTTAAGCAGAAAATCTTCGACGTACACAGCTTCGATGATCACTCAGTAGCACCAGTTAGTATGAGAGATGGAGCAACTCTAACTTGAGATAATACCACCAGGAGCTAATACTATCATGTATCAACTGTCAGTTTAGTTTACACTTGTGGATCATGTCTGTAGAGTTCAGATGAGGTATGCAAACTTACTACAACTTAGAGAGCAAGTTGAGGATGGATTAAATCTCGAGTTCAGTATTGACCGGGCTGACACTGTGAGATTTCAGGATTGGTTATGTTCCAAATTAGGAAAGACTTTGTTAGAGATACTCAGTGAGGCACATTCTACACCGTGTTCAACACATCTAGGAAATACTAAAATGCAGTAAGATAATATAAAATTTTTTTGGTAGTCGGGTATGAAGACTGATATAGCTGAGTTTGTAGTAAAGTGTTTGACCTATAAGATGATTAAGTTGAACATCAGAGATCCAGTGGTCTATTACAGCCACTTCTCATTTAAAAGTAGAAATAGGAGAAGATTTCAACGAACTTCATGGGTGGTTTCCTGAGATCGAAGCAATGACACGATGTTATTTGGGTTGTGGTTGATAGGCTAACTAAATTAGCTCCTTTTCTACCAATTAGGTGAACTTCTTTAGTGGATAAGTTAGTCAAAATACATGGGCAACATTGTTCAGCTACATGAAATTCCAATCAAGATTTACTTCTAGACTACATAAGCAAGTACAATAAGTTATGGACACAAGATTGGACGTTAGAACTACTTTTCATCCCCAGGCTGATCGGCAGTTTGAGCACACCTTTCAGACCTCAGAAGACTTGCTGAAAGCTTGCATTTTGGACTTCAGAGTTAGTTATGAGGATTATATTCCATTCGTGAAGTTTTCTTATAATAACAGCTTTTAGACGAGCATTGATATGACATCGTATGAAGTACTTTATGACAGGAACTACAAATCTCCCTGATGTTGGCTCAAGGCTGATGAAAGACAAATATTTGGACCTCAATTAGTGGATCAAACCACCAAGAATGTCGACTACATGCAACTCAGGATCATCATAACAAATATTTTGAGCCCAAGCACATGAAGATTGAGTTCAAGGTTAGAAAACACATTTTTCTGAAAGTTTCATCTATGTGTGGAGGTATAATTTGGCTAGAATGAAAAGCTTTAGTCTCGCTTCATTGGTCCACTTGAAGTGATTGACAGAGTCGGAAGGGTTTTGTATCGTCTGACTCTTCCTCCAAGGATTAGAAAAGTACACAACTTTCACATCTGCGTGTTTTGGTGATACATGCATAATGACTCTCACATCATTCAGTACAGGCCATCGGCGATCCAAGATTACCTAAGTTTTGAAGTACTATCGGATCGCATCTTGAGATACGGAGTTCAACATCCTTGTTGTCGATCTATTCCTTTTATCAAAGTATTTTAGAAGAATCGGTCAGAAAAAGAAGGCCCTTGGGAGATTGAAAAACAGATGATCATGATATACCCGCATTTATTCTAAAATCAATGTATGAATTTGGGAGTTAACTTCTTTTAAATGAAACAAACCTGTTTCCTAGATTAGACAACCGCCTTAATGTTCAGATAGCAAGATTTTCAAGATCTTCCCCAATCACGTTCCTAGTTTGTAGCCTCATGTGATCTCCCATGAGATTTTTTCTTTCCCTTTCTTCTTCTTTTGTTTTTTTCCTCACAAGTTTTCCTTTTAATCAACTCGTCGCCCATTCAAATCGCGATCCCTTTCCTTTTCTGTGAATTTGCTATAGTTTCCTTCTCCATCTCCTTCCAGCGCTCGCCGACGGCGCTCCATACTTAAGGGATCGTGAGCTAGGCACTGGCAACATGTAGGTGACTATCAAGCCTCCCCTTTTGCAGCCACCGATCTCAACAGCCCTCTTTCTCCCTCTCTTACCACTCTTCTTTTACCTAGCAGAAGGCAGAGGTCTGGACCTCCTCCTTTCCTCCATGAGCCATCATCTCCTTTCTTGATTAACCAAGTTCATTCCAAGCCCTCTCTCCTTCCCTTTCTCCCATTAATAATAATAATAATAATTAAAATATTTTTTATAGCTAATGTATGTTGGGATAGACTTGTGAACACACCTACTTGTGACTTCATTGGGTGAAGCTTAAGCCGATTAGAATCATTTTTGCCGTCTCGAGATAAGTAATTATTAATCATTAGAGAATAAACATATCCTTCGTTGTTTAGAGCATTATTCGTGTTGCTTTTATTTGATCCTTAAATAATTTATACGATTCTCATTTCTGTCCTTTTTACTTCATGTATATTTCTTTTCACGATTATTATAAGATTCATTTATTGCTCATAATAAAATAGTTAGATGTCTTACTTTAACATTGTATAATTCTCTTTATATTTGATTATATTTCACAATTATAACATTTTCTTTTATTGGACTTCAAATTTATGAATTAAATATAACTTTCTATCATATCACAACTCTGTGTGAAATAATATATTGTTTAAACATTTATGAAAAAAATTATAATTGTGCATGTTTGTATACAATGATATGTAACTTAGTGGAATCCTTTTAGATACTAGCTAAACTGATGGGCTCATAAAGTGACGACTTTAAAGAAAATCATCGGGTTTCCTTCCATTTGTGTTTACCTTCCCAGTTTTAGAATATTTGATAAAATTGATTATATGAATATAAAATGAACTAAAATTAAATAACGAATGATGGTTAAGTCATCTACTAGCAAATGATTGTGATTGAGTATTTTATTAATTAGATTGAGTATATTCATATTATATTAAATATGCATTATATAACTTCTACTTGATAGAATTATATAGTAATTTATCTCTTTCTTTAAATTCCTCATCATTTATGATCTAATAAATAAGGGTTGTTTATTGAGCTCGGTTTATCAAACTAACCCATTAATATTTTTTTATAGCAAGTTTATTCAACCGCTTGTAGGATTCATCTTGCAGAAGCAGAAATTCTAATTACTTTTTCTTATATATTTTAGATTGTTTATAGCGTGTTAGAGTTCTGAAATTTCTCACTTGTGATCGAATATGTAATCAAGATATAATATATCATTGCAATGGATGAAAATATTACCCTATGATGGATCCAATCTCAAAGTTATTGTTTCACTATTTCGTGGGACTACAAACTAGAAGTTTTTCCCTTATCCTAAAAGAACATGTTTTATTTTAATTTATTAAAGAAGCGTGTCCCTTTATTCAATTACGTACTTTGGAAAGTTAATTCTCAATTAAAATGGTATCTAATTTTTTCTGCAAATCACAATAGTAAATATCAAGACTGTTATCTTAGAGTTTGAAATGAGAATGGATCAAATTAGAACAATTCTAATTGAAAGCCAATAAATAGTCCTTATCATTGTGTGATTGTTTTGGTTATGAATTGAATTTTTTAAAATTATGTTAAAGTTGAAGTTGGGTAGAAAATCTCTCAATCCTAGGAGTCTAACTAATCTAGGTCATACTAAGCAATCACAAAAAGAAATCTAGGAAAAAAACATATATTTCTAACACACACACAAACACATGCAAAAAAAGGAAAAAAAAATGTCTAAATGATAAAAGATCGATGCGATCAGGTACTGCTATGCACCCAAAAAAAAAAAGAAAAAAGAAAAACATTAGGCAGCAGAGCAAATGCCCCTCACATAGCCCAACTTAGACAGAAGACGGACTCGTTGGTGGCTAGGCTTCCTAGACGTCTTTAGTTCATGTTCTGGTAGAGTTCATTATTTAGATTTTGATGTGAGCTGAGGTTCTTCATCTTTGTTTTTCATCCTTGTGTTGAGGTTCATCATCATCATTAATGTTCATCCTAGTGTTATAGTTCATACTCATCTTCGATGTTCATCCTTGTATTGAGGTTCATCCTCATCTTTGATTTTCATCATTATGTTGAGGTTCATCATCACTCCGTCTTCAAGATGGTCCCACTCCTGACGCTTTAAACATCCCAAACAACCAACAAGGACTAAGAATCCTAACTCTAGACTCGATAGAAGCAAAGAAAGTGAGTATATGTTAACTATGACACCTATAGAAAAATGTTAGTATTCATGAATATTAAAATAAACATGAGCATTACTTGGACCTAGAAATACGGTGTAGCACCATGGCTCCTATCTTAATTGGTCTTGCTTATACTTGGGGTACATGCTAGCAAACACATATAGAAAGTTTTTAGTTTAATATATTTTATTTTTATGCCCCTTTCTATCAACTGTAAGTATGCCCACTTGCAGAAAATAGAATTAGACTATAAATAATGCCCCGGCATCTGCTTTACACAAAACAACCGTCCTAACATCCAATCTAAAAGACAAACCGCATCACAAAGTAAATCACATCCACAATCATAATCACAAATCAACCGAACTAGCCTAAATCTACGATCTGACGTAGCAATCCATCTAACATGGAATGGCAAGTGAAGTGAGATTGGGCTAGTATGTATGATTAGTTTGTTTTTAGTATTTGAAATTTAATTTTTACTAATGGATAATTTCAGTTTAAAAAATAAAAATATTTGGAGGCCTATTCTTAGTCTTATATATTTTATTTTGTTGTTTGAGTTAAATATTATGTTATAATGAGTGTTATGACTAGTGGGTTCGCATGAGAGAAGGGGGTCCCACGATTCATAACTCCCCGACCCTAGTAAGATAAGTGCCACAAATAAGAAGGGGGCAATAACCTAAGAAACTAAGGTATTTTAGCTGTGTTTTAAATTTTATTTAATTGGTTAGATGACAGTTTAGATTTTTAAAGTTAGTGTTATAAATGTTTTAATTTTGACATAAATTGGTTTGGTTAAGTTTAAGATTTGATTTAAAAAAGAGTTTGATAAACTTATATTTGAATTTAATTTGTGTTTGTTAATGCTTTAGTTTTAAGTTAAAATTCGACTAATAAAAATTAATCAAGTTTTAAATATGTAAATTAATGTTTAATTAACTAACTAAATTAAGTTTATGTTGATTTAATCTAATCGTTTAAGTTGATTTAAGTTTGAATTTTTTTTAAAAAAAATTGTTTTATATGATAAATAAGTTGACCAAACAAAGTGCATCACGCAGCAACATGCTATATGTTATAATTAGATAGATCTAATCCACTTGATATAATGAACATATCCCCAAAATTGGGATATGCCAATGCCAAAAGGACCTAAGGGATCTACACGACACTTTCATGGCTAAAAAATCCTTAGGGTGTGGGTGCTGGTACATTTTAAAAATGAATAACTCTAAGATTGGGTGGGAGGAGTAAAAGAATTACCTGGCATGGTTTCAAGTTGAGAAGATCCTCACAATAGGGAGGAGGATGAGGAGCAGAAGGTTTTCTCACGAGAGGACTTCATATAAGAGAGGGTATTCTAGATGTGCCCCTTCTTGGCCCCATCCTTCGTCTTCCTCCTTTACTATTATTTCTGAGAATTTGGCCATCAAGAGCGATGGTATTGTAATTTTGTAATGGTGGCAACATGATATGAGCAATAAGTTTAGTTTTTTATGTTGATCATCACAAGAGAAAGTATGAGAACCAGGTGCAAAACTTTTCTACACTTACGGAGATATTTAAGCACGACCAGACACACCATTTGTCGAGCACTACCCGACTTCTAGACGCACCACCATTCCTCTACTATGGCCCCATGGAGGAGGATGATGATACAAATAATGATGAGGGTAGATGTCGGTTGCCAAATTAGAATTTGTCGGTCACCGGAATGAGAATCCCGTCACTCGTTTTAAAATAAATTTAATATATATATATATCTATATATATATATATATAGATATATATATATATCCTTTTCCCAAAATAACAACTCCACACCAAAAAATAGTAAAAGGAGACACAAATAAAATATAAACCCAAAATACATACAAGTAAACCTATATACCAATAAAAAGTATATCAAAGACTAGCATGTACAGAGAAGATCCAAAAATAAGCTCCATCCATTCAGTAAGACAATTAGGTGATAAAGTGAGGTGACCATCTGTATCTATCCCATTGTCTAACATCAGAGAATGAAAGCAAGTAGAAACTCCAATTGCTGGGAAGAACAGAAAGCAACATCCAACCAAACTCTCCTCAGGTTGAAAGAAAAGGGAAGTCTCCAGATTCCAGCAGCAGGTGGGGCACAACAAATTCCAAGAGCAAAATATGTTCCAGAAGAATGAAAAAGAAGCAAAATAGTTCCAAAGCCCAAAAACCATCTGTTGACCTCATTTTTGATGAGGTCTTCTCTTCTTCTTTTTAGTGCTTAGGATCTAGCCTTAGGCTTTTCCTTTGACTATCTTAGAGGACTAGAATTGGGACCCACCTTTTAGAAACTCAAACCACTTCCTAACTCCCTTCAAACTCCACAAACTTGACTATAGACCCCTAATCACCTAGAGGGTTGAAATCAAATGTGGAAGTTTAAGGATGAGTTCCTATAGGACTCTTTGGCCTTAGGACCGCCTCAGGTGGCTCGGTCCGGTGAAGGGCCG
This sequence comes from Papilionanthe hookeriana x Papilionanthe teres, assembly GCA_022702705.1. NCBI lineage: Eukaryota > Viridiplantae > Streptophyta > Magnoliopsida > Asparagales > Orchidaceae > Papilionanthe > Papilionanthe hookeriana x Papilionanthe teres. Next base: position 18,170,262 of record CM040429.1, on the reverse strand, counting down.
ACTTACACACACACTACACTTATACACTACACTTTCACACACTTCCTAAAACACACCCATACCCAACTTGACCTCCTCGACTCATGTAGGTGATTCACATGGATGGTCCTTAACCCCTAAGCCCTGGCTAGAGGGTTAGGAACAACATAAGTGAATGCCTCAAATGAGTCCCTTCATGGCTCATGTGGGCTTGATATGGCTTCATGGCTCAACCAAAATGATTTCACTCCACTTACATCCACCCAATCTTCAATTTCCCAAATTTTCAATTTTTGACCCCCGGACCCTACACCCGCTAACTTACCCAAAACCCTTGAAATTACCCAAAATTTTCAAAATTTCCTAAATCACCCAAAATTCTCCAAAATCATTCCCAAACATTTTCACATCACTCAAATTGATCATCCATACCCAAAAATACCAAAAATTCCAAAAATACCTCCCAATACCCTCCAAATACCCAAAATACCCCTCTTGGCCAGAAAATCCAAAAATTCAGAAAATTCCCAGAAAATTCCAGAAAATCCCAAATATTCCCAATTTCATTTTGTCCAACTACACCATGGGCCAATTTTGTCAATTTACCCTACTTTTGTCAAAACCCCCAATTTGATCCATTTTAACCCTAAGTGAACCCAATGTCAAACCAAACCTACCCAATTGACCCAAATTCTGGTCCAATTCAGTTCTAAACTTCAATTCAACATTCCCAACACCAATCTAGACCAAATTCAAGTCTAATTTGATTGATATTTGGATCCAATTTCACTTTTGGCCTTAAAGCCCAATTTGGACCCATGACCCTCAATGGAGGCTAGTCCGAGTAGAACCCGCCATCAAATCCCGTCTTGGGCCCCGAGTAGAACCCGCCATCATGACAGAAAAGCCAAGTAAAATAATGAAGGCTAGTCCGCCCGTTGTCGTCTCAGGATTACAGATTAGGGAGGATACTACCTTCCAAAGCATTCGGCCAATGCACCATCCGGTCCTGGACCTTCTCCGTCGCAGAAGGATGGTATGTCATCCCACTCACCGGGCAGTTAAGATCGAAACAAGCAGCCCGAGAAAGAAAGTCTCGCCGGAGAGGCTGGAATCCGAAGAAAGTGCTACTTGCGATAAAGGGGACTCGTGAAAGGGGGACCCGGCAGCTATCGCACGACAACCGCAATGACACACAGAAAGCCCCGCTAGAAGATGCCATAGAAAAGTTGAGAACCGATATCCGACGGTTAGCAAAAGAAAGAGAAGAAAAGTTAGGAGATGAGATTGATTCATCGGAATTCATGGACGACGAATATGCAGAAATCAACATGGTTGAGACACGAGCTTCATCAGCTTCGCAAGGTGCTCCTGCAGCCGCAGAAAGAGAGGAGCCAGAACTGATGAGAAGGCAGCTTCAGGAAAAAGACAACACGATCGCTCAAATGGCGAAAAGGATGGAAGAGATGGCCGTAGCTCTGGCCACTCTCCAGAGTCAAGTACAACCACAAAGAGAGACACCCCCAGAGGTCATTCACATTGTAGACGGAGGAAAGGAGATTACATCCGTCAATGGGGATGATCGACTGAAAAGGATACAACACAAAGTATGATCCCCGAAAAGGATATCAAGAACTTGGTGGAACAAGCAGGTGCGAGAAGCCTTAGCACAATCGAAGAGCGGGACATCCATTCGGACGGGTAGACCTTACCCGAAGAATTCGACGCTGTCCAATACCCGAAAGGCTTCGTACCACCTCTCGTTCAAGACCTTCGACGGAACCGGAACCCCCGACAAGCATGTTGCACACTTTCGTGCCGCTTGTTGTAATGCGGCGGGAGCGATGCATTACTCTTCCGACGAGTTCGTCGGCGATCCGTCGAGAATCGCCTTCGACCGGTATGCGGGATCACTAAATGGTTCGGTGAAGACGTTCTCGAGCTAGAGAACCTCTTCATCGAGCGATTCGTCGGAGCTCGGCACCACATCACTATAGGTGATTTAGTGGTAGAGAAACAAAGGCCGAACGAAACTTTGGTGGATTACATACTTCGATGGAGGAACTTAAGCATGAAGTGTGAACCACAACTGCAAGAACAACATACGATCCGCATTTTACTTAAAAGCATTCACGGCCGATAAGCACTTCTCCTCAAAGGATTCACTATTAAGACTTTCGAGAAGTTGTTAAGCAAGGCCGGAAGCTTGCAAGAAGAGGCGAAGCAATTAAGTTTCGCCGACAAGACGGACAAGCGTAGCCGGTGAAGACCTTCGAAAAGAAATCCGGGATCGTTGCGAGCGGTTGACAAAGGCAAGCAACCGATGCAAATACCACCAGAACGGCCGCACCAACCACAACGGAATTACCAAGCAACCCCGGCCCGGCTATCGGTCATCTCCACGAGTATGAACAACCGCCTCGTCCGCAACGTACATTAAGGGAGCTTCGAGCGGGGAATATCCGTTCAAGAATGAAGCAGATGCGAAAATGTTCCGTAGTCCGATGAAGACTCCGATTTCCACTGCCGGAGCCTAAAAGACCGGAGGAAGTCAACAAGAAAGGTGATCCTAACTTTTGCCCCTACCACCGGATGCTTGGGCACAAGATAGAAGATTGCATTACCTTTAAAAGTTGGCTCAACGACAACCTTCGGAAAGGGAATATAACAATCCCGAAGGAGTACATGAAGGAACCCCGAAAGGAGGTTCCGTCAATGTTATCTCAACCGATCCCATCATTCCGATAGATCCCTACACGACCGACGATGGATGGACTACCGCCCGGTCGAGGTCTTCGAAAAGATTTTAGACGAGCATCCAAACCGCTTCGGTGCGAGCTTCGATTTAGAGTTCGAGACTCGTTAAGCCGGTACTATCACTTGCGATAGAAGAACCACCTCAACAGGAGACGATTGAAGAGAAGAAGAAAATCGACGAAGAAGAGAAGACCGAGACTCGTAAGGCTAGATTAGGGGTCGCTTATCCTAGGATAGTTGTTTCCGATTCGGGGGAGAAATCCCTCGAACCTCTGATTTTGTACGATTATCTGCTCACTTCGGTGGGATCATATAATGATAAGGGTGATGGCGTTGGCTACGTTTTGACTGTTTCTAACGATTACGTAACTAGCGACCATCCCGACATCGATTTCGATACCAACGACAATTCTCAAATCATACACGATCTCGATGAGCAAAATAACAAAGAAGACATCCATCAAGGAGGCTACGAGAGCTCAACAAGCAACGAATCTATCTGCGAGTTTCGAGGAGCTCCTGTCACGATAGAGTTAGAGCCTTCGGATTCGAAGCTAATCCGGAAGAACCCGTCACTCCGATTCAAGAAGAGACACCGGCGAGCTCAATACTAGATTCGGAGGAAATTACGAAGTCGACTCGAGAAGTGGAAAAGTTCTACCTCCGAGAATGGGTCCAAAAGACAAAGGAAAGCGTGTGGTTGTTCAAGAAGAACCAACCCCAGCGGAAGAAATACCTATTCGAGAAGAAGCCGAGACGCATGAAAATAAAGTGGACTACAACGTACTAGCCCATCTTAGGAAACTACCGGCCAACCGAGCATTTACGATGCTCTCATCTTATCAAAGGAGATGAGAGAAGCTCGATCAAGGCCTTACCGGATCCGGAAATTTGCTTAGCTCAAATGGCCGGAGATTCCTTAGATGAGGTTTGTTCGTTAAAGGAACGACGAGGTGTTACCTTCACGGACAATGACCTACTACTTGGGACGACGAGATCACAACCGACCGTTGTACATTTCGGTTACAATTGGGAAGTTTACGCTCTCCGGAGTATTGGTGGATCCGGGAGCATCAATCAATATAATGAGTCTTCGAACGCTATCATACTTGGAAATTGATGCTCGTGAGCTCGAAGCGTACAAAATGTTATTAAGAGGATTCAACCGTGAAAGGAGAAAGAGCCCTCGGGTCAATAACGCTACTAATGAAGACCGGTGACTTAGCAAAGACAACCGCAAAATTTCACATAATCGATTCGTAAACATCGTTCAACGCTCTGTCGGGCCGACCGTGGATACATGAAAACGAGGATGGTACCATCATCTCCGCATCGATGCATCAAATACTACGATGGAGGGGAACAGAGTGCATCAAAGGCGACTTACAACCATTCTCCGTACATGAAATTGGAATCCATGAAGATGCGACTTATTATGCACCACCGAAGAAAACGATCTTCTCCAGAGATACCGTAACAAATGAAGCAAAGAAAGTTCGGGACAACGAAGAACTCGAAGTTCTAGTCCAACAGTCACTCACCACTCCCTTCCGGCGAGATGGTGAAGGTTTCTCCACAACTCGCGTCCGAGGTCGAGGCCGGGGACGAGGTCATGGTAGAGATGTTAGGACGATTGGACAGAGGAAACCGACCATCAATGTTGATTGGGAAGATAGTTCTGAAGAAGAAAAAGGAATCAAACAAGAAGCAGCGACAATAAGTCAGAAGAAGCCGCAATTCAAGATCTCTCTCGAAGATGAAAAGAATGAAGAATATAAATCGATGTACGAGAAGATTAACCACTACGTACATACTATGACCCTAACCCCGATCCATTCTAACAAGATCGAGGGTATGGTGGTTAAAGAGATACGTAGCGGCGGTGCAAAGCCAATCAAATTCTACCGTGGTGCTACTTCCTCCAAAACTGAAAATCATGTACAATTCGAAGATGTCACTTCATCAGAATTAATGGAATTACCTTTTGAGTGGTACTCTCCCGTGTTCAAAATTTAATTCAACGTGGTTTCTTACCTCGACAATGGACAAAAGGTCGATCTCAACATTTTGAAAAATTATGGAATAACTGCGGTCGTCCTCCCAATTCAAAGTATGGACTCGGATTCGACACGGTAGGATCGGTTGACGATGCCGAATTTTGCTTGGTTGTCACTTGCGAGCCCAATGAAAACTGCATGGAAACTACGGACGAACTCGAAGATTTACAAATTGGAGATGCTCCACCAGAATTCGAAGAAGAAATCAAATCTACGATAGATGAGTTAACGGAAGTTAACTTAGGTACTAGCGAAGAGCCTAAACCTACCTTTGTTAGCTCCTTACTCAATAAAGAAGACTCCAAAGAAATAATCAAATTATTAATGGAATTTAAAGACTGTTTTGCTTTGAACTATGACGAGATGCCGGGATTAGCTCCGCAGGTTGCGATCCATAAGCTAGGAGTGGATCCTACTACGTTCCGAGTCGGATAAGGTCCCGAAGAATGCCTCTAGAAATTGAACAACAAGTCATAGCTGAAGTTAAAAAGCTAATAGACGCCAAATTTGTCCGTGAAGAACAATACCCGACTTGGTTAGCCAATGTGGTGCCGATCGAAAGAAGAATGGTCGGATCGGAATTTGTGTGGACTTCGGAGATTTGAACAAGGCATGTCCAAAGGATGAATTCCTCTACCGATCCCGGAACCGATGATCGACATTGCTTCGACACATGAAATATTCTCGTTCATGGATGGATCTTCGGGATACAACCGGATAAAAATGGCTCCGGAAGATGAAAAGCTTACGGCATTCGGGACGCCGATCGGAGTATTTTGCTACACGGTGATGCCATTCGGATCGAAGAACGCGAGAGCAACCTACCAAAGAGCAATGACAAGAATTTTTGATGATCTCATCCACAATCAAGTCGAATGCTACGTGGACGATGTGGTCATCAAAAGCAAAGTAAAGGAAAACCACCGTATGATTTGAGAATTGTTTTCGAACGATTAAGACAATTTAACCTTAAGATGAATCCCTTAAAATGCGCCTTCGGCGTCACCTCCGGGAAATTCTTAGGATTCGTTGTCCGACATCGTGGAATTGAAATCGACCCGGAAAAGATTAAAGCTATCTTAGAAATGCCGCCTCCCAAAACCTTAAAACAACTACGATCCTTTCAAGGAAGTCGGCATATCTTCGACGCTTTATCTCAAACTTGTCGGTAGGTGTCGGCCTTTCTCAGCACTAGTTAAAAAGGACGCCAAATTTATTTGGGAAGAGAAATGCCGAAGGCCTTCGAGGACATTAAACAATATTTAATGACACCTCCTCGTCTTAGCGACCCCAGGTCTCGGGTAGATCGACGATACTTTACACCGCGGCTTTAGACGACTCTCTCGGAGCCCCGTTAGCCTGGGTTAATGATGAGGGTAAAGAAAATGCTCTTTACTACTTAAGCCGTCGTTACTTCCGACGGAAGTAAGGTATCCCGCAATTGAAAAGCATTGTTTGGCCCCGATCTTCGCCGCTCAAAAGCTCGGGCACTACATGCTTTCTCATAAGGTCAACTCCGATCTCGAAATTTAATCCATTGCAATACTTGATGACTCGTCCAACACTTTCCGGCAGACTTGCCGGATGGTCAATGATATTATTGCAATTCGATATAACTTTCGTGCCTCCGCGTGCCGTGAAGGGACAAGTCTTAGCGGACTTTCTCGCAAGACACCCTTTGCCGGCGGAATCTCCTCTCGATGACGATTTGCCGGATGAACAAATAATGAACCTAGAAGACCTTGATGATCGACGTTGGGAATTGTATTTCGACGGAGCATCTTCGAGCACACAAAGACGAAGAATCGCAAGTGATAGTGCCGGTAAGGCAGGAATCAGGCTAATCTTTATAACACCGGAGCGGGGGATGTTAAGATACTCCTACCACTTGACGGAACCGTGTACAAACAACGAAGCGAATACGAAGACCTCATAACGGGATCGGAATTAACTATTCAAATGGGGATAACGGACATCAAAATCTACGGGGATTCGCAGTTAATCATTCAACGGATCGCCGGACAATACAGAATTTTAAAGCCAAGACTCGAACAATACTTCCAGTATGCCATACAGTTGTTGGAACAGATTCCAAATATAACGATCTACAAAATTCCCAGAAAAGAAAATGCTTTAGCAGATGCTTTAGCCCGTCTCGCAAAAGAATTTGCCTGTTTGCAAGATGAATCAGTGGAAGTGTCAGTTCACGGACGTCGAGTCCTATCACGACTCGACATGGACACAATACACAAATCGAAAAGAAAAAGAATCAGCTGCAGACAGTGACGTAAAAACACGGAAGATCGGCGACGGCCATTGATGAACTACCCGCAACGGTGAAAGCTTCCGGACGATAGGTCGCTAGCCCATCGGATCAAGAAAAGAACTCGTCTTACGCATTAATAAACAACACATTGTACGGAAGGTCTTTTGATCAAATGTGGCTAAGGTGCCTAAGCGGGTCCGAGGCCCGTGAAATTGTTAAGGAAGTGCATTCGGGACTCGTGGCGCTCACCGGTCGGGTCCGAAGATGAAAATGAAAATTAAAAGACTAGGGTACTACCTGGCCCTCGATGATGACCGATCGCATGAAAATCGCCAAGAGATGTCACCAATGCCAAGTGCACGGAGTGGTTCTACACCAACCTCCAAATGTGCTACATCCGACAATCGCGTCATGGCCATTTCGAATGTTGGGGCACGGATATAGTGGGTCCAATAGAACCACCATCTTCAAAAGGACATCGCTTCATTCTTGCGGCTACTGATTACTTTTCCAAGTGGGCGAGGCGGTTCCACTTAGAGAAGTGAAAGCACACCACGTGCTACAATTTTTCAAGAACCAAGTTGTCTACCGTTTTGGAGTGCCGCGCGAGATCATCTCGGATAATGGGTCGGCATTCGAAGCACACAAATCAACAATTTTGTCAGGAGACACGGAATCGACTGGCGATACTCAACAATTTACTACCCAAGAGCAAACGGCCTCGCTGAGGCTTTTAAGAAAACTCTCGTTCAAATCTTAAAGAAAACTTTTGACGATAATAAGAGAAATTGGCACGAGAAGTTGTTAGAAGCCTTATGGGCCTACCGGACAACCTTCAGAACTCCTACTCAAGCTACACCTTACGCTCTGGTGTATGGGTCCGAGGCAGTGTTACCTTTAGAGGTTCAGCTTCCTTCACTCAGAATTGCAGTTGCAAATAAGATCACGACGGAAGAGAACGCCAAATTACGACTAGAAGAATTAGAAAGCTTGGAAGGGAAAAGACTTGCAGCGCAGCAGAATTTAGAACTATACCAAGCTAAGATGGTTCAAGCCCATGACAAACTGGTCCGCCCAAGAACCTTCAAAGTTGGTGACTTAGTTCTCGTTCTCAAGAGACCTATTCTTGCACATCGCAAGATAGGAGGAAAATTTGAACCCACTTGGGAAGGATCGTTTGTGGTTGAAGCAGTATACTCAGGAGGTTCCTACCAGTTAGTGAATTGCCAGGGAGAACGACATATGCTTCCGATCAACGGACGATACTTGAAAAAGTATTACGCTACTTGATGTTTTGAAGGAATGAATTCTTCATCCCTAAGAAACACGGGCGAAGTAATTACTTATGATTGGGTCCGAACCCAAAAAATAATAAAATGTGCTAAAATAAATAAAATCATGATAATTAAGTTTTCCTTGTTTTCTTTTCCAAATCAAAATCTCTTCCCTGATCTTATTCTACTTCATTCCTGTTAAATTTGAAAATAAAAAATTTATATAAAAATAGAATGTCTTTAATAAACATTTTCTTAATGTTCTTGTTCTTAGTACAGCCCCTGATCCTTTTCCTTGTCTTTTCGCAGGGAAATGTCGAACGGGCTGTTGGTCCTGAACTTTAAGAATGGCGTAAGCCTTGCACTCGATGAAAAGAGGGTGAAAGATGGAGCGATAATCGAGATTGACTCGGATTTCGCACCGGCAGGCCTACGAGTACGAGGAAAGTGACTAGGTCCCGCTTGACCGAGAAGAATCGCCCGGGCAGACAGTGATGAAAGTGGGTGGCCCAAGCCACCAATCCAAGACAGAAGAAAAGAAAGGCAAACGCCGAAGATGACAAGAAAATGAAGTCCGTAGTGGCTACGGCAGAGGGCAGGCTTGTCGCCGCCGCGCCCACGAGATTCAAGAAGTTCGAAGGGCTACTCTCACAGCGACGCAATGAAGAAATAAGAATCGCCGTATCCGTAAGATGTTAACAAAACTAGCTGCGGACCAGCGCGACGAGACAGTTGCTAATGACAAAACATACACTTCAAGGACACCGGTTCACCAGGAACCTGAAGGAAGGAGGCCAGCTCCTAGGATAACGAAAAGGACCGGGGAAATCTCACAAAGACCCGAAGAAAGAAGGCTACCACGCCACCGGATAGAACCACCAAGTGATGCATGACCTTGTTGCGGAAGCAACCCCGGGGATGTCCCGACGAGCATCATCCCCGAGGAGCCGAGGTATGCAGGAGAACGTGAAGGGATTGAACCGTATATCCCACAATATGTCACCAGGCCTCGCCATCTGCAGATCATTCTGGAATACGAGCTGGAGAGAATGCAGAATGTTGAAAAGAAAACCTTTGAATACTTCGAGAGAATTAGAGGCAGAAGGATCAACATACTAGAGGGCCTCGAGCTACATACAGACGTATTCTCAGAGTATGAACAACAGCAAATCGTGGATTGTATCCGGGATTTGAAAAGAATGGGCCGAGCGAGCCGCCTAAGGGAAAATACCTACTCGAACCCGCGAGATGGATGTCGTGGAAGGGAAGAATCACAATACAATGCGGGTGCTTGCTACAACTTTGCGGAGGACAGGAAGGGAAACCCACCGGAATACTCCGTCATGGGCAAGTGGATCCGATGCCATTAGTCATCAAGAGAATGGTAAAGAGATTGATAACATGGAGGGTACCGCCGGCAGATTGCATACCCAATAGCTGCATTATTAACATCTACAAGCGGGATGACCGCATACCCCCGCACATAGATCACCACGACTTTGTCGGACCTTCTGCACGGTCTTTTCCCGAACGAGTGTAACATCATGGTCGGATCCGACCTCCGGATAGCGAGCCCGGGTGAGTTCCGAGGGCCGGTGAAGATACCTTTACCGGTAGGTTCCGTCATAATACCGAAGGGCAACGGAGCGGATATCGCTAAGCATTGCATACCGGGAGTACCAGTGAAGCGGATCTCGAGTTACTTTCGAAGGATGGACGACAAGCAAGACACCTTACCATTTCCAGCCTGGACCCGGAGCTAGAGAACCTCCGGCCTTACGAGTCGTGAGTTACATGGAAAATATCACACCTCCAATGTACATCCATACGGCATCCTTGCCGAGGATGGCTTGGAAGGTGATGTTATCGACCATGTACCCCACTATTCAGTACATGGATGTTTGACGGATGCTTCTTTGATGGATCAACAAAGATCATACATAGTCCGTTTCGAGTCTACATGGATTGTATGAGATGTATTCCAGATCGAGTTGTATGATGTATCTTCAACATGATTGGAATGAAAGTGACCATGTCACATTTTTTGCCTTCACCTCTTTTGTGCAAATTGACTGGGAAACGCCATTAAAGTTAAATGAACTTCGAACAAAGAACAAAAAAAAAGAAGAATAAAAGAAAACTTTCCTAAAAAAAAATCTAAAAATGACGAACACCAAATTCACATGAACATTAAATAAACAATAAAGTAAAATTTGAATCATTAAAAGATAAACAAAATCAACATAAGTGTTAAATCAAATCTCAAATCAAATTCTCAATCAAATTTCGAATCCAATCTCGATCAAATTTCAAATTTGATCTTCTAAATTTCAAATCAAATCTTAAATCAAATTTCAATCGAGTTCAAACTCATCCTTCTAAATTTCAAATTCAATCTTTCCAGATTCCAAATCCAATCTCGATCAAATTTCAAATTTGATCTTCCAAATTTCAAATCAAATCTTAAATCAAATCTCAACCGAGTTCAAACTCATCCTTCCAAATCTCAAATTCAATCTTTCCAGATCTCATATATCAATCAAATTCAAATTCAATTTCTTCCAGATCTCGAATCAAATCTCAATCAAATTCAAATTTTTGGGTCGAGGATTTTACATCCAAGACTCGCACCGCTTTAGGATTCTTTCCTATTGCACCGAAATACATCAAATTCAAACTTTTGGGTCGAGGATTTTACATCCAAGACCGCACTCGCTTTAGGATTCTTTCCCTATTGCACCGAAATACATCAAATTTAAACTTTTGGGTCGAGGATTTTACATCCAAGACCGCACTGCTTTAGGATTCTTTCCCTTTTGCACCGAAATACATCAAATTCAAATTTTTGGGTCGAGGATTTTACATCCAAGATCGCACTCGCTTTAGGATTCTTTCCCCATTGCACCGAAATACATCAAAATCAAACTTTTCGGGTCGACGATTTTACATCCAAGACCGCACTCGCTTTAGGATTCTCCCTATTGCACTCGAAATACATCAAATTCAAACTTTCGAGTCGAGGATTTTACATCCAAGACTCGCACTCGCTTTAGGATTCTTTCCCTATTGCACCGAAATACATCAAAATCAAACTTTTTGGGTCGAGGATTTTACATCCAAGATCGCACCGCTTTAGGATTCTTTCCTACAAAGCAATGAAATACATCAAAATCAAACTCTCGAGGTTAAGGATTTTACATCCAATACCGCATTGCTCCGAGATCTCTCCCCATCGCAATGATTCAATCCGATCAATTCAATTTTATTTCGAGGTCGAAGATGTTACATCTAAAACCTCGAATTCCAATTTTCATTTCAAATCAAATCCCCCAAATTAATTTTCGACAAAACTTCAATCTAAATTAAAACTCCAAACTAAAATCTAAGTTCACACGTCAAACTTAAACCGAAACAAAATAAAATCTAAATCGAAATTCTCCTGTGTCATGTGATTCGAATTCACCTCCTTTTCTTTTCCCCAGCCGAGAGTTCGAGTATCTCCAGTTTGGGAACATACCCGATACTCCCCAGCGGAAATTCTTTTGCTTTGTCCTAAGTTTGTCACTTGGACGTTTGTGTTGGTTTTGTTGATCGCTTCGGCTAACACCAATACGCGCGGTGTGCTCCGTCAGCTCACCACACCTATTGGGGTCCATTTGTTGACCTCATTTTCGATGAGGTCTTCTCTTCTTCTTTTAGTGCTTAGGATCTAGCCTTAGGCTTTTCCTTCGACTATCTTAGAGGACTAGAATTGGGACCCACCTTTTAGAAACTCAAACCACTTCCTAACTCCCTTCAAACTCCACAAACTCGACTATAGACCCCTAATCACCTAGAGGGTCGAAATCAAATGTGGAAGTTTAAGGATGAGTTCCTATAGGACTCTTTGGCCTTAGGATCGCCTCAGGTGCCTCGGTCCAGTGAAGGGGCCGACTTACACACACACTACACTTATACACTACACTTTCACACACTTCCTAAAACACACCCATACCCAACTTGACCTCCCTGACTCATGTAGGTGATTCACATGGATGGTCCTTAACCCCTAAGCCCTCGCTAAGAGGGTTAGGAACAACATAGTGAATGCCTCAAATGAGTCCCTTCATGGCTCATGTGGGCTTGATATGGCTTCATGGCTTCATGGCTCAACCAAAATGATTTCACTCCACTTACATCCACCCAATCTTCAATTTCCCAAAATTTCAATTTTTGACCCCCGGGACCCTACACCCGCTTAGCCTACCCAAAACCCTTGAAATTACCCAAATTTTTCAAAATTTCCTAAATCACCCAAAATTCTCCAAAATCATTCCCAAACATTTCCACATCACTCAAATTGATCATCCATACCCAAAAATACCAAAAATTCCAAAAATACCTCCCAATACCCTCCAAATACCCAAAATACTCCTCTTGGCCGGAAAATCCAAAAATTCAGAAAATTCCCAGAAAATTCCAAAAATCCCAAATATTCCCAATTTCATTTTGTCCAACTAAACCATGGGCCAATTTTGTCAATTTACCCTACTTTTGTCAAAACCCCCAATTCGACCCATTTTAACCCTAAGTGAACCCAATGTCAAACCAAACCTACCCAATTGACCCAAATTCTGGTCCAATTCAGTTCTAAACTTCAATTCAACATTCCCAACACCAATCTAGACCAAATTCAAGTCCAATTTGATTGATATTTGGATCCAATTTCACTTTTGGCCTTAAAGCCCAATTTGGACCCATGACCCAAACCTAACCCAAACTCACCCAATTCAACTCCAATTAACCCCAAATATTTTCTAAATCTTCCTTAACATTCCCAAAAATAAAACACTAACATGATTTGCCCAAAATTTTGTCTCAAACCCCACTCAAATTCAACCCAAAGCTAAAAGGCCCATTTTTGACCTAAACCCAAACCTAACCCAAATGAGCCCAAACCCCAAAATCCAAGCCCAACCAAAGTCAAAATCTCTTTGAAACACTCCCATAAATATTTCTCAACATTAATTTTACATCAATTTTAACCCTAGCCCAACATTGGCCCAATTTAGCCCAATTTGACCTACATAGGCCCACTTACCAAATAAATCCAAATTCAAACCAATTCAACCCCAAATCACACTAAATTGACTCCAAGCCCTTCATAGAACATCCCTAAACCAATTATAACACTTATTTGACAAGGTCCTTCACAAAATCTTCACCCAAATGCCCATCCTAAAATCAAAAAGCCCATTCCCCTTAAACTTTCCTAAAAGCCCACTTCCTTCAAATTCAAAAGCCCAAATTCATCTAAAGCCCACATGGCACTTCCCCTCATCATCCATTTAATCAAAATTGCCCCTAAGTTTCAAAGTCATCAATTAAACAATTCCAAATCAAGCCCCATACAAATTCCCATCAAAATATCAAAATTTTCTTAAATCCCTTTTTATGAAATTGACCCAAGCTTTTCCCAAGTCAAATGGAGCCAAGGGTGAGCCATTCACAAGCCATATGGAGCCATGAAAGTTTGGCATGTGACCATGCCATTAATGGTAAAAGGAGGGGCTCCTTTCCTAATCTTTCATTAAGCTTTTTTAACCTTATCCATGACACACTCTAAACCATGTTTAGCCACCTCATCATGGATAGAGACCACACCATTCTCTCTGGCCGACCCAACCGATCCTCTCAGCCCAAAATCGAGGCCATGGGGAGGTGCACCCAACCCAAACCAATGGGTTGACCAAATTGAAGCCAAAATGACCCCTTCTCCATTCCATTTTAATTCAAAGCCTTTACACATGTCAAACTCCAATTAACTTCACCAACTTCAAGCCCTGGACTCCATGACCCTGAAGGTGACCCATGCCTGCACGGCCACCCGCCCGGATCGCCGGAAAACACCATGGCCGAGACCTCGGGAGGAGCCAAACTTTGGAATTCCACCTTGCCGAGCCGCCCCATGCCCAATGGCCACCATGGTCGTTCTTCCCATGACCGGAGCAAGTCGATCCCAACCCTCGTCATCCCTGGGAGCCTCTCCAGCCACCTCTATTTAAACCCGACCCCCTCACGGCCATGAAAGGAGAGTTGCACAAACCTTGCCGAAACTCTTCCAAAATTGTTCCAAACCTTCTCCACCCTTAGAGCAGTTGATCCCCAGTGTCAATTTGCCCTGATCCCCACTGACAAAACCCAATTTCTCAACTGAAATTCCACCCAAAACCAGGACACTTCTCCACAGTGAGCCAATCCCCAAATTGATTGGTTCTACACCTTCACCAGACCAAGGGAAGGTGTCCACCAGCAAAAGCCTCATCTCCGTGCCTCCCAGCTTGCTCCAGCCTCCAAGCTTTGTGATCGAGTCGTGGTCGAAATCCAACCTGGACAATTCACTGCGACCGGGAGACTTCATCCGGAGCTTGCTAGGATCCAATCGAAGGTGCAACAACTCTCGGATTGAAGCCACACTTCTCCGAGCAAAGGTATGAGCTAATTCTTCATCCCGAGCTTCGGAGATTCTCCATTTCAAATGCTTTAATTTCAATGCATGATAACCGTATAGATGTGTTCGTCTCTTCAAGACGAATCCATAGAAGCATAAGAACATGAAAATCCATTGAGTATCGAGTGAGATATTAGGGATTTAGTGTGGACGGCTCTCGGGTGAGGACACTTGGGGACGATAAACGGATGCCGTTCATTTAATACACGCGCGGACGGACGGCCAGGATCGCGTCGGATCAGAAGACGGAACGATACAGCCGGGCCCCGGAGCGCCGAGTCGGATGGCGGCGTCGAATGGGAGCGCGCCACGCGGCGTTTCGGAGCTGCCGAGGTTGACGCGGCGCCGTGTGGATAAATAGAAAATTAGGGATTTTTTCTGATTTATTTAATTCCCTAAACTTCAAAAATTCATAACTTTGTGTAGAAAAATCAGAAAAATAAAATAAAAATACCCTCTTGCTCGGTGAACGAGAGGAGAATAATGTGGAAAAGAAATCATTTAATTTCATCAAGTATTTTATTTTTTATAATTTATTTACTCTCTGCATACTTTTAATTCTCCATGCATGTATACAATTCACCATGGCATGAGACCATAGGGCTTTTGAAGCCTCTGAATTTGGGAACATTCCCTGAATTTTCCAAAGTCAGAGGCCATCCCTATGAAGAGTTATTGATTTTTCAAATTCATGTTACTGTTTTGAGTATTTTAATTCCAATAAATAGCATGTTATGAAATAAATTCTAGGAAAATTTGATGATGTTCCTTATGACTAGAGAACCCTAGGAAAAATAGGTTTTGAGTTAGTTCATTTAAAACAACCCTAATTGGCTTAAACACTCAAAATAGGTCTCTAATTAATTAGAGTTAACCATACATTAAATTGACTTCAAATCAATTCTCCACTGACCTTTAGGATTAGAGGAACCCACCATAAAAATTTGAGGTCAATTGGACTTGGTTAGCCCCACTAATTGGGTTGATTAAGCCACTTAGTCATTTTAAACTTTAAAAATTCATAACTTTCAAAATACCTTTCAAAAATTCACCAAATTGGTTTTAGAGCCTCTCTGATATTAGGGGAATCTAAAAAAATTAAAATTTCAATTTTCTAAAAAAGTTTATTTTTAATATTATTTTAATATTTTTAATAATTAAAAAATAATAAAAATCACAAAAATAATAAAATTCATCAAAATGTCACATTTTGAATTTTAATCACTTAGGAACAAACCCCATATTTTTCTTAGGTCTATTTAGTGAGATATTAAATTTTAAAGCTTTAGGGTAATTTTAAAATTAAAAAAATATATTTTCTAGCTTTTTCATTAAAATAATTATAATAAATCATAGAAAAATCAAAAAATTGAAAAATTTTCTTCTCTGATTTTCTTGATATCAGAGAGATTTTTAAAAAATATAAAATTCATTTTTCAACATTTATTTTATTTTTAAATTAATTAACACTCCAAAACTTAAAATAATTATAATAAAAATAATATAATTCAAAAAATCACCAAAATTGGTTCAAGTGGTCCTCTGGTCATTAGGAATGTCTCCTAATTTTCTTAAGGACAGAAACTTTCCCTTGGTCATGTTATTAAATTTTCCTTGGAAATCTCTATTTTCTACCAAAAAATAATTATATAAATAAATTAAATACAGAAAAATCACATTTTCTCCTCTCATGTCTTTATTGACATATGAGTGAAGTCACATAAAAATTTCAAGTTCATTTGAGTTCAATTTAGTGAGTTATGAAATTATTAAGCTTAAAGGGTAAAGTGGTAATTAAAATTTTTAATCCTTAATTAAAACTTTAGGTTTAATAAAAAATTAGCAAGTACAATTTTTGATCCTAATTTGATTTGGATGATTGGAATTTAAATAATTAAAGGCTAGAAACCCATTAAGCAATTTAAAATGATTAAACTTTAATTAAATAATTGATTAAATTTGGAAGAATAATAAAATTGAAATTATTAAAATAGGGATATTATTAGGAAGAGATTTATTCTTTAATTTAAAAATCCCTAAATTAATTATCTCATTAATATTTAATTCTTAATTAAAAATGATAACTCAAATTTAAAATATTAAAAGACTTAATCATTAAACTAAAGTTAAATTATTAAATTTCAATTAAAGTTAAAAATTTAAAAAAAATAAATCAAAATTAAATTAAATTAAATAAATCAAATTAAAATAAATTAAATAAAAAAATTAAATTAAATTAAATTAAATTAAATTAAATTAAATAAATCAAATTAAAATAAATTAAATAAACAAATTAAATTAAATCAAATTAAATTAAATTAAATTAAATTAAATTAAATTAAATTAAATTAAATCAAATTAAATTAAAATTAAATCAAATCAAATTAATTTAATGTAACATCAAATCAAACTAAATTTAATTAAATTGAATTAAATAGAATTAAAACTCAATTAAATTAAATTAAATTAAATTAAGTTGAATTAAATATAACATCACCAAAGACATAAAGAATTCAAAATAAATCTAAAATAACTTGAACACTATTCCAAATTTAAACCCATTAATGGAAATTAAACTGAATCACAAACCATTTGAACACTAATTTACCCTCAAAAGCTTTAGTTATCGTAACTCCTAAACAGAATATTAAATGAAATGTTACTTCATTTATAGGATATTCAAATGTCCTAGTTCACTGAGCAAGATAACAAAACTTGAGATTCTTGGACGATTAATTCATTTGTGTAATTGAATCCATTTGGACTTAAAACAATTCTAGCAATATTGAAAAGATGTTGAAGATTCTTCTTAAACACTTTCTCAATATGATAGGATGTTTATAAGAACAATTGGACTTAATTGTTCTTTGATGAAGAAAATTGTCCTCAAACCAAAACACAAAGACCTAGACGTCATAAGAAATGACTAGCTATAGGATTAGGAATTTGGTAGAAAACCATAACCCTTCCCTTAGCTTTACCTAGGAACTTGCTTAAATATTCTAATTGTGTTTTAAGTGCAGCTTAGGATGACGGGAAGACCCTCCAGTACTGCTCGTTATGTTATTGCGATTTACTTTCTTGCAATTTACATTATTGCAATTTATTTAACCGCATTGCACTTACTTTTCTTGCATGATAAACAACTCGTTGCATGAAAACTCACACCTTTAGGATAGTCCCTAAAACTGAAACCAAAACTAAGTTAAAAGTCATTGCAAGATAAAATTCACCGCCACAACATTTCAAAATATAAAACAACTCAAAATTTAATCATAAACAGAACACAAAACTACAATTATAACTAAATTAAAACGTCCTGTTGGATGATCGGGAATACCTCGGATGATGTAACCTACGTGTTGCTAACAGGATTTCCCACGGTCTAAATGAAAGTGTGGAACTCATTTAGTTGAGTTTAGCAAATTCATCTGGACTAAGTGAATCCGATAAAAATAATGATGCCGGAAGGATGGAACCGTGGGATCTTAACCGGCGTCGTTATAATCAACTTTAAGATTTGTTTTAATTAAAATATTGAAAACACTTGGAAATTAAGATTTTCTCTAAACCAAAACACTTTTCTCATCCCCTGATTTATGACTTCTAAAACTAAAACCTCTGCAACAACAAGGAGCTCGGAGCATGGTGGGCAGCACGGCCATCGTCATCAAGAAACCCGAATCTACTTCAGCAAAACTTTCTTAGAATTAAACAACCAAGCCATAGTATTTCGAGGTAGTTTGTCTAGTGCAACATAAATCCTCAACCTTTTGTTAGGCATTTGCACTGCAAATTAAGCCCTAACCGGTTTTAGGATTCCGAGGTAGTCGTCCGATATGACATAAACCCTCACATCTTCGAGGCTATTTGTGTGATTTTATCATACAAATATAAGTCCTAATTAATTAAAATTGACAAGATCAAAAACATTTAAATAAATATTAGGACTTTCCTAAACTCAAGCCAAACAATAGGATAGTCGAGAAATTACCGAAGTTCGCTTCGAATGCGCGATTTCTCCTACTTTTCTTCCTTTGGATTCCCAAAACAAAATGTTCCAAATTTGATCCATTCCCTATTGAAATTCCAAACTTCAATCCTTTCGAGAACTTAAACTTTGAGATTCTTGAGAGCGAATTATTGATTATTATCGAGAGTTTTCTTAGGTGATTCCCGTCACTTAAGATGTAATTAACTATAGGGGCTTGCCCTTATAGGGAATTTTAAAGAACCTGAGTAATATAAACCCCGTTTAATGCTTTCATATTAAGCGAGGAATTTGTCGGCTTATAAAATTGGTTCGTGGACCAAACGGATGTCACTAAATCTTCTAGTTTATTTAATCGAGCCCCACCATCAAGCGGTGTGTCTATCCTTAGGGATAGATACACGGTTTGTGGTGCGGTGCTCGTTTATATAAACTATTTGGGATGTGAGATCGGTTTAATCTCATATCTTAAAACCTTCAAATTTAAAATTATTTTCAAAATCAAATACTACTTTTCAAAATTGTTTATTTAAATTAAATTAAAAAATTCACCGACAACTTCTGTTAGGCGACCCCTTTTCAAAATGAAACACACAACCTAAAAAATATGCCGACACCATCCAGACCTCCATGACACTTAATGTGTTGCTTCAAACATAATTCTGAGGTAGGGAAGGTCTAAGAGGCCTCCCTCTAGCAAAAAGAAAAAAGATTGGGAGATAGGAGATTAGTGATTACTGGAATTTTAGAATGCATAGCAGTCTTAGCAAGCCAATTTGCAGGCTTGTTGCCTTCTCTGTAAATAAACTGAAAATTAACTGTAAGTAGATTTGAAAACTGTGAAATTTTCTGAAACCAGGTTAGTAAGAACCATGGAGATCGACAGTTGGGAATCTGATTCCACCATGATTCTATTGAGCTGTCCTCTTTGAGAAATTATCAAGGCCTAAAGGATAGCCAAAGCTTCAGCTTCCAAGGCATCCCTAACAAAAATAGGAGATTGAAGAAATAGGAAGTAGTTGCCATTCCAATCTCTGAAGACTGCCCCAATACCAGCATTTTGAGAAAGGTAACTGCCATCAGTATTAATTTTGATCCAACCACTTTCAGGTTTTTGCCAATAAACTAAGTGTGTGCAGATAGATGAGGGGGGATTCAGAACATGAGGGAGTCGATCCACTTTAAAAATACTCATTTTTATGCCTTATTTATGATTCAATTCTTAAGGATATTATGCTTTAATGAAAGGTATTTTTATGTTTTTGGATATATGTGATAAAAAAAGAGTTCAAGAAGGAAAAAATGAGCAAAAAGGAGCAAAAATGGAGCTAAAAGAGCAAGGTTGTCGAAATTGTAGGCCTGGCGCCTAGGCGCTAGAATCCGAAGCTTAAGCGCCAGTTCGATACA
This sequence comes from Papilionanthe hookeriana x Papilionanthe teres, assembly GCA_022702705.1. Lineage (NCBI taxonomy): Eukaryota > Viridiplantae > Streptophyta > Magnoliopsida > Asparagales > Orchidaceae > Papilionanthe > Papilionanthe hookeriana x Papilionanthe teres. The sequence goes on along the minus strand of CM040429.1, from coordinate 18,150,041 downwards.
GATGCAGACAAGATTTTTGACAACTTTGGGCAGTTATTTTGACTGTGCTAAGCTATTATTAGAGCTTTTAGAAGACTGAAAGTTACTCCTAATATATAGAACATGTGATATAATGCATCTGGACGCAAGGAAACAGTTTTATCGCGTAGTGGTGCAACCCAAAGTGAAGAGGCATGAAGACCTGGTCACGGAGTCCGGCGCCTAGGCGCCAGATCCCGGCGCCTTGGCGCGACAGTTAGCTTCTAGAAGATACATTGTATTTGGATAAATTTTGAAGAGGTGCCTTAAGCAACCCCTGGTCAAATTCAGAGCTTTATAAATAGGAGTCCATTCTACGGAGAAAATCGCCCTTTCACCCCTTCTAGCATCCTTTAGTCCCCAAGCACTATATAGCCATCCAATCATTTTAGGGAGCCACCTTTTTATTATTTAGTGAGTTTATTTTTAGTTTATTTTGAGTGTTAAGTGTGAGATTATTAGTGTTATTGCTGTTGAAGTCTTTCATCATTGCATTGAAGTTAGTAGGAGTCAGTGGATCACTTGAAGGAACATTCCAGATAAGCATTTGTAACTTGGTTCAAAGTTTTATAAATATGTTTTGTTGTGTGAATTCAATGTATTTTGAGTAGTTAGTTTTCTTTCTCCTTTCAACTATGAAAAGATAATAATATAATTAAACTTTGTTGGAGAATTTAACTTAAAATATTTATAAAAATTGTGATGATATTAATACCTGATCTTAGTTTACTTTTTAAACTGACCATTTAAATTGTTAAAACATGTTGAAGAATTTTGAGACCTATCTGGAGATGAGTTCTTAACTAGTAGATATCACATGAATCTTTGGGTTGTCGAAGGTTTTATGCGGGTTATTCAAAGTGAAGTGCAAATAAATAGGAAGATATGATTTATTGGGCTCATAATTAATTAATTTTTAGAGTGACAAACTAAATTCTAATAATTTGATTTATAGAAAGGGATTGTGTGACTGGTAAGGCTGACCATAGCCACCCTTGGACATCTAGTAGTGTGGGCCTAGATTACCCCATTCTACTAATAAAACATCCTGAACCGATCTATAGATTAGTCAATGTTCTTTATGCCTAGACCAAAGGGTAAAGAATAGGAATGCTTCTATTTGACTCAATACCATAATCTAAATTCTCCACAAATGATAATTATTCTAAAAATCTTGGATTAGTTAAAAAGGAGAAAGTTATTTTGTTTATACCTACATTAATATCTATTTCAGTATTGCTTATTTACATTTAGTATAAATTTCATTAAATCTAAAATCTAAACTTTAAAAAGAAATAAAAAATAATAATTATTTTTAATTTAAGAATTCTAAAAATATTACTTAATATTCTAAAAATCTTCCTGTGGGATCGATAACCAAGACTCTACTAGAGCCATTTATTACTTGATACGATACGTATACTTACATTTGAAATTGTGACTTTTAAAAATATAAAAATCTAAATATAAATTCATAAAATCTTTCATAAGTAAAATCACATGAAGTTTTTGGTGACGTTTGATGTGTGACTTAGCCTTAACGGGGCTTTATACTTTTAAATGCAAGATTTTGATTCCACTGCTAGAAAATTTAATTACTGACAGCGGCGCCAAAAACTTGATGTGATTTTACTTATGAAAGATTTTATGAATTTATATTTAGATTTTTATAATTTGTAAAAGTCACAATTTCAAACGCAAGTATACGTATCGTATCAAGTAATACAGGGCTCTAGTGGAGTCTTGATTATCGATCCCATAGGGAAGATTTTTAGAATACTAAGTAATATTTTTAGAATTTTTCAAATTAAAAGTAATTATTATTTTTATTTCTTTTCAAAGTTTAGATTTTAAATTTAATGAAATTTATACTAATTTTAAGCAAGCAATAAAATAAATATTAATGCAAGTATAAATAAAACAACTTTCTCCTTTTCAACTAATCCAAGATAGTTTAGAATAATTATCATTTGTGGAGAATTTAGATTATGTTATTGTGTCAAATAAAAGCATTCCTCTATTTTCCCTTCAGTCCATGCATAAAGAACGTTGACTAATCTATAGATCAGTTGAGGATATTTTATTAGTAGAGTGGGTTAATCTAGGCTTACACTACTAGATGTACAAGGGTGGTTATGGTCGGCCCTACCAGTGACCCGTTCCCTTTCTATAAATCAAATTATTAGAATCTAGTCTGTCACTCTAAAAACTAATTAATTCTCTGCCCAATAAATCATATCTTCCTATTTATTTGCACTTCACCTTGAATTACCCGCATAAAGCCTTCGACTACCCAAGGATTCATGTGATATCTACTAGTTAATAACTCATCTCCAGATAGGTCTCAAAATTCTTCAACAGGTTTTAACAATTTAAATGACCTGTTTAAAAAGTAAACTAAGATCAGGTATTAATATCATCACAATTTTTATAAATATTTTAAATTGAATTCTCCAACAAAGTTTAATTATCTTATTATCTTTTCATAGTTGAAAGGAGAAAGAAAACTAACTACTCAGAACACATTGAATTCACACAACAAAACATATTTATAACTTTGAACCAAATTACAAATACTTATCTGGAATGTTGCTTCAAGTGATCTGCTGACTCCTACTGACTTCAATGCAATGATGAAAGACTTCAACAGCAACAACTTTAATAATCTCACACTTAACACTAAAAATAAACTAAAAATAAACTCACTAAATAATAAAGAAGGTGGCTCCCTAAAATGATTGGATGGCTATATAGTGCTTGTGGACTAAAGGATGCTAGAAGGGGTGAAAGGGGAGATCTTCTCTGTAGAATGAGCTCCTATTTATAGAGCTCTGAATTTGACCAAGGGTTGCTTAAGGCACCTCTTCAAAATTCATCCAAATACATTGTATCTTTTAGAAGTTAACTGTCGCCGGACTCCGTAACTAGGTCTTTCACACCTCTTCACTTTGAGTCGCACCTCTTCGTGATTAAAACTGTTTCCCTGCGTCCAGATGCATTGTATCACATGTCCTATATATCAGGAGTAACTTCCAGTCTTCTAGAAGCTCTAATAACTGCTTAACACCGTCAAAATAACTGCCCAAAGTCGTCAAAAATCTTGTATGCGTCTTATCGAATTAGCGCTTAGGCGCCGGATTCCGACGCCTAGGCGCCAGGCCTACGGTTTTGATAACTTTGCTCTTTTTGCTCCATTTTTGCTCCTTTTTGCTCTTTTTTCCTTCTTGAACTCTTTTTTTATCACCTACATCCAAAAAAATAAAAATACCTTTCATTAAAGCATAATATCCTTAAGAACTGAATCATAAATAAGGCATACAAATGGGTATTTTTAAAGTGGATCACCGCTGTCTGTGATTAAATCTTCTAGCAGTGGTATCAAATCCTTGCAATTGAAAGTATATATAAACCCCCGTTAGGTTGAGTCACGCATCAAGTTTTTGGCGCCATTGCCGGGGAAGATAAGGAAAAAAAGTAAGAAAGTTAAAAATGCATTTTTCAAATTAAATATAATTTATACACTTTTATTTCTTTTAAAATATAAAACATAAAAAAATAAATATAAAAATAAAAATACCAAAAAGATTTTAATTTTATGCATAGTTCTGGATCGGATGGATTATTACCTTTTGATTATGAATTAGAAATAGCAGTTAAAAGAATTAAAAAAAGGAAAAGAAGGTAAACAAATTCAAAAACATCAGGAAATAGCTAACTTACATAACAAAAATCAAAATCCAATTGAAATCAATGAACAAAACATTTATAAACCATTAAGGGATTATGTAAACCCTACAGCTGATGAACTTCATATTAGTATTCAAATGCCAGCTGTAGATGTTAATTCTTTTGAGCTTAAACCTTCTATTATTCAAATGGTTCAAAATAATCAATTTGGAGGAACACCTAATGAGGATCCAAATTTACACCTTGCTAGTTTCTTAGAACTTTATGCTACCTTTAAATATAATAATGTTTATGATGGTGCTATTAGGCTTAGACTTTTTCCTTTTTCCTTAAATGATAAAGCAAAAATGTGGCTTAATTCATTAGCGACTTGTTCTATTAAAACTTGGGCAGATATGGGACAAAAATTCCTTGCTAAATATTTTTCTCCTTCTAAAACTGCTAAATTAAGAAATGATATAACTTCATTTACATAATTTGATGGAGAAACAATTTATGAAGCTTGGGAAAGATTTAAAGAACTATTAAGAAAATGTCTTCATCATGCTTTCCTAGATTGGTTAATTATTCAAACATTTTATAATTGACTTATTGGATCACTTAGATCTATTATTGATGCTGCTACTGATGGTTCTTTAATAGCTAAGACATTTGAAGAAGCTTATACTTTAATTGAAGAAATGGCTAATAATAATTTTCAATGGCCTTCTGAAAGGGTTAATCCTAAAAGAATGGCAAGTATTCAAGATAATGAAGCATTTTCTATTTTAGCTTCACAAGTGGTTGTGATATCTAAGAAATTAGATAATTTTGTTATTAATATATCGCATGTAAGTAATGATAATTCTGCAAATACTGATGATTCTCAAACAATAGAAACTTTGCAAGCTATTGCTAGTAAAACTAATAACCCTTATTTTATTTATTATAATCTTGGTTAAAAAAATTATCCTAATTTTAATTAGAATAATGTACATCAACAATGGAGTAATAACCAAGTTAATCCAAACTGGAACATAAGGAAATTCAAACTTTAGACCAACTTACCCTCCTGGTTTTAATAATCAGCAGAAAAAGTTATATATAGAAGAATTGATCTTGCAACTAGGTAATCAGCTACAAATTCAAAACACTGTTATTCGTATTATTGAGAATAAGATGGGTCAAATTGCTAATTTTATTAATTTCAGACCTCAAGGAGTACTACCTAGCAATGTCAAAATTAATCCTAAAGAAACTGGGAAAGAAAATGAACAAGCAAATGCTGTACAAATTAGAAGTGTAAAGGAATTAAAAGAGAAAATTCAGAATGAAATTGAAAAAGAGAGAGGTAGAAGAAATTGAAAAACCTAAAGATACTCTTTCTCCAAGTAAAGATCAGACTGTAATTCCTATTAAAGTGGAAGTTGAAAGACCACCACCACCTTTTCCTCAAAGATTAAAACAGCAGAAGCTTGACCATCAATTTTCTAAGTTCTTTATGATTTTTAAGAAACTTACCATCAACATTCCTTTTGCTGAAGCGTTGGAACAAATGTCAAGCTATGCAAAATTTATGAAGGATATTTTAAGCAAGAAAAGAAAATTTGAAGCTTATGAAATTGTTTCATTAAGTGAAGAATGTAGTGCAATAATTCAGAAGAAACTACCTCAGAAACTTAAAGATCCTCAAAGTTTCACTATACCATGTGCTATTGAAGAAAAATTTTGTTGAAAATCCTTATGTGATTTAGGAGCAAGTATTAATCTCATGCCATTTTCAATCTTTCGAAGGTTAGATTTTGGAGAGATTTCTCCCACCACTGTAACCCTTCAGTTAGTTGATCGATCTATCACTTATCCTAAAGGAGTTATAGAGGATGTTCTTGTTAAGGTAGATAAATTTATCTTTCATGTCGATTTCATTGTGCTAGATATGGAAGTAGATAAAGAAATACCTATTATTTTAGGGAGATATCTTCTATCTACCGGACGTGCTATGATTGACGTGCAAAAAGGAGAATTACCGATGAGAGTTAATGATCAAGAGATAACATTTAATGTTCTCAAATCAATGAGGTATCATGATAAAGAAAAATGCTATCGAATGGATATTTTTTATTATATAATTGAAAAACATTATCAAGAAAAATGTAAGGTCATTTCTGAAAATAAAAACGATGAATCTGTGTTATATAATGAGTCATTAACTGAAGAAATTGAAAAATTAAATGAAAAAAAAATATCTAAAGAAACTCATTATATTCATGAAAACTAGAAAATTTTAGACACAACTAAAAATGATATACTTTTACCCTCAATTGAAAAAGCTCCTGAACTAGAATTAAAAATGTTACATGCACATTTAAAGTATGCATTTCTTGGAAATTCATTAACTTTACCTGTAATTATAGCTTCAAAATTAAGTAAAGATCAAGAAGAAAAATTAATAGGAGTTTTTGGTTGGACTATTGCAGATATAAAAGGAATATGCCCTTTAATCTGTATGCATAGGATTTTAATGGAAGAAAATTGTAAACCAACTATTGAACCTCAAAGAAGATTGAACCCAATTATGAAAGAGGTTGTAAAGAAAGAGATTTTGAAATGGTTAGATGCTGGAATTATTTATCCTATTTGGGATAGCCAATGGGTAAGTCATATTCATTGTGTTCTGAAGAAGGGAGGTGCAACTGTCATTGTTAATGAAAAAAATGAATTAATCCCAACAAGACAAGTTATTGGATGACGAATTTGCATTGATTATCAAAAATTAAACAACGCCACTAGAAATGATCATTTTTCTTTACATTTCTTGGATTAGATGTTGGATAAATTAGCTGGACACTCATATTTCTGTTTTATGGATGGATATTCTGGTTATCATCAATTACCTGTTGCTCCTGAGGACCAAGAGAAAACAACATTTACAAGTTCTTATGGAACATTTGCCTTTAGAAGAATGTCTTTCAGTTTATGCAATGCACCTGCAACTTTTCAAAGATGTATGATGTCAATATTCTATGATTTAATTGATAAAAGAATTGAAGTATTTATGGATGATTTTTCAGTATTTGGAACTTCTTTTGAATCTTGTTTGGAAAATATAACGAAAGTTTTGAAGAGATGAGAAGAAACAAAGTTCTAAACTGGAAAAAATGTCAATTTATGGTCACAGAAGGAATTGTACTTGGACATAAAATTTCACAAATAGGGATGGGAGTTGATCAAGCAAAAGTAAAAAATATTGGTGAACTTCAAGCACCTACTACTGTTACTTATGTGAGAAGTTTTCTGGGTCATGCTGGATTTTATAGGAGATATAAAAAGGATTTTTCTAAAATTGCTAAACCTCTTTGCCATTTATTGAAAAAAGAAGCTAAATTCAAATTCAATGAAGATTGTCTGAATGCGTTCAATATTTCAAAAGAAAAATTAATCACTACACCTGTTATTGTTGCACCTGATTAGAGTAAACCTTTTGAATTAATGTGTGATGCAAGTGATTATGCAATTAGAGCTCTATTGGGACAAAAATATGAGAAAAATTTCAAAGTTATATATTATGCTAGCAAAACTCTTAATGAAACTCAAATAAATTACACTACTACTGAAAAAGAGATTTTAGCAATAGTATATGCCTTTGATAAATTTAGACTATATCTTCTTGGAACGAAATGTATCGTACATACTGATCATTCTATTATTAAGTATTTAATGTCTAAAAAGGATGTTAAACTTAGATTGATCAGATGGGTTTTACTTTTACAAGAATTTAATTTTGAGATTGTGAACAGAAAAGGAACTGACAACCAAATTACTGATCATTTATCGAGAATAAAAAATAATAGTGAGAAAATTTATGAAGAAAATATAAATGAGAAATTCTCTGATGAGCAATTATATGTCATTCAAGGATTACAAATGCCTTGGTATGCAGATATAGTTAACTATTTGGTTAGTAATATTTTACGATATGGGTTGAATAGCAAATATATTAAGAAATTCAAGAATGATTCTAAATCATATATTTGAGAAGATCCTCATTTATTTAAAATAGGAAAAGATTATGTGATTCGAAGATGTGTACCTTGTGAAGAAACTTTTGCAATTATTCAAAAATGTCACGATTCTGAATTTGGAGGACACTTTGAAGTGGATAAAACTGCGTTAAAAATTTTAAATTCTAGATTTTATTGGCCTACATTATTTAAAGATGTTGGACATTATGTGAAAACTTGTGATCGATGTCAAAGAATGAGGAATATATCCAGAAAAGATGAAATGCCTCTAAACTTTATATTAGAAATTGAAATTTTTGATGTATGGGGTTTAGACTTTATGAGACCTTTCGTATCGTCATCTGGAAAGATTTATATTTTATTAGCAGTTGATTATGTTTCAAAGTGGATTGAAGCTGTAGCTTTACCTAACTGTGATTCCAAAAGTGTTTCAAAATTTTTAAAGAAGATGATTTTTACAAGATTTGGAATGCCTGTGGTAATTATCACATATGGGGGAAGTCATTTCAGAAATATAATAATTCAATCATTACTGAAAAATTTTGGAATTAAACATAGAATTGCAACTGCTTATCACCCTCAAACAAGTGGAATGGCTGAAGTATCAAACAAAGAAATTAAAAGAATATTAGAGAAGATTGTTAATCCTAAAAGAACTGAATGGGTTGATAGACTTGATTCTGCATTATGGGCTTATAAAACAACTTATAAGATACCTATCAGAATGTCACCTTATCGGTTAATTTATAGTAAACAATGTCACTTACATGTTGAACTGTAACATAAAGCTTATTGAGCGATAAAGGAGTTCAATTACGATTTGAATGCTGTAGGAGAGAAACGATTGTTACAACTGATGAAATAGAAGAGATAAGAAATGAGTCCTATGAGAATACAAGGATTTATAAGGAAAGAATGAAGAAATAGCATGAAAAAAAGATTTCAAGGAAAATGTTTGAGCCTGGACAAGAAGTGTTATTATTTAATGCTCGTTTAAAACTTTTTCCTGGAAAATTAAGATCTAAATGGATGAGACCATTTATAATCGAGAAAGTGTACCCTTATGGAGCTATGGATATTAAAGATCCCAAAACTGGAAAAGTATTTAAAGTTAACGGATTAAGACTGAAGCCTTATATGAGAAAATGGAAACCAAATTACAAAGAGGCTTACGAACTGAGTCTACCCAATTAATTTAATTAATTAGGTCGGGCTGACGACGTTAAACCAAGCACTTTGTGGGAGGCAACCCATTTATTATCAGTGTGATTGTTTGTGATTTGAATTTATCTTAATCGTGTTTGTATGTGGATCACACCTTTTTATTAGACCTATTTTTAAGACCGAAACTTTGAAAATTTGACGATAGGCGAATCAGAGTCGATCGAAGTTCCGGCGCCTAGGCGCCAAAAGTTGGCGCCTAAGAGCCAGAATAACCTGTGCGTATCGATGATCCGGCGCCTAGGTGCCAGATTTTGGTGCCTAAGCGCCACGGTTATAGGTCGTGTAAAAAACGAAATTCTTCAGTTTTTCACACGAAATCTCCCTATATATTGACCTATCTTTGTTCCCAATCACATAGAAACCTTAATTTCGACCAGAACAATCTATGGAGGAGTTAAGAAGAGCTTAGAAGTAATGGATAGAGGAAATCATGGAAATGAGGTAAGAGACAAATCTCCCAAAGATCCTCAACCTTATTTTAATGGTTTTATTGTTGTTAGTATGGAGAGATTGTTTAGTCATTTGGAAAAGATTGAAGTGGAACTTCAAAGCATTGGGAATAGTTTGCATGATATGTATCATCAAATTGAACACATGGAATGGCAAATGAAACTTCAATTTGATCATATGGCGGCCTATCAAGATGCTAAAGTAGCAATGTACGCGAAGAACAAATGGATCGATGAAAAGACGGCTTTGGAATTTCGAAGGGCGTTGGTTTTCTATCTCGGCGGTCCTAGCAAACGTCATTGCGAAAGAGATGGAAATTGAAGATAGGTGGCGAATAGATCTCTTTTGTGTTCTAGGTGTGATTGAGTCAAGTTCTAGTGTGTCGATTATCAAATTTGTGTGTGTTTGCTTTATTGTTCAATGTGTGTTGCTGGATTTGAAATTTGCTTTGAATTTATGTTGTTTATAGATTTATGAACCTTGTTATAGTCTTGTTATGGAATTCATTGAGTTTGGAATGAAAATTATGAATTGGAATTGAAAAGTTTAGTTAAATTTTGTGTTTGAAATGTGGATCTTAGTTATCATTTTAAATTGATTGTGGAAATATTTGGAGGATATAAATTGGATTAATACTCTTATAAGAGTAATTAGGAGTCGAATTTAACAAGTTTTTATGGAAAATATAAAATTTAAATTGAATTTTTGGAAAGGCGAGTCTGGCGCCAGAATTTGGCGCCTAGGCGCCGGTTCGGCCTGAACCCGAAACTTCATCTTCTTAGACAACCCCACTGGTTTTCGCGAAAAAAAGACCCTTGAGATCCCATTTGAGGCTGGATTTTTTAGTTTTTGAGCTTGAAATCACTCAATTTCTTTATCCTAAGGTCAAATCTACATTCCAAACCAATTATTTTCGATTTTCATCATAGATTTTGTTCACATTGAAGAAAACTGAAATTTTGAGAAAAATTTTGATTTTTAGAATTAAATCCATGGATTTTTAAGCTCTTTCAAGTTTGAAAAGCTTAAATTAGTGTATTTTCTTTGATCCTACAAATTTATTTTGCACTTTTTATTTCACATTTAGATGGCGCCCAAATCTAAGTGAGGAAAGGAACGAGAAAATTTTGATCGTATCAAGTTTGTCACTGCCGCTGCACATTTTCGGTACAATGATTTTGCTACAACTCGGAAGTTTATCTCGAAATGAAGTTTTTACAATATGGGAGGAAGAATTGAGGAAAGGATCGTTGCAGTCAACTGGCAACGATTCTGCTATTTTATTGATGTTGCTGTTATCCCTGTGGTTAGAGAGTTTTATGCCAATTTTGTGGATGCTGAAGAGTACGAGATTTTTGTTAGAGGAGTTGGAGTAGGATTCACTCCCGAGCGTATCAACATTTTCTACAGCCTGCCGCCGAACATTGAGTGTTATTACTCTGGATTATCTCCATCTGAGGGAGATTTAGATATGATTATTGCTTACCTGGCTGATGGTACTAGAGCTTAGAAGATCCGGAAAGGAAAAAAGGGTAAATTTTTCATCTTATAAGCTTAATGGTGTTTCAAAGGCATGGCACTACTTTATTTCTGCTCGTCTCCTTCCATCCAATCATTTGAGCGAGGTTACCAAGGATAGAGCTATCCTCAACTATTGCATTCAGAAGAGGAATCCTATTGATGTAGGAAGTATCATTTATGATTCTGTAGAGGCCACTGCTCGTTCTAGCACTTTTGTTGGACTTGGATTTCCATCTTTGATACATTCCTGTGTGAAAGTGCTGGAGTAGTTGCTGAGCTTTCTGAGGAAAAGCTCAAGTCTACAAAGCTTATAGGAAGAGAAAGCGTCAGTATCTATGATCGACTTCGAGGTCAGAGTTATACTGCACCTTCTAATTCATTACCTGCTTCTGGTAGAGCTTCTACTTCTAGACCTTCTACTTCTACTGCTGAGCCACCATCTAGTTTCTGGGAGTCCATGCATGATCAGTTTATGGAGCAGCAGAATGAGTTATTTCTAACTCATTTTATAGTAGATACGATCGATAATAAATCAATCATCTTTCTGAGTATACCCAAAGGAAGAGTGATTATGATGCTGAGTATTCTGAGTCTTTAGTTTGATTCATGAAGGGCGAGCATGATTTTCAGTTTCCTACCTGTCCTAGATTTTCACCGTATGTTGATTCGAAGGATATGGAATTTTCTTTTGGAGATGACGATGACGAGGCTACAGACTGTGATTAGTAGCCAGATTTACCTCTTGAGATGTGTGATTCTGTTTTTAGTTTATTTCTTGTGTGTTAGTACTGATTAGAGAGACTTTATTGTTGTTTGTTAGTGTCGATTTGCTTAAGTAACTTTATGTGAACGTTTTGATATTGAGATTGTTTTAGAGCATCTGCTATGTTATGTGTTTAAGACTGAAATATGAATGGATTTTTAATTTCTATGATAAATATTTATTTTTATTTCAGCCTACTGTTTAGTATTCATGAATTGTTAGTAATTTTGTATGTTTTCATTAAAAATAAAAAAAATTCAGAAATTAACTCCAGCTCTGCAAACTTTTCTATATATGCTTAATTATTTCTGTTTTATTCATATTAAAGCATGTGTAGGATTACAAATGAGTTTTTCCTTACTGCATTATCACTGTACCTAATTAAATTCCTGTTTATTTCTTTCTCTCATGCTTTATAAAATTTTATGATTCATTTATATACTAAAGCTGAAGTTTGGGGGAAGGGAAAACATTTTTTAAATTTAAATATTATTTTTCCTCAATGAACTAATATTTTCTTTAAAAAAAAATATTAACATAACATAAGGAATGAAAACAAAATCTATTTAAGATTACTTGAATTTTTGGAATTTATAAATAATTTAGTAAACTTAACTAAAATTTCAATAATTTTGATTGATTTTAAGAATAGAATTATTTAAAGAATAATAAGATTAAGAATTTTTCTATTTATAGTAAAGAGAATTGTATTTTAGAAATACTAAGGGATCAAGATTATTACCTGAAAAAACAAAGATTGAAATAATTTTTGAAAAATAGTTATTAATAATGTCATATTTATTAAGTAAAAAAATGTATAAGTTTTTAAGTATAAGTTAAGGATAGTGAAGTTCAAAATTATTAACAGGCTATTCAAAAATAGTAAATCCTCACAAATAAAAAAATTAAAAAAAAAGAGGAGCATTGAAAAATATCCTTAAAAAAAAAGAGAAATGTGAGGAGAAACGTGAGGAAATGCCTAATCAAAAATTGGCTTCACTTGAATTATCTTATAGGAAGAAAATCAATTATATTTTTAACTTAATTTTTATGTATAATTATTTTTACTAGAAAAATGTTTCATGAAAATCTTTTTCTTGTAAATATTCTATTTGACCTTAATATGATAAATTACAATTATTCTTGCAATAAATGAAAAATTGAAAGTCTTATGATTTGGTAGTTAAATATTCTTTAAATTCTTAAAATTAACCTTAATTAGTGAAATTTAGTTGATGATTTGCTAAAGCTTTTATAAAACCAAAAATTAAAAGAAATCCTAAATATTTAAAAATTCATTCCAAATGTTATATATTTTATGTAATTAAAATGGTTACTTGAGTACAAGTAATGTTTAAGTTTGGGGGAATTTGATCCACTTTAAAAATACCCATTTTTATGCCTTATTTATGATTTAATTTTTAAGGATATTATGCTTTAATGAAAGGTATTTTTATGTTTTTGGATGTACGTGATAAAAAAAGAGTTCAAGAAGGAAAAAGGAGCAAAACAGAGTAAAAATGGAGCTAAAATAGCAAAGTTGTTGAAATTGTAGGCCTGGCGCCAGAATCCTGTGCCTATGCGCCAGTTTGATACAGACACAGACAAGATTTTTGACGACTTTGGGCAGTTATTTTGACGGTGTTAAGCGGTTATTAGAGCTTCTAGAAGACTGAAAGTTACTCCTAATATATAAGACATGTGATACAATGCATCTGGACTCAGGGAAACGGTTTTAATCGCGAAGAGGTGCGACCCAAAGTGAAGAGGTGCGAAGACCTGGTCACGGATCCCAACGTCTAGGCACGACAGTTACCTTCTAGAAGATACATTGTATTTGGACGAATTTTGAAGAGACGCCTTAAGCAACCCTGGTCAAATTCAGAGCTCTATAAATAGGAGCCCATTCTAGAGAGAAAATCGCCTCTTTCACCCCTTCTAGCATCCTTTAGTCCCCAAGCACTATATAGCCATCCAATCATTTTAGGGAGCCACCTTCTTTATTATTTAGTGAGTTTATTTTTGGTTTATTTTGAGTGTTAAGTGTGAGATTATTAGTGTTGTTCTTGTTGAATTCTTTCATCATTGCATTGAAGTCGGTAGGAGTCGCGATCACTTGAAGGAACATTCCAGATAAGTATTTGTAACTTGGTTCAAAGTTTTATAAATATGTTTTGTTGTGTGAATTCAATGTGTTTTGAGTAGTTAGTTTTCTTCCTCCTTTCAACTATGAAAAGATAATAAGATAATTAAACTTTGTTGGAGAATTTAACTTAAAATATTTATAAAAATTGTGATGATATTAATACCTAATCTTAGTTTACTTTTTAAACTGGCCATTTAAATTGTTAAAACATGTTGAAGAATTTTGAGACCTATCCGGAGATGAGTTCTTAACTAGTAGATATCACATGAATCCTTGGGTAGTCGAAGGCTTTATGCGAGTTATTCAAGGTGAAGTGCAAATAAATAGGAAGATATGATTTATTGGGCACAAAATTAATTAGCTGTTAGAGTGATAGACTAAATTCTAATAATTTGATTTATAGAAAAGGAACGGGTCACTGGTAGGGCCGACCTTAGCCACCCTTGGGCATCTAGTAGTGAGAGCCTAGATTAACTCATTCTACTAATAAAACAACCTGAACCGATATGTAAATTAGTCAATGTTCTTTATGTCTGGACCAAAGGGTAAAGAATAGAAATGCTTCTTTTTGGCACAATATCATAATCTAAATTCTCCATAAATTATAATTATTCTAAAAATCTTAGATTAGTTGAAAAGGAGAAAGTTGTTTTATTTATACCTGCATTAATATTTAATTCAATGTTGCTTATTTACATTTAGTATAAATTTCATTAAATCTAAAATCTAAACTTTAAAAATAAATAAAAATAATAATTACTTTTAATTTGAAAAGTCTAAAAAAATTACTTAATATTCTAAAAATCTTCCATGTGGGATTGATAACCAGGACTCCACTAGAGCCCTGTATTACTTGATACGATATGTATACTTGTGTTTGAAATTGTGACTTTTACAAATTATAAAAATCTAAATATAAATTCATAAAATCTTTCATAAGTGATATCACATCAAGTTTTTGGCGCCGCTGTCAGTGATTAAATATTCTAGCAGTGGTATCAAATCCTTGCATTTGAAAGTATATATAAAGCCCCGTTAGGCTGAGTCACGCATCAGGAGCAAGTTGGGGAATTTTTTCCACAGAATTGGCTTTCTAATAAAGAGAGGAAATTGGTAGCAGTCAAGTGTGTTGGCTGAGGTTTCTCTTCAAATTTTAGGTGGTTCCTAGCCATCTAAACAAACCAAGCTACAACACAGGGAATACTGTCTAATTGTTGCTTAAGCTTAATGTAAGTAAGACTTAATGATTAATTAAGTCTAATTAGGATTGTCATAATTAAGGTTTAATGTTGATTAAGATTGATTAAACCTAATGTAAGTAAGGATTAATGATTAATAGTCTAATTATGGTTAAACCTAATTAGGGTTTAATGTTGATTAAGATTGATTAAACCTACTGTAAGTAAGACTTAATGATTAATTAAGTCTTATTAGGGTTATACTTAATTAAGGCTTAATGTTGATTAAGATTGATTAAGCCTAATGTAAGTAAGGCTTAATAGGTAATTAAGTCTAATTTGGGTTAAATTTAATGAAGGTTTAATGTTGATTAAGATTGATTATGCCCAATGTAAGTAAGACTTAATGAATTACTAAGTCTAATTAGGGTTAGACTTTATTAAGGTTTAATGTTGATTAAGATTGATTAAGCCTAATGTAAGTAAGACTTAATGATTGATTAAGTCTAATTAGCATTAGACTTAACTAAGGTTTAATATTGATTAAGATTGATTAAGATTAATGTAAGTAAGTATTAATGATTAATTAAATCTAATTATGGTTAGACTTAATTAGGGTTTAAATTTAATTAAGCCTAATATAATTAAGTTTTACTATAGGTTAATTAAGTCTAATTAGGGTTAGACTTGATTAGGATTTAGATTTACTTAAGCCTAACCTTGGTTAGACTTAGGGATTCGAATTTGATTTAGGTTCAATATGAATTTAAATTAAGGGTTTTAGTTTTGACTTGGTTCATTTGGGCTAAACCCAAAGGTTTAGGGTGAAATTTTTAAATTTTTACCCCAAAATATCTAATTTGTCATTTTAAGAATTTTAGGGGTTGGAAATTTTGTTTTATGTGTAAATTTGGTTATTTAAAATTTCCTAATTATCTCTTATTTACATTTCCAATTTTTTAATTTTTATAATTATTTTTAAGAATAATTACAAAATGTGGTTGAATTTTGGATATTTTATATTAGCGATTTTTCTTAACCTTGGAAAAATCAAAAAATGTCCCCAAGGATGAAAGGATCAATCCCTGAAGTCATTTTTGGATTTATAATTAATTTTTAGTAAATATATTACTCCAAAGAGTAATTAATTAATTAAAAATTAATTATAATTTACTAATTCTCCATTTTAATTTAATAATTTTCTTCTATCTTTGCTGAATTCATGGGTATTTTTATTTTATTTTTATGATTTTTATATGTCAAGATATGTATTTTTGAAGACTTCTTAATTTATTTAAATAAGAAAATCCTTATTTTCTTATTTATCTGATGTGGTGCCAGCTCATACCTAGGAGTTGTCGAAACTCCATATGGCGGCCTCTGATTTCGCATAGCTTTCCGCGTGGCATGTGATGTGGCCTATGGTTTTATCTCCTTTATATAGATAATACTAAGGTCTGATTTAATCACAATCGTCCGTTTATGATACATAGAAATGGACCGCATCAGGTCATCGTCCCCATACGACATTATCCCGAGGGTCATTGATGATTAAACTGTATGATCTCACTCAATTCTTAATGATTTTTTATAAAATCTATTCCTAAAGCATCATCACACTTAGGAGAACATATCTATACGGCTACTTAGGCATGGTAAGATGGTTTCTGCACATCTGTTTATGCACATTAAATGTAATCCTGGTCATTAACTCTCATAGTAAGCTCTTCTTTTTGCACATCTATCATCGCTCGTCTAGTGGCAAGGAAAGGTCTCCCCAAAATGAAAGGATTTTCTTTATGTTCCTCCATATCTAGCATAATGAAATCAACAGGGAAAATAAATTTATCCACTTTAACCAGCATATTTTCTATAACTTTCTTAGAATATGTGATAGATCGATCAGCTAATTGCAGGGTTATAGTAGTGGGAGAAATATCTCATAAACTAATCTTCTAAATATGAGATTAATGTCGGCTCCTAAATCACATAAAGCTTTTCCACAAAATTTTTCTCCAATCGCACAAGGTATAATAAAGTTACCACGATCTTTAAGTTTTTCAGGAAGTGTTTTCTGAATTATTACACTATATTCTTCACTAATTGCAGTTGTTTCATAATCTTCAAACTTCCTTATTTTGTTTAATATTGCGTTCATAAATTTAGCATAACTTGAAATATGTTCCAATGCTTCAGCAAAAGGAATGTTAATTGTAAGCTTTTTGAATATCATGAAAAATTTTGAAAATTTTTTATTCAACTTTTTCTATCGAAGTATTTGAGAAAATGGAGGTGGTGGTCATTCTATATTAAACTTAGTTAGAGAGACAGGTTTTTCCACGTCTTTATGAATAGTTTCTTCAGGCTTTTCATTTTCTTCGGTTTAGTTCTTAATGCTCTACCACTCCTCAGTTGGACAGCTTTAACTTGCTCTTTTTCTTTATTGTTTGATTTAGGATTGATTTCAACGTTACTAGGAAGTGCTCCATATGGCCTATTCCTACTTGAATTAGCCATTTTTCTAGTTGACTCTCATTGGTTTTTACTACAGCATTTAGACTTTGAAATCGGTTCCCCATTTGTAACACCGGTTCTTCTAAAGACAATTTCTTCTCCTTAAGTTGTTGATTATCTATAAACCCTGGAGGATAAGAAGGTCTATAATTAGTACTACTCTGATAGTTCTAGTTTTCCAATGGGTTCGCTTGGTTGTTTCCACATTGTTGATTTCCACCAATAGAATTATTATTCTAGTTAAAGTTAGAATAATTTTTCCAACCTCAGTTGTAATTGTTAGAATATGGGTTATTAGGTCGATTATTAATTGCATGTAAAGTCTCTAATGATGATTGATAATCTATCAATTGCCCCCTATGAAGTTTCTTCAATTACATGGGATATTTGAGGCAAATTCATTCCAATTGTATCTAACTTCCTAGACATTGAAGTAATTTGAGATGCCATCATAGAAAGTACATCATTATCATGAATACTGGCTACTCTCTTTATGCTTACCCTTTTAGAGAGTCATTGAAAATTGTTAGTATCCATCTCTTCAATTAAGGATCATTAATTGGATTTGATATTAATGACCCACCAACAGTACCATCTATGATAGATCTAAGGGATACCACTAACCCATTATAAAATATTTGAATAATTAACCAGTCTAGTAAGGAATGATGTGGACACTTTCTAAGGAGTTACTTAAATCTTTTTCAAGCTTCGTATATTCTTTCACCTTCATGTTGAGTAAAAGAAGTAATATCATTTCTAAGCTTAGTAGTTTTTGAAGAGGGAAAATACTAAGCCAAGAATTTTTGTGTTAAGTCTCCCAAAGTTTTGATAGATTCATGTGCTAACGAATTTAACCACATCTTAGCTTTATCTTTTAATGAAAAAGGAAATAGTCTAAGTCTGACAACATCATTTGATATGCCGTCATAATTAAATGTAGCACACATGTTTAAAAAACTTGTAAGGTTTAAGTTTAGATCCTCATATTGTGTTTTCTCAAACTAATTATTTTGTATCATTTGTATAATAACATGTTTATGTTTGAATGAGTTAGCCACTACAACAGAAGTTTGTATACTTAAGTGAATTTCATCTGTTATAGGGTTAACATATTCCTTTAAAGGTCTTTGTATTTGATGTTGTTCATTTTCAGTAGTTTGGTTTTCAAAATTGTTATGTGATGTATTTTTCATTTCTTGGAAATTATGAAGTCCTTTTTGTTTTATGGTTTTTCTTATCATTTGCTCTAAATCAGAATCGTAAGGCACTAAACCTTCAGATCCCGAACTATGCATACAAAATTCAAAATTTAGAAAATAAAAATTAAACTAATTAAAATACTCAAAATAATTTTTTTAAAATTTTTGAAATTTCAGATTTTTATAATTTTTTGGTATTTTTCAGATATTTGAGAATTTTTTATAATTTTTATAAATTTTTAGTTTTAAGAAATTAAAAATACTTAAAGAAAAATTATGATACAATTCTCCTAAAAATAACTTTACAATTCAAAGAAAATTTCTTAAGTCAAAACATTTCCTCACTTCCCTGACAACGGCGCCAAAAACTTGACCTGTCCCGCTATGTAACTATTTGAGTTCGTAAAATATGGCAAAAAAACTTGACCCAAATTATATCTAGCGGCTAGTGTAAACAAATAAAATATTTTATAATATTGATTAATGGCTTTCACAGTAGGGGTACCACCCAAGTATATGTAACGTTTTATGTAATATAGAGTTTTCTTTAAAAAACCCAGTTTTGAAATGACTCAGTAAAACCTCTATCTAAACTACAAATTCAATTATAGGATAATAATATTGAAATACTTGTAAAAGACAAACTAAATAAATGCTCAATCTAATTCTAAGCAGAAATTAAGTGCAAATTTTCTAAACTAATAATGTTTAAAGAGTTCAAATGTTATAAAATGATCTTTCCCCTTTCAAAGAGGTTATAATCAGTGTATGAATCAAATGTTCAAAGGTTAAAATGTAGTATTGTAACAAATATGAGCATACATATTTTTTACCCTCTTCTAAGTGCATTAAAGAACATTGGCTAACCTTAAGTTTGTTCCTTAATTGTATGGTTGTGCTAAGTTGATTCAAGCTTCTCATTTTTAGATTACTCACTATGGCAACTCTATAGGACCAACCAAGGCCTCGGGTTTCCAAACACAAGACCGAATTGACAATGAATCTAGCCTATCACCCAAGAAACTTAAATTCTATGCCCATCAAATCTTATCTTCCTATCTATTTACACCAACCAGTGGGCTGAGTCTACCTCTCATCTTAAAGGTTAACATGGTAATCCCCAGTTCAGTGAAATCATAACCCTCCCGGGTCATTATGTTCCACAACAGATTTTAAACTCTCAGGTATCCAAGTTGTAACGTAAATAAAGAATCGGTGAAAATATCTTCACAATTTTGGAATAAAATAAATCTTCAAACCATTTTCATCTTACACATGATTAATTCTCATAACAAGGAGAAAGAAAGAAAACTACTCAGAATTCTTGGAGATAACATAAAAATACATATATTTGTATATATGATCAAGTCTGCACAGGAAAGTATAACTTTTAAAAAAATGAAAAATACTTATCTTAGCCTTCTCCCCAAGAAAATTTTGAAGTTCCTTTGAAGCAAGCTCCAAAATCTTCTTACAAGACTCAAAAGAAAAACAACACTAAAGAATTCTACTCTACTCTCTAATCTAGTGGACGCTACAAAATATCTAAGTTTTTTCTCTCATGAAAGTCCCATTTCATCTTATTTCTAAATTTATTATATAATAATCTTGAAATATTGAAGATTCACCTCAAGCGGCCCTTCAAAATTCATCCAAATTCAATGCATCTTAAAAAGAAACCTTCACTGGTTCCTAAAAAAGAAACTGTCATTGAATGTGCACCTAAGTGTTGGATCTGCACCTAGGCACCAATCTCTTCTAGATTCTTGCATTTAGGCACCAGAAATGAAGCTTAGGTTCCACTTCTTTGTGACTCCATTTTGCCTCCATTTTCATTTATTTTCCTCTAAACTCCATTCCCTATACTTGAAACAAAAAACGTGCAAAATAAATTTCATTAAAGCCCAATATCATAAAAAAAGATCATAAAATTTTCATATAAAATAGGTAATCTTAAGGTGATATGTAGTCCCCTACATGACTTGGTGTGGTCCACAGTCTGTCTGTAGTATCCACTAGCTAAAACACCCACTGGAGACTCTTTATCACTTGTTGGAGGTGAGTGGCTAGGGTTGGCGGCGATTTAGTCTTACCTAGGAAAACCCCTTTGGAAGGTTTTTTTTTTTTACCTAAGATTTTCTTGGTGCCTAAATTGATATTTCTTAGTCACCATACGTCCTTCTAGAACCTCTTATGGCCAAAGGAAGCCACAATGTCATCTTACATGCACAACGGTAAAATTAGGGTTTAGACACCTTACCCACGCCATGGTCAAGGGCGACCGCTGGCATCAATTTCTATAATAAATGATCAATAAGAGTACTTTATTCAAATTTATGGGACTACATTTCACTCATACAAAGTCTCTGATAACTTATGGATCAAAAAAATGCTCTGTCAGGTGCTTCCGGTGAATATCAAGGTTTTGACTCAGACTGGTGCTGACGCTAACCCGAAAGCTTACGCACCCAAAATACCTTTTTGACCATCTAGCTTAAACCCTCAAAGTTCTAAAACTTGATTTTTGAACTTGGACATAATTTCGGACACCTAGGCGCCGAAATAGGGTGCTTAGTCGCCCAAAACAGGCCAAAATAATTGCTTTCTCAAGAGCTGAAAAAGTTGGCACATAGGCACCCAACTGTCCAACTAGTGCCTATGCACAATGAAGAGTATTGCCTAGGTGCCAGAGTGGCACTAGGCACTTAAGGATTGGGTGCCTCGGTTCCGGTCATCTTCCAGGTCGCGATTTAGAGCTTTTATTACGTTTTTTTTTACATTGTAAGCCGATAGAATAGCAAGGGACTCCTAAGAATTGTAGAAAGGATTATGAAATCCCCTTTTTTCCATCCTCAAGAAGCATCCAAGACCTTTTTTAGGGGGTATTTTGGTCATTTATTTGGGGGAGTGGTTTAACCTAATCCCCCCACTTATTTTTGGTTGGCTCTTATTTCCCTGATTGGGGACTTCCGTCCCTTCTTCTTCATCTTCTTCTTTGGCTAGGGTTGGAGGAAAATATCTTATAAAAGAGCTTTTGAAGGCTAGTAGAGGCTTTGGAGGTGATTTGGAGGAGCTTCTTGGAGAAAATTAAGGAGTATGAGTTTCTCTCCCCTCCTTCATCTTCTTCTTCTTCCTCCTCACCTTCTTCGTCTTCGTCCACATTTTGTGAAGGTGTGAGAGGGTTTTCTTAAGGAAGAGCTTGAAAGCAAGGTTTCACTCTCCTATGCCGAAGAAGAGCTTCCTCATAGCATAGGGTAGGATGGCCCGAGAGTCACCGGAGCACCACCAGAACTTCATCGGATGTGTGGGCTTCTCTCTTACCGATAGAAGTGCTTCCTCATGTGAAGAAATGCATCTGCAACCATAACAATGGTGAGATTCCTCCAACTCTTAGCTGGCCCTAGGTCTAGGCATGTGGGTTTTGTCACCCACACGGAGTTAGTGCACCATCTAACATTAGTCGATGTGGCCACATGCCTATGTGATGAACCGTTGCTTTCCTGAGAGGGAGCCCTAGGTTAGGAATCTTATGCATTCACCATTCTATTTGGAGCCAAGTGATTCTCTTCATGAGCTCTAGTTCTTAATCCCACCAGGTTCGATTTAAAACTTCCATGGCTTTGGTGCTCTCAACCCTCTTTGGAGGGGTTGATTGAGTTCAATCTCGAGGAATGGGAAAATCTTTGTAGCTAGCCCATTCCACAAAATCTCGGGTATTCACAGGGGTGAAAAGAGCTTTATAGCTAGTCTGCTCTACTAACCGTGAAGGACATCCCCCTACAAGAAATCGAAGGGGGCATCCCTCCACATTGCCACATCCAAGCTGGAGACTACTATTTTGCAAATCCAAAAATGTCAACCCTAGGCACCTACGTGAGGCCGTTAGGACGAGTTCAGTGTATTGTCAAGTGTTTGGGTTGCATTACATGCGCATGTGGACCATCTTGTTGCATTTTTTCCTATGTTCATTTTTCACATTTTTTGCATGAATATGTGAGCACTTCAGGTCGATCAAACATCCTAGGCCGATCTCCAATCCTTTTGGGTACAATTAGTCATCCATGTTTGATAACCATGTCGTTTAGGTTTGATCGACCACTACGTATTTATTACCCATCTTGGGTCGATAGGTCATCCTAGGCCGATCCCCAACCTTATTGGGTTTGATCGTCCATTCTGGGCTGATCACCCTAACATTTAAGTTTGATAAACCACTACGTGTCGATCACTCATCTTCAGGTCGATCGTTCGTTCTAGATTAATCCCCTGATCCTTTTAGGTTCGATCAACTGTCTAGAGTCGATCACCCTGTCTCTCATGTTTGATTGACCTCTAAGTGTTGATTGCCCTTCTTTAAGCTTGATCAATCATCCTAACTGATCACACCATCTCTCAGGTTAGATCAATTGCAACATGTTGATCGCTCTTCTTTGGGTTAATTAACAGTTCTAGGCAAATCTCAAATTCTTTTGGGTTTGATTAGCTATTCTGGGTCAACCACACTGTCTTTCGGGTTTGATTGACTGTCCTGGGTCGATCACCCTTTCTTTTGGGTTTAATCAATTGTTGTGTGTTGATCACACATTGACCCGACCCACAATTATGCAATAATTTAGCTTCAAAAAAGATGACAAAAAACTTGACCAAATTTATATTTAGCGGCTAGTGTGCAAAATCGAAATGTTATAGAATTTAGAAAATAGTTTACACACTAAGGGTATTGTGCAGGTATACATATCGTTTCAAGTAATATAGGGTTTTCTTTGAAGACCCAGAGTATCGATCCCACAAAAAAGCTAGGTAAGAAATTTCTTGGGCTAATTCTAGTCTACTACTATCAGGCCTTAGTTTGGAATATCGATTAAAGTGATTTTTCTTACAACTACTTCTAAATAAAAATCTTAAATACAAAGATAACTTATCTGGTTAAATTGGTTTGGATAATTTTGAGATGTTAAAAACTATCCTTCTCGTGTAATGACCAAGATAATGTGTAGGAATGAAATTCTTAGAATTTAATGTAGCCAGTGACAAATAAGAGCATACTTATTCTTTACCCCCTCTCGGTGCTGTAAAGAACATTGGCTAATCTAAATTTTGTCTCCAGCTTGTGTAGTGGTGCTAAATAGATTCTGGTCTCTCACTTCCAGATTACCTATCGTGCCCTCTTTATAGGTCCTACTACCCTTACGATCCAAACTCTAAACCAAATTGATAAAAAAAAACTAGTCTGTTAATCAAGAAACATCAATTCTACGCCCATCAAAACTTATCTCACTATCTATTAGCATTCTCCCTTAGACGATCGCAACAGCTCTTTCCAGAGTGAAGTGTGGCATTCGCAAGTTGAATGAAATCATAGCCCTTTTGGTTCATTATGTTTCACAACAGATTTAAACTTCACAAGTGATCGGTTTGAAAAGTAAATTAAGAGCTGTGAAAATACCATCACATTTATAAAATAAGAGATTATATAGGCAAATATAAATTCCTTAATACACATCAATTTCATTGCAAAATAAAAGTAAAATGAAAATAATGGCATAAGCAGTAAAACGATTGATAGAATCATGTAATAAATTATGTGTCAACAAGGAACAAATGTCTATCTATCCTCTTTTGAGTTTATATGTAGGCTTAGTATTCTATTAATTTTATGCAACAATCTATCACCTAAAAACATCTAATAAAAATAAATCATTAAATTATATTTTCTTAAAAGTTGCTTTTCCGCTTAAACTATGTTACAAGCCAGTCGGTCAATGTGAGTTCACTTAAGTTGCAAGATCACTGCTCTCACGAGTCTTAATTTCACTTGCAACAAATTTTAACATAATTTATTGCCACTTAAGTTATGTTAATGAAGCAAAGGAGATTTTAATCATCACATGAAAAATGAAATAATTCTTTCATAAAAAAATTTTCCTACACATGCTACTACTTTATCTTAAAAGAAAAGAGTAAAGAAAACTACTTAAGAAGAATGGATAAAACACAACACAAAACCTCATTTAAATGAAATAAAAGCAACCAGAAAGTGTTTACAACAATTACAAGAAAATGAAGAACATAATACTTAGTTTTTTTCCTCTGAAAGAAAGATAAAAAATCTCTCCAACAAAGTCTCCTACCGATCCATGCGCCGCTCATACTTCCTTACTCATATCTCTCAAAATCCCTCACCAATCTCTCCAGAAAATGGAGAAATCTACATCTCCAAACTCATTCCAAACTCTCTCTCTAAAAATGTCATAAAAACTCCTCCAAAAACACACGCTAGACTCCTTTAATTACTTCTCAAGAGAGGCACCAAGCCCCTCTTTTTAACGAGAAGCCAAACACCACCTTTATTTGAAAAGACACACCCCATCACTCAAAGAGACACACTCTTTCACTCCAATAGACACATATCTTCATTTAAATGCTTTTCAAAGTATCTAGATTCATTGAATCAGTCCGTGGGGTGCGCAAGTTGTCTAGAAACTTCCAGAATATCCCAGAATGGTCCGGAATCACACAAAACCCGTCCAAAAATCGTCTCGAGTGCTATAGCATCAAAATTAGCATTATAGCCCATGTTTCTAGCTGTGAGTGGCGCTATGGAGCCATTCTAAGTGCTATAGTGCCACCATGTCAACAACACACTCATTCTGCTTCATTTTAGCTCTATTTCGCTCTGTTTCAGCTTTGATTCGCTCATAGTGTTATACCTACAAGATAAACATGAAAATAACATTTACTTAAAGTGTAGTTTCATTCAAAAAATGGGATAAATATGAAGGAGATTAAGCATAGAAATACATATCAATATATGTCGGATAAAAATTTTCTTCCTTGCTCGATTTGGCTTCAAATTGCACCGTTTTTGCTTCATTTTCTCCAAAACTCCATTTCTTATACCTGAAACATAAAACATGCAAAATACATTCTTTTAAAGTGTAATATCATTAAAAATGATTATAAAATGACTATTAAATATATGTTAAAAATATTTAATTTTAAGGTGGATCACCCATCTTGGGTCTAATCAGCCGTCACATGCTGATCACTCGTCTTGGATTTGATCGGTCATCTCGGGTCGATCACCCCATCTTCTAGGTTTGATCGATCGCCACTTGTCAATCACTTACCTTGGTTATGATTTGTCTTCCTGGGTTGATCATTCTATTTTTTGGTTTCAATCGACTCATAATGTCCATCAACTTATCCTTTAGGTTTGATCATTTGTCTCGAGCTGATCTCTCTATCTTATTATTTCATCTATCACCACGTGTCGATCACTTGTTTTGGGTTTGATTGGATGCCTTGGGCGGATCACCCATTCCTTTGGGTCTGATCAATTGCCTTGGACCGATCCACCTGCTACTTGAATTTGACTGGCCATCACGGTTCGGTAGACTGATCACTTGCATGCTTGTATGCTTTTGCATCATTATTCATGTGTGCGTGTTTTCATAGAGTTTGGTTGCTATTGGGCAAGGTGTAATTCTTCCTGGTGTCATCCTATACCTCGGGTGACCGAGCATGGCTTTGGTGCCTTTTTGTCTTGTATTACATCTTGCATGGTCATTATTGAATGCCCGAGTGGTATTTCGAGCGTTCAATCGTACACCATCTGTCGGGCCCATGTTTCTCAACACGCCCATTCTTTCAGGTCACTACCTCTATGACACACAATTTTTGTACCCCTGCCTCCTCGACACAACCACCCTTTTTGGTCACTACCTCTATAGCACACCCATTCATCAGGTCTTTGCATCCTCGGCAAGCCCACCTTTTTGGGTCACTAGCTTCTGCTGCAACTTTTTAATTTGCCAAAATTTATGAACTCAGATTTATAGATATATATTGATTTATTTTTATAATGAGTCACACAATTAAATGCAAGTATACATATCTCTCAAGTAATACAGGGCTCTAGTGGAGTATTGGATATCGATCCCACAGAGAGGCTTTAATTTTATGGCGTAGTACAAAAATCACTAATCGAATCACAACACAATTGCACGTAAGTTCAATTCTTTAAATAAGGTCAAACAGTTGTAGTTACTATTTCTACCAAAGTACGTTCTAAACTTCTAACAAGTTAAACTAGCACAAGACTAAATTTATAACAAAGTTCAATTGTAAGAAAAATTCTTTCTACTCTCCAATTATAATATGATGATTATTGTGAAATAGATCAGTGATGCAAATATATTGTGTCAAATAGAAGCATTCATATTCTTTACCAATTTCTCAGCGTATAAAGAACATTGGCTAATCCTAAGTTCATTCCCCAAATCTGTGGTTAGGCAAGGAGAATACTGGCTCTCACTCCAAAGCTCCCACTTCCTTTCCCTTGAAGGCTAACTCTCACTTTAGTTTTCAAACATTAGGACCAAATTGAGGATTTCAGCCTGTCACTCTAAATCTCCAATTATATGCCCATCAAAGTATATTTTCCTATTTTTTTGCTATTAATCCCCATGAACTACATCTATCATTCATGGACATTGAATGTGACATTCACTTTTGTTGTGGAACTCGTAATCCTTTCGGAACATATGATTCCCAACAAGTTTTAACAATTCAATTGGCTAGATCAAAAAGTAAATGAAGTTCGAAGTGAAAAGGTCATTACAAATTCTCCATAATAAATTGGCACATCATTTCTATATCACAACATCAACACATCATATGAAAAGGAGGAAGACAAAGAAATCTACTCAAGACTCATGAGGAAAAGATGACAAAAAATGGATTTTATATATTAAAACAACGTCATACAAACAAAATAAAGAAAATACAACTTATCTGAAACTCTTCCCCAAGCGAATCTCAAGGAATTCCTTTGACTCCTCTTCTTTGTTCACAACAACACACAATTCTCTCTTTAGATAAGTAAGGAAGAAGAAATCTCTCACTTTCCCTCTCCTCTTACACTCCTTAGAAGAGAAAACACAAAACCTAGATTTCCTAAACAAAAATGGAAAGACACTCACTCCTCACTCTCTCTACACTCTAAACTCTCTCCCTCCCTAAATTTAGCTCCAAAGAAGTTTAAATTCAGCCATAACTGATTTCCCAAGAGTTTCCTCAAGCAACCCTCCGAAATCCGGCTAAATACATTGAATCTAGTTTGAAATCGGGATAGGGCGGCACATTATTCCGCCAATCGGTCGCAACTCTCTGTAAAATAGTGCAATCCAACGCTGGTGACAGCATCGTTCATCTCAAGTTCAATAAAATGCACTTTTGCCCCATTTTGCTCCAAATTTACTCCTTTTCGCTTCCTTTTGCTCCAAAGGCCTAAAATCATTGTACCCACATGAAATCATGAAAAATACCTTTCTTTAAAGTGCAATATCATCAAAAACAGGTATGGAATGGATAGTAAAAAAGCTATCAAATTTTTCAGTGGATCAAGATCCCCCAAACTTAATTATTACTTTTCCTCAAGTAAATTTAGTTAATACATAAAATAATGATCCACTGCAATGAACTTTCTTCCTAGAATACCATAATTTTGATTTAGATAAGTATAATAGTAAAATTTTCATAAAGATCTTTGAATAATTCAAGTAAATTCTGCAAGTGTAAGATTATCTAGTAACCAAGTCTAAGAGTTCTAGCCTTATATTCATTTCAAAAATAACTGTAGATTGTCCTATTAAAGTGCCTAAAATGATTACATGAAAAGAAGTTTATGAGACCACTATTATTAAGGATGTTAATCCATACATATAAGTTTAGGAAAGTAATTAAGTTCTTCCCTTTAGGTAGATTCAAGTGAAGTCAATTTTTTATTTAGCATCTCCTCAAGCTTCTCCTCACTTTTCTTTTCTTTTCTTTCCTTTTTTCTTTTCTTTTCTTTTCTTTCCTTTTTTCTTTTTTTTTCTTTTATTTTTATCTTTTTGCTTTTTTCTTTCAAGTGAGGATTATTGTATCTGGATAGCTCTTTAATGATTTTGAACTTCACCTTTCTCACCCTAAATTTGAAACTTATTACAATCTTTTACCTTATAGACATTTCTTTAGCTTAATATTGATTCATCATGGAGTCTCAATCCTTTCCTATCACATAAAGTTTTAAGATTCTTAATATTTCAAACATACAGTTTTTCTTACTTTTAATAATTGACTATAGTCCGATTCTTTTATATCAAATATCTTATCTTACAAAATTACTTTTCATTACCAAATACTTTCATTCAAATTTGCAAAATACTTAAATAAATTCAAAATATAGTTATCTGAAATTGAGTTCTATTACAAGAAATAATGTTAATAATTTTGAAAATACTTTTAAATGAGAACAATTAACAGTTAATTCTTTCCCTCCCCCAAACTTAAATTTTGGAATATTAATACAATTAACATGGGAAGAAAGAAAAGATATAAACATATAACTCAAACCTCAATATGTTGGGCTTTTCATATCTTTGAGTTTAAGCAGGATTTTCTTTATAAAGTAGAATAGTAGGCCTGAAATAATTAATAGCATTTCTATACACAAATATGGGTTAGGCATTTGTAAGAGAAGAAGTTTAAAAACATAAAACATAAACTATGCACACAACATTAACATCCAACTATTACTATCACAGATTAAACTAACAAACCAAATACATGCAAACTCTACTATCAAATCACATACATCACAAATCACATAAAGTCTGCTATAAACACAACCAAATACAAATTACATCACAAATAATAATAAGAGAGAGTCTCAGGTACATCACATATATATCACACATACAAAGTACAATGAAAAATAAAACTAAAACTACCAATTTTCATCTGTAGGAGCTCCACCACCATCATCAGGTTCTTCAGGCCGGTATGGAGTATACTCAGGGTAAGTAGGAAATAAAACACTAGTGTCTCCCCTGAAAAATCTCATCTGTGTGTTATGATAAGCTATCTCAGATTCTCTCCACTGCACTTGATAATCATCATTTATCTTGTTCCTTACTTCTAGTCCCTCTACTCTGGTGTTCAAATTTTCCAGCTGATTTATAACATCATGCAGAGTAGGCTCCCTAGATGTAGACAATCTCTCATGACTAGAAGAAGGCTCATCAGCTTTCTTACTTCACTTCCATCCTACATGGGTTTCATAAGTTTTTAGATTTAATTTAGTAATGGGCTTCAGGGGATGGACTAACTCATCTTTATCTTCAATTTCTACACCTGCCTGAATACACAAAGCATGAATTAGGCTAGGGTGTCCCAGTCCACCTGTAGTCTCTCCTTTTGAACTCGTCAAAATACTTTTATGAATAATTGCCCCGATATTGATATTCCTCATGTTATGAATACATTAATTCAAAATAGCTCTATCTAGAGTAACCTCACAGTGATGGTTGGTAGGCAAAAGTCTTGCAGAAATGAAATAGTGCAAGGCTTTCGATACATGATTCAAAGTATAAAGGGGGAAGTTAACTTTTAGCCTTTATTTAACCTTTTATTCCCCTTTTCTGTTAGTCAAAAAGTTCAAAATTGTATCCAATGCTTCATTCATAATAGGAAAATTTTCGTATTCACAAGAAAAAGGCGTTCTCAACTAATAGACCGCATTAATGCTAGCAGGGGTGAATTCAACCATTTGTCCTCTAACTAGTATGTATTCACTCTCAGAATAATACAAATTTGTATAAAATTTCCTAACAATTCCCAGCATCAATTCAGTAGTGAAATAATAGAAAATCTCTCATTGAGGATTTGCAATAAGTTCTTCAACTATACCTCCAGGATTTTCAAAGGCTTTCTCTTGAATACATTTCTTATTGCTAAGAAATGTCCTGAAACACGAATAAGCCTTGAAACTCACAAATTTGCTTTCACCATAATCAAATTTTCTCTTCCCCTTTGAAATTATTGGAGTCATTTATCTAAAAATATCAAAATTTTCCAAATAAATTTTAAAATTGCAATGTAATGGACTCCAAGGTAAATTTAAAAAGATAAGAACTCAAAATCCATGAAAAATCTCCAAAGTTTCTCTAAAAACCTCAAAATTTCAAATCTTCCTAATGTAGGAGATTTCCACAGTCAAAATTGAAAAAATTGAAGTTAAAGTGTATCTCTTACCAAGAGAAGATGAAATCCAAAATTTTCTGGCCACAAAATCGCTTCAAATCCAAATGCTAGTGAGCCCTAGGTGCGAAAATCGGCCTTGACTGGAGGTAGAAGATGATGGTTTGGGCAAAAATGGCGGGTCCCAGGGTTAAATCACGAGAATTCAGAGTTTCAGGCTTTTTTTCTGGTCTGGCGCTGTCTGACGCTAGCGACAGCGCCGTTCGTGCATTTTTCTGCTCTTATGGCCCAACACTCTCACTTTTGGCACGGTCCAGCATTGGTGACAGCACCGTTTGACGCTAGTTCAAAAACTGGGTTTCCGACTTTCTTTTGTAATTTCGATCTTTTCAAGCCTGCTCCGACGTCTAATTGGTCTAATTAAGCATTGAATAATATTCTAAAGCTATGACAAATGATATTTCTTAACATAAACAACACAAAACATCACTTTCATATACAAAACAAACACATACACATAACACTAAACACTTCACATAGTCAAGCCATAAAATTCTAAAATTCAATATCGCTTACAACCACAACACATATACACCAAAAACTAAACAAGAAAGCAAATCCAAACATAACATCCAAGCAAAGCAAAGCAATCAGTTCAAATATACAAACACAGAAATACAATAATCAAGTCTTCATTCTTCCTCAGAACTTTCATCAACTTTATGATCTCCAATGGTTTGAGCGTGAACAAACAAATTGTAGAATGGACGAAACGAGAATTCTTCAGTAGAATCTTCTTCAATCCAATCTCTCCTTTTCATCAACTGTATCAAATTTTCTTTAAGATACCCAGAATGATCAAAATGCTCCTTCATTCTCTAATCCCGATGATCAAAGTAAACAAATTGATTGTTTATTGCATTCATCAGGTGTTGCACTTCCTTCTCCAATTTTTTAATTTTCTTCAAGATGATCTGTGAACTTTTAGGAAAGTAAGGAGGAATAGATGCCGACCTCTGAGATGGTTGATCTTTAATGATACTCATGTCATTCATATCACCAACAGTTTGATTACTATATGCATCTACTGGGTCTATAGGCTTCCAAGGCAGAAGTACTCTTTCTCAGTTCTCATATGGCACTTGTGATTAACTGCAGAGAAGAAATATGATGGAAGGATGTCCAATCTCATACTTTGATCCATGAACGATCAATCCCAAAATAGACTTAACAATTATTGAACCAACATCAATAGACATACCCATTTAAATGCAATAGTTCAAAATAAC
This sequence comes from Papilionanthe hookeriana x Papilionanthe teres, assembly GCA_022702705.1. NCBI lineage: Eukaryota > Viridiplantae > Streptophyta > Magnoliopsida > Asparagales > Orchidaceae > Papilionanthe > Papilionanthe hookeriana x Papilionanthe teres. The sequence continues at coordinate 18,118,024 of CM040429.1, read as the reverse complement.
ACACTCCTTAGTTACTTTACTGATTTTCATAGTTGGGAGAAACTTTGCACATATGAAATAATGTAAGTGCTTTGACGTAGGATTTAATAGTGCGGTCAAAAAACTTACATACCTGTTATCTCTTATCTCCCATTCTTCACTTTCATCCGTCGGATATCTGTATATATCATTCATGTTGTCCTTCATTGGGGGAAAATTTGAATAGTGGAAGATTGGCACATTCTCAATCATGTATAAATCATTAATCTTTGTAGGAGTAAATGTGACAAAACTACCTCGCACATAAACTGATCCTTGGTTGATTTCATGATGATTTTCATATAACTCCTTCACAACTGGGACAACTACGACGGTAGTAGTATAATGATCTCCGATAAATATATGTGCACCAATAACTTGACTCCACACTGAATATATGTGCTAATGATTTAGATATGAAAATTATGGTTTTATAATTTGGGATACTGCACAAGTATACGTATCGTTTATCAAGTAATATATGACTTTCTGATTATGCTCTGAGATATCGAACCCACAGGGAAATGTAAAAACTTCCTAAAGAATTAAGAAAATTATATTTTTACTTTTTTAATGACTTTTAAAAGTATGTTTTGATTTTAAAAGCTTATTTTTGAAATTTTTAATAAAAGCTATGCAGGAAATGAAAATTATCAAAACTTTAAAATGTGGTATAAAACACTAGGAAATAAAATATCTTTTTCTTTGTCTTATAAAGCAGTAATAATTATGAAAGTATTGTTGTGAAAATATTTAAATGTGTTGTGATAAATATGAGCAAATTTATTCTTTACCCTTACTTGGTTCTATAAAGAACATTGATTAATTTAAAATTTTAAAATCTTGAACATGGTTAGGCAAGGAAGATACCAGCTCTCACTCTAGAGTTCCCTCGATTCCCTCCATCTGGGGGCTAACTTCTCATAACAAAATTTAAAATATCAAACTAAATTATGAGGCTTTAACATGTCACTCTAAAGACCTCTAATTTTACTCCCCAATAAAAGCATATCTCCTAAGCATTCAATTATATGGACTACAATTCTCATCCATATAATTGCATGTGATTTATACCACCTGTTGTTTGAGACAATACCGCATTGGATCTTACATAATCTCACAACAAATTTAACATCTTAACTGACCTAATTAAGAAGTAAATTAAGTTCATGTAATTAAATCTTAACAACTTATTCTAACTTTAAACACCTATACATTCCACAACAATCTTACATAATTTAATTACTTCTTCATTTAAGAAAGAAAAAGATAAAGAAAACTACTCAACATTCATGGAGAAAAAACAAGCACACTTTGATTTGAAAATAGAAATCATAAAGAAAACACAACAAGTAAATCTAAATATAGAAAACAGTAGAAAACACTTATCTAAAAATCCTCTCCACAAGACTCCGGAAGTTCCTTTCAAACTTGACTTTCCACAGGACAAAACTACAGAGGTTGGCGCCCAACTCTATTGACTCCAACTCTAACTTTTGACTTCAATAAAAACTAGATAAATGGATGAAAGAAAAATTGGTGGAAAGAAAGTTTCACACCAACCCTTTCTCCTCTAAAACTAAACTAACTAAACTATAAACAATAAAAGATTGAAAGTAAAACTAGGAAAGACTCTTTGAAACTAGAAGATAACTCTTGAAAACTAGACTCACTAAAAAGACTCTCTAATTACTCCCTAATCTCTCTCATATGACATAACTTTTATAATAACCCAAAAGGTGCCTCTCTCATATGACATAACTTTTATAATAACCCAAAAGGTGCCTTGGTGTCTCTTCAAATTATGTCCCGATTCAACGTATCCAACAAAAGATGCATCCCTTCATTCAAATTTGCCACCCATGGGAAGTTAAGGAAGTCACCACCAAACGTTGCTTCAAACACCCCTTGAAATTAGAGCCAAAAATGAAGAAAATTCATTTTTAACTGTGGCGGCTAAGCGCCGACCAGGCGGCGCTTAGCCGTCAAGGTCTAATTTTTCATTTTTTTCATTTTTTGCTCCAAATTTGATCCAATTTTGCTCCTTTCATCATATTCGCCTATTTTCATCATAACTGCAACAAAAACACAAAATACCTTCCATTAAAGTGCAGCATCATCAAAAATAGGTATAAAATTGTGCATAAAAACTCTATATATTTTAGGTGTATCAAAATCCCCCAAACTTAAAATGTTACTTATCCTCAAGTGACTCTTAATTACATAAAAATTTTTAGCATGCAAATTATGTAATGAGTTTCTTAGGAAGATAACAAAATTTTATTCTAGAAATGGAATAATCTAATTTATAAAAAATTTCTGTAATTAAGACCAACTTAAAGTTTAAAAAGTTCTTAGGTAAAGGATAAGGTAAAATATATGTTTCTATCTAATTCAGAAATACTTGTAGATTTTTCAAAATATAGGATTCACACACTTATTTTTCTCACTTAAAAATCTTTATTTAAAAATAATTTTACTTACTATATTATAACTTTAAGCTTTATATTTTCTCAGAACTTATATCTTATACTTTAGGTATGGAACCAATTTTTTATTAGGACCTTAAATCCTCAAGCTTCTCCTTCCTTTTTACATACCATTTTTTACTTTTTTTTTCTTTTTCTCTTTCTTTTTCTTTTATTTTCTCTCTCTTTTTTTATAAGGCAAGGATTACTATATATGGATAGACCTTTAATGATTTCGAATTCCACCCTTCCATTTAAAATAAAAGTCTGATATACATCTTTCGAAAATTACACCTCAATAAAGATATTTAAGCTTTGAAGAATAAAAGTCAAATCTTTTATTTATCCAAAAATACAATATTTCTTACTAAAGATAGTTAAACTATATTTAACACTGTTTTACTAAGAAAAATTTTAACTTTAAATTTTTCATTATTACAATAAATTTTAGCTAAATTCTCTTATTCATTTCTATATTCAAAATTTTGTTCCCCTAATATAACTTCATATACATAATTGTTTTCAATAAAAAATCAAATTAATTTTAAGTTTTCTTAAGAACAAATAAAATTTTAGGTTTTTGAAAAATTTTCTGTTTTTAAAATTCCCCCTCCCCCCCCCCCAACTTTAATTTTTAATTAGGATAAAACATTTAAGCATGAGAAATGATACATGGGTGAGAATTAAAAACTAATATAACATGCTTGCAGGAATCTTAATATCTTAAATATGCAAGTATAACAATTTAGAAACAGGAGTAAAAAGAAATCAAATTCAAAATTTTAAGTTTTTCATTAAATGGAAATTCAAAATTTCAAAGGACTTCTACAATAGTGGAGGTTTTCAAAGCAAATACAAACCAACTGAAAATAACTGAAATCACACCAATACTAGATAACAAATGGTAGTTGTAGATTTTGAAAAGTTTTATACATGCAGTTTTAAATAATAGTTTTTAATAGTGTTCCAAATTCTCCTAACAATTTTGGAATTAAAGTACACACTATAAAAACTCTGACACAACATATAAATTAAAACATTTACTACTACACAAATATCACAAAACAACATATAGAATATCAATCCAACACAGATACATCTAAATATTCAAAAATAGTCCAACTACAATCAATGTATTACCAGAGTTCACACAACAAACACAATATCAAAATAAATCAACAAACATAACATACATCAACTCATCAACAAAAACTCAATAACACATAAAACAAATCAACTAATCATCCTCATCATCATCATCATCTTGCTCGTTCCAATCTCTGGATGGCACATAGGGTATGTAGAATGGATGAGGGGGACATCTCAGCACTCATATCACCTATGATCAATTAATCCAAATAATGTTGATTATTTTCCTCATATTCATCATGTTTTATAATATATCTTTCCATATTATCCATTTTACCATCCATGTCTCTAATATGCTCACGAGTAAGACTCACCTTTTTCAAAATCTTTCTTAACAAACCAGTCTGTGAATCTCTAGATGATGAAGCTCTCAAAGTAGTAGCACATGAAGTAGAAGCATAAGTAGTAGAAGCCCTAGCAAATCCTCCTCTCCAGCCAAATTCTGAATGTACAGTGTAAGCTCCATTGCTTACACTGGTAATTGATTTCAAAGGCTGAAGGACGTCTTTCCAAGTTTCAAATTTCAGTCCAGATCGTTCACATAATGAATGGATCAAGGAAGAAAATCTCATGCCTGCAGTAGTGGTAGATCTGGCACAATTTAAAATGTAATCATAAATGATTGCTCCAATATCTATAGGCTTCTCTTGCTGAATGCAATAGTTCAAAATGGCTCTCTCCCTTGTAACTTCACTAGTATGGCTTGAAGGCAACAGCTTAGATGAGATAAAATAATGCCATGCTTTAGAAATGACATTTAACTTAGAGGCTTGAAAATTTACTCTTCTATCAGTTGTGATCTTCTATAAACCTCTTCCATCAGTCACAAATGCCATAATCTCATCTAACTCTCCCTCAGTAGGATGATAGTTGAATAAAAAAAAACATATCAGGAGGCATTCGAGAAAAGACATTGATTACCACAGATGTAAAATGTACTTCTTGCCTTCTCACCATCACCAAATTTTCTTTTGCTGCAGGTAAGTTTGCTTAAAACTCTCTAACCACAGAAACAACGACAACAGCAGAGAAGCAACAGTAATCTTCCCTATTCCTTTTAGTAATCAACTCCTCAATAACCTCTCCTGGATTACTAAACACACGTTCAGGAATCAATTTACGTGATTCTAGTGCGTCAACGTATCGCTCGTCAGCCCTTGCACTGATAAACTTGTCAGAATCGAATCTCGTCTTTTCTCTCGAGCGCTTTGACTTTGGATCCATTTCTAAAAATTCACAAAAAATTCACCATAAATTCCAAAATCAAACTAAACTTACTAAATTAACTTCCAAAAGTAATTTCCACTAAATTCAAGCAATTTCTCATCATTTTCCTCAAATTTTCACCATGAATAGTGATTTTAGGATTTTCCAAAAATGTACTCAAAATTCATGTTGAAACTAAAAAATTTTTACTTAGGAGTAGTGCTCATACCTTAAAGAATCCAAATCTAACAATTTTTGTTGAAATCGGCCTTCAAACGATCCAAAATGTTGATGCCCTAGGCTCCTTTTCACAAAAGTTAGAAGTTGAAGATGACAGATAAGTTAAAAAATGGCAATTTTCAGGTTTTAACTGTTGAAAAACAATTTTCGCGAATCGACGTCTAAGAGCGAGGCCTTCGACGCTTAGCCACGAAATGTGGCGCTTACGCGCCGGTAATCTGACGCTTAGCCGCCAATGCCAAGATTTTCAGAATTAAGAAAATGCACTAAACTGCTTAGTTAATCACCCTTAATCATCTCAAAATAATTGTCTCTTACTCAATAATCTCCAATACTCCAATTTCAAACTTTAATATCCATCAATTCCAATCAAATTTCACACAAACACAAACGTATATTCATTAAAATCAAACCATACTTAATACAAACTAAAAATTTCTATCCAAACACTTTGGATGAAATTCTCTAAATACTAACGGACTCAATAAGCATAATGATAAGTTTATGTTACTAAGATGTAATAAACACACATTAAAGTGCAACAGACCATAAACATAAAACATTAAACACTTCAAAACATCACACACATAAAACACAAAATACTCAAAACAAACCATAAGATAAAACCAACATTTAATTTCACTCTCCAGTAGGTGCGAATATATCTAAAACCATTATTATTTCCATTTGACCATTCTAGAATATAAATCTGATAGAAAGGACGATGATTGAACACTCTTACATCTTCTTCTTCCAACCACTTGTTCTTCAGAAACATCGTCTTATCCACTTCTTCCACGTGACTTGTATGATTGAATTTCATCTTGAGTTGTCATCTCATATGCTCCAAATGTGTGTTAGTTTCATTAATCTTGCTTTGATTGAAGTCACTTGGGCTTTGATCATTGCAATTTTTTCTGCAATTCCCTGAATACTAACGACAAGAAATCCATTGAATAACTCTTTAGCATTATCACTAATAAACTTACTCTTGTCAGACTCCTCTTTCTTCTTGATCTCATTCGCCCTGGAAGACATAATGCACTCAAAACACTCTTCCTAAGACTCAGGAATGAAATAGGACTTGGGGCAAGTGTTTCTCTTAATCTAGGGCCTTTTATAGACTTTAGAAGAGCATAAACCTGCCCTTTAACATTTAAAAACTCCAAATAACTTCCAAAAGCACTTCCCCATGATCTAGGCTTCTAGAACCTCATTTATCACATGTTTCATAACTGCGGCGCCTAAGCGCCAACTAGGCGACGCTTAGCCGCCATTGCTCAATTTAGCACAGGTCTGCCAAATGTCCAAAATTTCATTCTGACGCCTCTAAGTCATAAAATAAGGTCAAATAAACACTACTATAACATAAAAACTCCAGAATACTACCACCAAAACATAAAAAACAAACCAAACAAAGCACACAAAGCAAACATAAAGCAAAGCACACCGATAACTATGAGTTGCCTCCCATTAAGCGCTTAGTGTAACGTTTTCGGCCTGGCATACCCAGAACTCATTCTGAGTGACCCAACATTAGATTCTCATCAGATTTCAGTTGATCGATTGAAAAATATGGTTTAAGTCTATGACCGTTAACTTTAAATATTTTTGCAGTCTTAAGATCTTGAATATCAACAGCTCTATAGGAATAAACTTTTATCACAATAAATGGACCCATCCACTTGGACTTAAGTTTTCCAGAAAAAATTCTCAATCTGTCATTATACGGCAAAACTTTCTGTCCTGGTACAAGATTTTTAGTAAGAATCTTCCGATCTTGCCATAACTTCATCTTTTCCTTATAAATCTTAGCATTTTCATAAGATTCATTCCTTATCTCTTCAAGCTCATTTAATTGGAATAATTTCTTTTCAGAAGCATCTCTCAAATTATAATTGAACTCTTTAATAACCCAATATACTTTATGTTCAAGTTCAATAGGAAAATGACAAGCCCACCAAATGTCTTTGAAGCTACCCAAAATTTGCAAAATTGCCTAAATTACCCAAAATTCCTCAAAACCAATCCTAAACATTTCCCACCATTCAAATTGATCATCCATAGCCAAATATACCAAAAAATCCAAAATACCCCTCAATACCCTCCAAATACCCAAAATGCCCTTCTTAACCAAAAATTCCATAAATTCCAAGAAAATTCCAGAAAATCCTAAATATTCTCAATTTCATTTTGTTTAACTACAATATAGGCCAATTTTATCAATTTAACCCACTTTTACCAAAACCCCCAATTTGACCCATTCTTAACCCAAGTAGACCCAATGTCAAACCAAATCAACCCAATTGACCTCAACTTTGACCCAATTCAATTCTAAACTTTAATTCAATATCCCCAATATCAATTTAGTCCAAATCCAAGCCCAATTTAACTGACATTTGGATCCAATTCCAATTTGAAGCCTAAGGCCCAATTTTGGCCCATGACCTAAACCTAGCATAAACCAACCCATTCTAAATCCAATTAGCCCCAAATCTTTTCCTAAACCTTCCTAATATCCCCACAAACAAAAAACTAACAAGATTTTCCCTATATTTAAATGTAAACCCCACCCAAACCTAACCCAAAACCAGAATCCTCATTTTTGGCCTAAACCCAAACCTAACCCAAATGGGCCCAAATCCCAAAATCCAAGCCCAACCAAAGTTGAAAACTCTTTGTAGCACCCCCATAAACATTTCTCAACATTAATTTTACATCAAATCCAACCCTAGCCCAACCTTAGCCCAAGTTAGTCCAATTTGACCCACTTTGGCCCCTTTACCAAAAAAATCCCAAATTAAACCCAATTCAACTCCAAATTATTTCAAACCTATGCTAGATCACTCATGATACATCCTTAAACTAAACCCACATTTGTTTGGCCCAATATTTTACAAAACTTCCATTTACCAATTTGTTTTCAAACCTTAAAGCCCACCTCCTTAAACCTTTCTAAAGGCCCATCTAAAATAAATCCAAAAGCCCAAAATCTATCCTAAAGCCCACATGAAATTTCCCCTCATCATCCCCTTTGATTTAAATCACTCCCTAAGTTTCAAATTTATCATTAAACTTTTCTAAACTAAGCCATGTGCCAAATTACCCCTAAATATCCTTAATCCTTAAAACCCACTTTCATGAAACCAAGCCAAGCCATCCCTAAGCCATATGGAGCCATGGAGCCATGCATAAGCCATATGCAAGCCTTGGGAGCCCCTTTCTACCTCACCAAGCCATTAATGGCAAGAAGAGGGGCCCCTTATTAAGCCTTCCTTAAGCACTTTTAACCCCATTCATGCTACACACTAAACCAAGTTTAGCCACCTCACCATGGATGGAGACCACACCATTTTCTCTTGGCTGACCCAAGTGATTCTTTTCAGCCCAAAACCAGGCCTTGGGTGTCGAACCTAGCCCAAAACCATGGGTAGCCTTCCCCCCATTCCATTTCAATTCAACTCCTTTACACATGTCCATGGCCAATTGACTGCACTAAACCCCAGCCCTGACCTCCCTAACCTTGAGGGTGACCTGACCGTAGCCGGCCAGCCACCACAACCGCCGGAAACCACCAGGCCGAGAGCACCCATGTGAGCAAATTTTTGAATTCTTCATTGCTGACTTGTCACATGCCTAATGGCCACCATGGCTGTTCTTCTCCTCACCAGAGCAGTTGATCCAAGCCATTAAACCCCCCTGGGAAGCCCTCTAGCCACCTCTATTTAAACCACACCACCCCTCGGCCAAAGAAGGTGCTGAACCAAATCCTGCTGAGACTCTGTCAAAATTGCTCCAGACACTCTCCACACATAGAGCACTTGATCCCCATTGGACTCCAGCCCCAATTTCCCCCAGTTGAGCTCAATTTCTGAGTTCAAATTTAAGCCCAAAACCAGGACATCTCACAAACCTCCACCAAATCCAAATTAAACTCACCCACACCTACACAGGACCAAGAGAAGGAGTTCCCCAGTGAAAGCCCCTCTCCAGGCCACCCAGTTGGTCTAGCCTCCAAGCTTTAAAACTGATTGTGGACACTTTCATACCTGAGACAATTTCCCGGAGCCGTGGACTTCATCTGGAGCTTCCTTGGGTGCAATCAAAGGTGACACAACTCTCTGATTAAAGCTACACTTCTCAGAGCAAAGGTATGGATCATTCCTTCCTCCTGAGCTTCCAGCAATTCTCCATTTCATTTCAGTTAATTTCATGGCATGTAAACTATATTGATGTGTTCGTCTCCTCAAGAAGAATCCATAGAGCATAAGAACACGAAAATCCATTGAGAAATGAGAAAGTTCTTAGGGTTTTAGTGTGGACAATCACGGGTGCACACCAGTAGTAGAAGATGACCAGGCACCGTCCGATCGTGCGTGTATCGGTTAAACGGCTCAGATTGCGTCGGATCAGAGGAAAGAGCGGAACAGTGGGACGCGTGGCAGCTGACTAGGATGGCGGCTTCAAAAAAGAGTGCGCCACGTGGTCTTTCGATCCGTCATAGGTTGACACAGCACTGAGTCGGATAAGTAGATAAATAGGATTTTTTTCTATTTATTTAAATACCCAGAACTTAGAAAATCCATATCTTTGTGTAGAAAAATCATAAAAATAAACTAAAAATACCCACTTGCTCAGTGAACAGAGGAGAATAATGTGGAAAAGAAATCAAGTTATTTTGATGAGTATTTTATTTTTAATTAATTATTTACTCATTTTAGTATTTGGAATCTCCATTTATATAGACAATTCACCATGGCATGAGACCATAGGACTTTTGAAGCCTTTGATCTTGGGAACATTTCCTAAATTTTTCAAGGTCAGATGCCATCTCTATAGAAAGTTATGTATTTTTCAAGTTTATGTCACTGTTTTTGGTATTTTAATTCCAATAATTAGCATATTGCTCAATAAATTCTAGCAAAATTTTGGGGAACTTTCTTAGGACCAGAGGACCCTAGGATAATTGTATTTTGAGTTAATTCATTAAGAATAACCTTAATTGGCCTAATTACTCAAAACTAAACTTTAATTAATTAGGGTTAACCACACATTAAAATAATTTGAAATCAATTCTCCATTGATCTTTAGGATACAGAGAACCTTGCATAACAATTTGAAGTCAATTAGAAATGATTAGCTCCACTAAATGAATTAATTAAGCCGCATGATCAAAATTAAACTTTAAAAATTCATAACTCCAAAAATACATTTCAAAAATTCACCAAATTGGTTTTATGGGCTCTTTGATATCAAAGGAGTCTATAAAAATTAAAAATAGAATTTTCTTAAATTTTTCATTTTTAATGATATTTTTTATATTTAAATAATTAAAAAATAATAAAAAACACAAAAACAATAAAAAACATAAAAATGTCACATTTTGACTCCTAATCACTTAGGAATAAACCAAATATTTTTCCCAAGTCTCAAAGTAAAGATATTGAATTTTAAATGTTTAAAACAATTTTTGAATTAAAAAAAATGAATTTTCCAACATTTTCACTAAATTAATTATAATAAATCAAAGAAAAATCTGAAAAATTGTAAATGTTTTTCTCTGAACTTCTTGAGGACAGAGAGATTTATGAAAAATATAAAATCTATTTTTCAACTTTTATTTTATTTTATAATTAATTTACACTCTAAAACTCAAAATAATTATAATAAATAAAATATAATTAAAAAAATCACCAAAATTTTTCCAAGTGGTCCTTTAGTCATTAGGAATATTCCATAATTTTCTTAAGGACAAAAACCTTTACTTTGGTCATGTTATTGAATTTTCCTTGAAATCCCTTATTTTTTACTAAAAATAATTATATAAATAAATTAAATTCAGAAAAATTATATTTTCTCCTCGAATGTCTTAATTGAAATATGAGTGATGTGACATAAAAATTTCAAATTTATTTGAACTCAATTTAGTGAGTTATGAAATAAATAAGCCTAAAAGAGCATAAAGGTAATTAAAGAATTTAAACCCCTTTATTTAAATTTTAGGTTTAATTAAAGTGGAGGGTAAAATATTTGATTTTATCTTTCTTGGATGATTAAAACTTTGGAAAATTAAAAGGGTAGGAACCCATTAATTACTTTTAATAAACCAAAAATGAAACTTTAATTCTTTAAACAATTTAAATTTTGGAAGATTAATAAAAATTTGAATTATTAAAAATAGGGATATAACTTGAGAGGATATTAATTCTTTAATAAAAAAAATTCCTAAATAAATCACTTCAATAATATTTAACTCTTAACTAAGATTAAAATGATAATTCAAACTAAGTAAATTAAAAAATAATAACCCTTAAATTAGAGGAAAGCTCAAAATATTAAGTGGTGTAAAAATTAAATTAAATTTAAATTAATATAAATTAAATTAAATTAAGTAAAAATTAAATTAAAATTAAAATTAAATTAAATTAACATTTTAACAACTAAATTAAATTAAATTTAAAATATTGAAATTAAATTAAGTTAAATTCAATTAAATTAAATTTAAATTATATTAAATTAACATCACTCAATAATAAAAGTAAGATAAATTTGAAATATTAAGACAATTCATAATTAAGAATATAAAAAATCAAACTAATCAAGATTAACCTAAAATATCATAATTAACTTAAACCAAATCATTAAGATATATGAATAATCTAAGTGAATTTGAAACACCAAAGATTAATTTAAAATATTAAGATCACTTTAAGTATAAAGATTTAAACCAAAAATAATTTGAACACTATTCCAAACTTAAAATTATTAATTAAAACCTCATAATTAAACTAAATCACTTTAAACCATTAACTCAAACTTCAAATTAAGAATGATTAAAATTCTCAACAAACCAACTTGCCTCTAAAGGCTTTAATTATTATAACTCTTAAATGGAGTATTAAGTGAAATGTCACTTTACCTATAGGTTAATCAAATATCCTAATTCACTGAGCAAGAAGGAAAGCTTAACTAAACTCTTGAATGATTAATTCACCTGTGCAACTAAATTTACTTGGACTCAAAATAATCTCGGAAGTATTGAAAAGATGTTTAGGACTCGTCCTAAGCACTTTCTCAATATGATGAGATGTTTTAGAAGAATAATTGAACTTAACTGTTCTTTGGTGAAGAAAATCATCCATAAACAAAACACAAGAACCTAGACGTCATAGGAAATGACTAGTTATAGGATTATGATCTTGGTAGACAACTAGAACCTTCCCTTAGCTTTACCTAGGTACTTGTTGAAATATTTAAATGCCTTAACATGTGTTTTAAGTGCAGCTTGGGATGACGGGAAGACCCTCCAGGTACGCTTTTATTTTATTGCAATTTACTTACATGCACTGCACTTTACTTTTTCTTGCATGTTAAACAAGATTGTTGCATGAAAACCGAAACCTTTAGGATAGTCACAAAACTAAAACCCAAAACTAAATTAAAGGGCACCAAAAGATAAAATTCAGAGCCACAACATTCCAAAATATAAAACAACTCAAAATTTAATCACAAACAGAACAACAAAACTACAATTGTAACTAAATTAAAACGTCTCGTTGAATGATCGGGAATACCTCGGATGATGCAACTCATGTGTTGCTAACGAGATTTCCCACGGTCTAAATGAAAGTGTGGAACTCATTCAGTTGAGTTTAGCAATCATCTGAACTAAGTGAATTCGATGAAAATAACGGTGTCGGGATGACGGAACCGTGGGATCTTAATCGGTTCTGTTTAAACAACTTTAAGATTTGTTTTAGTTAAAATATTAAAAATATTTGGACTTTAAGACTTCTAAACCAAAACAATTCTCTCATCCCATGATTTTCACCTTCTAAAACTAAACCTCTACAACAAGGAGCTTGGAGCATGGTGGGCAGCAGGGTCATCGTCGTCAGCAAAACTCGGGTCTACTTCAGCAAAACCTTTTCTTATAATTAAATAAGCAAGCTCTAGGACTTCTAGGTAGTTTGCTACAGTGCAACATAAATCCTCAACCTTTTCATTAGGCATTTGCATAATCATGTTATGTAAATTAAACCCTAACCAGTCTTAGGACTCCGAGGTAGTCGTTTGGTATGACATAAGCCCTCACATCTTCGAGGCTATTTGTGTGATTATATCATATAAATATAAGTCCTAATTAATTAAAATTGGCAGGATTGCAAGATTAAATAATTTTTCTAAATTGAAGCCAAACAATAGGATAGTTTGGGAAGTTGTCAAGATTCTTCTTGGATCCTCAGCTTCTCATACCTCTCTTCCTTTGGATTCTCAAAATAAACTGTTCCGAATTTGAGCTAATCCCTATTGAAATTTCCAAAATCCAATTCATTTGAAACCTTAAACTTTGAAATTCTTGAGATCAAAACCACTAATCATTATCGAGAGTTTTCTTAAATGATTCCGTCATTTAAGATGTAATTCGCTATAGGGCTTGCTCTTATAGGGAACTTTAAGAACCCGGAGTAATATAAACCACTGCTTAATTTCTTTATATTAAGCGGGGAACTTATCGGCTTATAAAGTTGGTTCGCGGACTAAACGGATGTCACAAATCTTCTAGTTTATTTAATCGAGCCCCATCATCAAGCGATGTGTCTATTTTTCAGGATAGATACACGGTTTGTGGTGCGGTGCTCGTTTATATAAACTATTTGGGATGTGAGGTCGATTTTATTTCATATCTTAAAATTTTCAAATTTAAAATTATTTTCAAAACCAAAAGTTACTTTCTAAATTATATATATATATATATATATATATATATAAATTAAATTTAAAATTTAAAATTCGCCGAGCAACTTCTATAGGCGACCCCTTTTCAAAATACAACACTCAACCTAAAAATATGCTGACAACTTCTGGCGACTCCGCTGGGGACTGGGTCCTCTCTCCATTTTGATCAGATGGTTTTGCTTTCATAAATCGGTAGTGTATCCATGTCCCTAGTGGACCAAAACTATCATTCTTCCGTTGACATACCACCTTCATTTCTATCTTGAACGGGTATAGCCAACTTCTCTCGGATTTAGGAGACACTGTTTAGACACCCCTAAAAAGAGAGGTAGACACCCCTAAAAAGAGAGGTTCCGAAATCCTTTTACAACTTTTCTGAGGTGGGGTGGACCCCCAATAGGTGTTAGCTTAGGAGCGATCCCTCGGGTTGAGAAGTTTTGCGAAACTTTCTTTTCCTTTCCAATTCTGAACCGGGTCCCTTTCTTTTTCTATAAACCTCCGTCCTTTAATCATTTTATTCCTAATAAACAAATTTTCTAATAAACAAACCCTTTAATAAACAAAATCTTTTAAATTATAAATACATTAAGATAAACGAAAATGTGTTTGGACTCTATCTTTTTTGTCCTAAATTTTGCGACAAAAGGAAGCATAACTCGGGACTAATACTCAAAATCTACCCTGCAGAAAATAACTGCTCCGGAGTTAATTTTCTCCTTCACCAATGGAATGGACTTCGCCGTCTATAAGGATGAACTGCCTGACAATGGGATCATCCATTTTGGACAAGGATTAGATAATACAGATATCAAGTTCACTGATGTCACTCTCTTCGCACTAATGGACAAAGTGCCAGAAACTGAAGAGCCCGTAATTGAGTTCAACCTGAAGTCGACTCAAGAATTCCCTCCCCTGCAAAGGGTTCCAGCTGAAAGAAGTACTGCTATTCGTAGGAGGACTGTTGTCTCTACCCCCACCGGTCTAGTCATCTCTGCACCTACCCCGGCTTCTGCCAAACTGAAGGGGAAGGAAATCTAAGTCTGTGATGAGCCTGTCACCATGGAGGGTACAGATTTTACTACAATACCGTCTGTTTTTGAGATTGGATCCAGTTCAAGAGTTGCACCCCTAACTCGGACTCAAAGGAGAAATTGAAGCCGAAAGACAGCCAGGATTGAGAAAGCCAAGGCCGCTGAAGTTGCTTTCCTGGAAGGGATCCCTGAACTGCCTGAGTATATACCTCTGTTGGAAGGGAGAAGGTTTCACCCCCTCTCTGCTGCATCGGATGAAGAAGATGTCCGAAAGATCGCCGCTACACTACCCCGACCTGCATACTATAGTAACTACAAAAGAAAAAGGGTTAAGATTACGCCATTTTCTCGGCTACAAGCTGTAATAGAAAAATTGGCAAACAAAGAAAGATGCCCTATGTCAGAAATCATAAGAAGAATGGGACGAGTGCCAGTTAGATCTACCTCGGACCACGAGTAGAACCTGTCACTGCCGTAGAGAAACCAAGGAAGAAAATGAGAGATAGTTCACCTGTTGTTGTATCGGGCCATCATATTAGGGAGTACACCACCTACCAACATGTAGCCGACAGACCGTTCGGTCCTAGGCCTTCTGCTGCAAGAAGGATGGTGTGGTGACCTATTACTATGAGCCGAGACCAACACAACGGCCTGAGAAGAAAGGCCTCGTCAAAGAGCCTGAATCAGAAGGAAGTGCTACTGCAATAAAAGAAACTCCCGAAAAAGAAGTTCAACAACCATCACACGATAACCGTGATACCGTCTGGAAGAGACCCCTCGAGGATGCTATAGGAAAGCTAAGGAAGGATATCCAACGGTTGGCAAAAGAAAGAGGGGAAAAGTTGGAAAAGGAAGTTGATTCATCAGAGTTCATGGATGAGGAGTATGTCGAGATCAACATGGTTGAAACACGAGCTTCGTCAGCCTCGTAGGGTGCTCCGGCAACAGCGGAAAGAGATGAACCGGAAGTGATGAGAGCACAGCTTCGGGAAAGAGATGACACAATTTCCCAGATGGCAAGGAGAATGGAAGAGATGGCTGCTGCTTTAATCACTCTCCAAAGTCAGGTGCAACCTCAGAAAGAAACACCCCCAGAGATCATCCATATTGTAGATGGAGGAAAAGAGATCACATCCGTTAACGGAGATGAGCCACCAAAGAAGGATTCTACATAGAGAATGATTCCTGAAAAGGACATTAAAAACATGGTAGAACGGCAGGTGCGAGAAGCCTTAGCACAATCTAAGAGCGGAACATCTATTCAGACGGGTAGGCCTTACCTTGAAGAGTTTGATGCAGTCCAATACCCGAAAGGCTTCATACCACCTTTGTTTAAGACTTTTGATGGAACGGGAAACCCCCGACAGTAAGTCGCACATTTTTGTGCTAGTTGTTGCAATGCCTGTGGGAGTGACGCTTTACTCTTTCGATAGTTTGTCAGCAGCCTGTCAGGGATTGCCTTCGACTGGTACGCAGAATTGTCAAATGATTCAGTTAAGACCTTTTCAGAGTTAAAAAAACTCTTCGTTAAGCGGTTTGCCAGGGCTTGGCACCACATCACGATCGGTGATCTAGTGGTGGAGCACCAGAAACTGAACGAAACTCTAGTGGATTACATACTTCGATGGAGAAATTTAAGCATGAAGTGTGAGCCATAGCTATAGGAATAACATGCTATCGGTATTTTGCTGAAGAGAATCCACGGCCCGATAGCACTTCTCCTTAAAAGATTTACAATCAAGACTTTCGAGAAGTTGCTTAGCAAGGCCGAGAGCTTACAAGAGGAAGCAAAGCAGCTAAGTTTTGTGGACAAGATCGATAAATAAAAACCGGTGAAAACATTCGAAAAGAAGTCCAGAATCGTCGTGGTAGTAGATAAGGGCAAGCAGCCAGTGCAGATACAGCTAGAGTGGCCACAACTTAGCTATCAACCCCCGCAACGTACCTACCAACAACCTCAGCAAGGTTACCAATAGCCTCGATCGAGCTATCAGTCGCCTCAGCATTATGAACAACCGCCTCGTCCACAGCATACCCTGAAAGATTTTCTGAACAAAGAATATCCATTCAAAACTGAAGCAGTGGCGAAGATGTTCCACGGTTTAATGAAAACACCGGATTTTCAGCTACCAGAGCCTAAGAGGCCGGAAGAAGTCAACAAGAAAGATCATCCAAACTATTGCCCTTACCACCGGATGCTCGGGCATAAGATAGAGAATTGCATCACTTTCAAGATTTGGCTTGATGACAATCTCCAGAAAGGGAACATAACGATCCCGAAGGAGTACATGAAGGAACCCCAAAAGGGAGGTTCCATCAATGTTATTTCAACGGATCACATTGTTTCAATAAACCCTTACACGACTCATGATGAATGGAGTACCGTCTGGACAAAGTCTTCAAAGAAAATTTTAGATCATATCCAGATCGCTTCGGTACGCGCTTCAACTCAGAGTTCGAAACCTGCCAATCCGGCACTATCGCTTGCGATTGAAGAACCGCCGCAGAAGGAAGAGAAGACCGTAGAAGAGAAGAAAATCGAGGCTCCAAAGAGTAGACTAGGGCCTACTTATCCTAGGATGGTTATTTCTGATTCCAGGGAGAAGTCCCTCGAACCTCTGACTCTGTATGATTATTTGCTCGCCCTGACGGGATCTTATACTGATAAGAGTTTTGGTGTTTGCTACGTTTTGACTGTTTCTAATGATTACGTAACTAACAAAAACCAACCTAATCCAGATCTTGATTCCGATATAAATAACGATTCTCAAATCATATTAAACCTCAATGACCACGACGAAGGAGAAGACGTTCACAAAGATGGCTATGAAAGCTCAACAAGCGGCGAGTCTATTTATGAATTTCGAGGAGCTCCAATTGCGATAGAATTAGAGTCATCAGATTCCGAAGCAACGCCAGAAAAGCCAGTCCTTCCAATTCAAAAGGATACACCAGCAGATTCACTACCAGATACAGAAGAAATAACTGAAGTCAATTTAAGAAGTGGAAAAGTTCCACCCACGAGAATGGGTCCAAAGGATAAAGGAAAGTAGGTGGTTGCTCAGGAGGAGCCAACCCCAGCAGAAGAATTTCCCATTCGGGAAGAAACCGAAGAACATGGTAATAAAGTGGACTATAAAGTGCTAGCCCATCTTAGGAAGCTACCAGCCAAACTAAGCATGTACGACGCTCTGATCCTGTCAAAGGAGATGAGAGAAACACTGATCAAGGCCCTACTTGATCCAGAGATTTGTTTAGCTCAAATGGCCGGTAATTCCTTAGACAAGGTTTGCTCGTTAAAAGAACAGCAAGGTGTTACCTTCACGGACAATGATCTACTACTCGGAATGGCTTATCACAATCAACTGTTGTACATTTCAGTCACTATTGGAAATTTTACGCTCTCCAGAGTGTTGGTTGATCTGGGAGCATCAATCAACATAATGAGCCTTCGAATGTTAGCATATTTGGAAATTGATGCTCACGAACTTGAAGCAGACAAGATGTTATTAAGAGGGTTCAATCAGAAAAGAGAAAGAGCTCTTGGATCGATAACACTATTAATGAAGACCGGTGACTTAGCAAAGACAACCACAAAATTTCACATAACTGATTCTGAGACATCGTTCAATGCTCTACTGGGTCGGCCATGGATCCATGAAAACCGGATGGTACCATCGTCTCTGCACCAGTGCATAAAATATTACGAAGGAGGAGAACAGTGTATCAAGGGTGACTTGCAACCATTCTCCGTGCATGAAATCGGAATTCACGAAGATGCAGCCTACTACGCGCCTCCGAAGAAAACAATCTTTTCCAAAAAATTTCATACCAAATGAAGCAAAAGAAGTGCAAGACGATAAAGAGCCAGAGATTCTAGTCCAACAGTTACTCACCACTCCCTTACGGAGAGATGGTGAAGGTTTCTCCAGAACTCGCACCCGAGGTCGGGGCCGGGGACAGGGTCGAGGAAAAGACATTAGAATAGTTGGACAGAAGAAACCAGTCATCAACGTTGATTGGGAGACCAGTTCCGAAGAAAAAGAAATCAAGAAAGAAGCAGCAATAGTAAATCAAAAGAAACCCCTGTTCAAGATCTCTCTCGAAGATGAAAAGAATGAAGAATATAAATCAATGTACGAGAAGATTAACCATTATGTACATACAATGACCCTGACCTCGATCCATCCTAGTAAGGTCGAGGGTATGGTGGTCAAGGAAGTGCATGGTGGTGGTACTAAACCAATCAAATTCTACCGTGGTGCTTCTTCTTCCAATACTGAAAAAGATGTACAATTTGAAGATGTTGCTTCTTCTGAATTAATGGAACGGCCTTTTGAGTGGTACTCTCCTTGTGTTCAAAATTTAATTCAACGTGGTGTCTTACCTAAACAATGGACAAAAGGTTGATCACAACACTTTGAAAAATTATGGAACAATGCCAGTCGGCCTCCCAATTCAAAACATGGTCTCAGACTCGGCACAGTAGGATCAGTTGACGATACGGGATTTTGCTTGGTTGTCACTTGCGAGCCTAATGAAGACTGCTTGGAAGCTTCAGAAGATCTCAAAGATCTGCAAATCGGAGATGCTCCGCCAGAATTTGAAGAAGAAATTAAATCTACAATAGACGAGTTAATGGAAGTTAACTTAGGTACTAGGGAAGAGCCTAGGCCGACCTTTGTTAGCTCCTTACTCAATAAAGAAGACTCCGAAAACATAATCAAGCTATTAATGAAATTCAAAAACTGTTTTGCTTGGAGTTACAATGAAATGCCAAGATTAGCTCCAGAAGTCGCAGTTCACAAGTTAGGAATAAATCCCACTGCTGTTCCAGTCAGACAAGCTCTGAGAAGAATGCATCTGGAGATTGAACAACAAGTAATAGTAGAAGTTAAGAAGCTAATAGACGCTAAATTTATTCTTGAAGAACAATATCCAACTTGGTTAGCCAATGTGGTACCAGTCAGAAAGAAGAATGGTCAGATCAGAATCTGCGTGGATTTCAGAGATTTGAATAAATCATGTCCAAAGGATGAATTCCTGCTACCAATTCCAGAATTGATGATCGACATCGCTTCAACACATGAAATCTTTTCTTTCATGGATGGATCTTTGGGATACAACCAGATAAAGATGGCAGCAGAAGATGAAAAACTTACAACCTTCAGAACGCCAATTGGAGTATACTGCTACACAGTGATGTCGTTTCGATTAAAGAACGCAGGAGCAACCTATCAAAGAGTAATGACGAGAATTTTTGATGATCTCATTCACAACCAAGTCGAGTGTTATGTGGATGATGTGGTCATCAAGAGAAAATTAAAAGAGGATCACTTGTATGATTTGAGAATTGTTTTCGAGCGATTAAGACGATATAACCTTAAGATGAATCCCTTGAAATGCGTCTTCGGCGTCACCTCTGGGAAATTCTTAGGATTTTTCGTCCAATATCGTGGAATTGAAATCGATCCGGAGAAGGTTAAAGCTATCTTAGAAATGCCGCCTCCCAAAACCTTGAAACAACTACGATCCTTTCAAGGGAAATTGACATATCTTTGACGCTTTATCTCGAATTTGTCAGGAAGGTGTCAGCCATTTTCTACTTTAGTTAAGAAGGATGCCAAGTTTACTTGGAACTCCAAATGTCAACATGCCTTCGATAACATTAAACAGTATTTAATGACACTCCTATTTTAGCAGCCCCAGTCTCGGGTAGACCGTTGATACTTTATACCGCAGCTTTAGACGAATCTCTCAGAACCCTGCTAGCCCAGGTCAATGACGAGGGAAAAGAAAATGCTCTCTACTACCTAAGCAGTCATCTAATTCCGACGGAAGTTAAGTATCCTCCTATAGAGAAGCACTGCTTGGCCCTAATCTTCGCCGCATAGAAGCTCAGGCACTACATGCTTTCTCATACGGTCAACCTTATTTCAAATTTTAATCCATTGCAATATTTGATGACCCGACTGACGCTTTTCGACAGACTTGCCAGGTGGTCAATGATACTATTGCAATTCGATATAACTTTCGTTCCTCTTCGTGCCGTAAAGGGACAAGTCCTAGCAGACTTCCTTGCAGCACACCCTTTACCTGCAGAATCGCCTCTCAATGATGACTTGCCAGACGAGCAGATAATGAGCCTAGAAGACCCCGATGATTAGCGTTGGGAACTGTACTTTGACGGAGCATCCTCAGCGCAGAAAGATAAAGAATCACAAACGATAGTGCTCGGTAAGGCAGGAATCAGACTAATCTTTATAACACCGGAGCAGGGGATGTTAAGGTACTCCTACCACTTAACAGAACCGTGTACAAACAACGAAGGAGAATACGAAGCCCTCATAACCGGACTGGAATTAACCATTCAGATGGGAATAACAGACATCAACATCTACGGAGATTCTTAGTTGATCATTCAACAGGTCGTCGGACAGTACAGAATTATAAAGCCAAAACTCGAGCAGTACTTTGAGTACGCCATGAAATTGTTGGAGCAAATTCCAAATGTAACAATCTATAAGATTCCCATAAGAGAAAATGCTCTCGCAGATGCATTAGTTCGCCTTGCAAAAGCATTTGCCTGCTTACAGGATGAGTCAGTTGAAGTGTCAGCTCAGGGACGACAGTTCCTATCACAGCTCGACATGGATACAATACACAAATCAGAAAAATCTGAAGAAATAATTACAGCAGTAACGGAAAATACAGAAGATTGGCGACAGCCACTAATAGACTACTTGCAAACAGGAAGCCTACCAGACGATAAGTCTATAGCCCATCAAATCAAGAAAAGAACTTTGTCTTACGCATTAATAAACAATACATTATACAGAAGGTCTTTTGATCAGATGTGGCTAAGATGTCTGAGCGGGTCTGAGGCTCGTGAAATTGTCAAAGAAGTACACTCAGGACTTTGTGGCGCTCATCAATCGGATCCAAAAATGAAGATGAAGATTAAAAGACTAGGGTACTACTGGCCCTCGATAATGACCGATTGCATAAAGGTTGCCAAAAGTTGTCACCAGTGTCAAGTACATGAAGTGGTTCTACATTAGCCTCCAAGTGCTACATCTGACAATCGTGGCGTGGCCATTTAAGTGTTGGGGCACAGATATTGTGGGTCTGATAGAACCGCCTTCTTCAAGAGGACATCGCTTCATTCTTGCAGCTACAGAATACTTTTCTAAGTGGGTAGAAGCTATACGACTCAGAGAAGTGAAAGCACATCACCTGTTACAGTTCTTCAAGAATCAAGTCATCTAGTGTTTTGGTGTACCGCGTAGAATTATCTCAAATAATGGGTCCGCGTTCAAGAGTACGAAAATCAACAATTTTGTCAAAAAACATGGGATAGACTGTCGTTATTCAACAATCTACTACCCAAGAGCGAACGGCTTGGCCGAGGCTTTTAATAAAACTCTCGTTCAAATTCTAAAGAAAACCTTGGACGAAAACAAGAGAAATTGGCACGAGAAGTTGTTAGAAGTCTTATGGGCATACATGACGACTTTCAGAACTCCTACTCGGTCTACACCTTACGCTTTGGTGTACGGGTCCGAGGCCGTTCTACCATTAGAGGTTCAGCTTCCGTCTCTCAGAATTGCAGTTGCAAACAAGATCACTACAGAAGAAAATGTCAAACTACGACTAGAAGAGTTAGAAAGCTTGGAAGGGAAAAGACTTTCAGCACAGCAAAATCTGGAACTATATCAAGCCAAGATGATCCAGGCCCATGATAAATTAGTCCGTCCTAGGACATTCAGTCGGTGACTTGGTTTTGGTTCTCAGAAGACCTATTCTTGCACATCGCAAGATAGGTGGTAAATTTGAACCGACTTGGGAAGGGCCATTCGTGGTCGAGACAGTTTACTCAGGAGGTTCCTACCAGCTTGTAAATTGCCGTGGAGAACGACCTATGCTTCCAATTAATGGACGATATCTAAAGAAGTATTACGCAACTTGATGTTTCGAAGGATGAATCCTCATTCTTAGAAGCACGGGCACAGTAATTACATATGACTGGGTCTGAACCCAAAAATATAAATAAAAAAAGTGGATGATAAAGAAAATCGTTAAAAAAATGTTAAAAGAAAACATGTGAAATCACGATAATAAAGTTTTTATCCTTCCTTTCAAATCGAGTCTCACTCTTGATCTTTCTTCATCTTTTCTTACTCCTATTTAAATTTAAAATAAACGAACAAAAGCTCTTCATTAATAAACATATATTTTTATATTGTTCTTGTTCTTAGTACAACCTCTGATTTTTTCCTTATTTTTTGCAGTGAAATGTCGAACGGGTGGTTGGTTCTGAACTTTAAGAATGACGCGAGTCTAGCACTTGATGAAAAGAGGGTGAGGGATGGAGTTGTGATCGAGATTGACTCTGACTTCACACCAGCCGGGCTACAATATGAAGAAAATGATTGGACCCTGATTGATTGGGAAGAGCTCCGCAGCTATATAGTGATGAAATTGGGTGGCTCAAGTCAACCATCCGTCAGCAAGAAAAGAAAAGTAAACACCACTCATGCAACGAGAGAAGACAAGAAAGTTAAGTTCATTGTTGCTACAGCAGAGGGCAGGCTTGTCAGCGCCATGCCCGCAGAAATCCAAGGGGTAAGGAGAGCTACTCTCACTGCTACCCAGGGGAGGAACAAGAATCACTGCATTCGCAAGATGTTAACGAAGTTAGCAGTAGATCAACATAAAGAGACAGTTGCTACCAACAATACAAATACTCCGAAGAAATTGGTTCATCAGTAACTGGAAAGAAGGAGATCAATTCCAAGGAAAGCAGAGCAGATAAAGAAAATTCCAAGAAGAGCAGAAGTAGAATCAGCACCTCGACGCCAGATAAATGCACCATTTTTAAAGAGTCTTGTTGCGAAAGCAACCCCGGAGGATGTCCCGACACAGACTACCCCCGAGGAGCCAAGACATGTAGGAGAGCGTGCCGGGGTTGAACCATACATTCCTTGGTACGTTACTAGACCTCGCCAGTTGCAGATAATTCCAGAATATGAGTTAGAAAGAATGCAGAATGTTGAAAAGAAAACTTTTGAATACTTTGAGAGAGTTGGAGGCAAGATGATCAATATCTTAGAAGGCCTCGAGTTGCATACAGATGTATTCTCAAATTATGAACAACAACAAATTGTAGACTACATACTTGAACTCTAGAAAATGGGCCGAGCTGGTCGTCTGAGGGAAAAGACTTATTCAGAACCCCGAAGATGGATGCGAGGGAAAGGAAGAGTTACAATCCAGTGCGGATGTTGCTACAACATCGCGGTAGACAGAAAAGGGAATCCACCAGGAATACTCCGTCGCAGTGAGGTGGATCTGATACCGAATATTATTAAAAGAATGGTAAAGAGGATGATAACATGGAGGGTATTGCTGCCGCAGTTGCATAGCCAATGTTGCATTATTAACATCTACAAGGAGGGCGACTGCATACCTCCACACATGGACCATCACGATTTTGTTAGACCTTTCTGCACAGTGTCTTTTGTCAACCAGTGCAATATCATGTTTGGATCTGACCTCCGGATAGCAGGCCCCGGTGAGTTCCGAGGGCCAGTGGAGATACCACTACCGATAGGTTCCGTCATGGTGTTAAAAGGGAATGGAGTGGACATCGCAAAGCATTGTATTCCAGGAGTGCCTGTTGAGCGGATCTCTATTACTTTCAGGAGGATGGACGACAGAAAAATGCCTTTCCACTTCCAGCCAGATCCAGAGTTAGAGAGCCTTCGGCCTTACGAGCTGTGAGTTACATGGGAGATAACACACCTCCAATGCACATCCATACGACATTCCTGCCAAGGATGACTTGGAAGGTGATGTTATTGCCCATGTATCTCACTATTCAGACATGGATTTTCACAACTGGTTTTAAAAGAAACTTGAAGAATCTTACACAATCCATTTTGGATTTATATGGATTGTATAAGATATTAAATTCTCAAAGAAAATATCATCATGTTTTGGATCAAGATTTATGATGTATTTTCAACAAGATTGGAATGAAAGTGACCATGTCATGTTTTTCCTTCACCTCTTTTTTGTGCAAATTGACTGGGAAACGCCATTAAATTAAAAGAACTTCGAGCAAACAACAAAGGGAAAATAAAAATAAATGAGAACTCTTTTAAAAATCTGAATGTCAAAACGAACTACAAATAAACACAAACTCTAAATAAACATGAACTCTAAATTGAAAATCAAGATAAAATCAAATCACAACAAGCGACTAAGATAAATTCCTAAATCTGAAATCCCCGGCCTTCAGCTATTCTCAAATCTCTTTTTGACTTTCCATATTTCCTTCACTCTTTTGAGAAGGTCAACTGAGTCTACAGACATAGAACCACGAAAATCTTCGATTTGGTTCTGATGGCATGGATTCATATCCTTCGCCAAGCAGTCAGACTTTGATCAATCCTCGCGGGACGTGAAACACTTTCACGTCTCATTTCAAATCTTCCGCTAAACTCAAATCTCCACAGCAAATTTTAACCCTTTAGACCTTTAAGATTGGAACCAGTTTCCATTCCTCTTTAGACCTTCGAGATTGGAACCATTTTCCAATTCTCTTTAAACCTTCGAGATTGGAACTAGTTTTCATTTCTCTTTAAACCTTTGAGATTGGAACCAGTTTCCATTTCTCTTTAAACCTTAGAGATTGGAACCAGTTTCCATTTCTCATTAGACCTTCGAGATTGGAACCAGTTTCCATTTCTCTTTAGACCTTCGAGATAGGAACCAGTTTCCATTTCTCATTAAACCTCCGAGATTGGAACCGGTTTCCATTTCTTTTTAGACCTTCGAGATTGGAACCAGTTTCCAATTCTCTTTAAATCTTCGAGATTGGAACTGGTTTCCAATTCTCTTTAGACCTTCGAGATTGGAACCAGTTTCCATTTCTCTTTAGACCTTCGAGATTGGAACCAGTTTCCATTTCTCTTTAGACCTTCGAGTTTGGAACCAGTTTCCATTTCTCTTTAGACCTTCGAGATTGGAAATAGTTTCCATTCCTCTTTAGACCTTCGAGATTGGAACCAGTTTCCAATTCTCTTTAAACCTTCGAGATTGGAACCAGTTTCCATTTCTCTTTAAACCTTCGAGATTGGAACCAGTTTCCATTTCTCATTAGACCTTCGAGATTGGAACCAGTTTCCATTTCTCTTTAGACCTTCGAGATTGGAATCAGTTTCCATTTCTCTTTAGAACTTTGAGATTGGAACCAGTTTCCATTTCTCTTTAGAACTTCGAGATTGGAACCAGTTTCGAATTCTCTTTAAACCTTCGAGATTGGAACCAGTTTCCATTTCTCTTTAAACCTTCAAGATTAGAACCAGTTTCCATTTCTCTTTAGATCTTCAAGATTGGAACCAGTTTCCATTTCTCTTTAGACCTTTGATATTGGAACCAGTTTCCATTTCTCTTTAGACCTTTGAGATTGGAACCAATTTCCATTTCTCTTTAGACCTTTGAGATTGGAACCAGTTCCCATTTCTCTTTAGATCTTTGAGATTGTAACCAGTTTCCAATTCTCTTTAAACCTTCGAGACTGGAACCAGATTCCAGTTCTTTTTAAACCTTCGAGAATGGAACCAGATTCCATTTCTCTTTAAACCTTCGAGACTGGAACCCGATTCCAGTTCTCTTTAAACTTTCGAGATCAGTACCTAAATTCTGATTCTCATCCTTTTCAATCGATACTTAAACTCTGATTCTCCCTTCGGGACTGGTACTTAAATTCCAGTTCTCTTCGCAATCCCGAGGTTAGAACCTAAGTTCCAATTCTCATTTCAAATCCAGATTTCCTTGAATTGATTTTAAATAAAACCTCAATCGAAATTGAAACTCAAAACAAATCGAAATCTAAACTCACACATTAAAAAAAACTCGGAATAGAAAATGAAATGAAATCTAAATAAAATTTCCCCATATCCTATGATATGGAATTCACCTCCTTCTCTTTTCTTCAGCGAGAGTTTAGGGATCTCCAGTCTTGGAGATATTCTCGATACTCCCAGCGAAAATTTGTTTCTACTCTGTTCTAAGTGTTTAAATTAGATGTATGTGTTAGTTTTATTGATCGCTTCGGTCAACACCAATACGCGTGGTGTGCTTGGTTAGCACACCACACCTATTGGGGGTCCATTTGTTGACCTCTTTTTTGATGAGGTCTTTTCTCTTCTCTCTCCTTAGTTCTTAGGATCTATCCTTAGGCTTTCCCTTTGACTATCTTAGAGGACTAGAAATGGGACCCACCACTTAGAAATTTAAACACCTCTTAACTCCCTTCAAATCCCACAAGTTTGATTGTAAACCCCCAAGTCACTTAAAGGGTTAAGATCAAATGTGGAGGTTTAAAGGATGAGTTCCCTATAGGACTCTTTGGCCTTAGGACTACCTTGGGTGGCCTAGTCTGGTGAGGGTTGAACTGTACACATTACACATTCACACACATTCCAAATCCTAAAACCATTCATACCTAGTTTGACTTCCTGGCTCATGTAGGTAATCCATATGGATGGTCCTCAACCCCAAAGCCCTTGGCTAAGAGGGTTAGGAACAACATAGTGAATGCCTCAAATGAGTCCTCTCATGGCTCTTATGGGCTTAATATGGCTTTGTGGGTCAACCAAAGTGATTCCATTCTACTCAAACTTGATCAATCTTCATTTTTCCAAAATTTCAATTTTTAACCCTTGGGGCCCTACACCCAAAAAACCTACCAAATGTCCTTGAAGCTACCCAAAATTTACAAAATTGCCTAAATTATCCAAAATTCCTCAAAACCAATCCTAAACATTTCCCACCATTCAAATTGATCATCCATAGCCAAATATACCAAAAATTCTAAAATACCCCCCAATACCCTCCAAATACCCAAAATGCCCTTCTTAACCAAAA
Source organism: Papilionanthe hookeriana x Papilionanthe teres (assembly GCA_022702705.1). Classification (NCBI taxonomy): domain Eukaryota; kingdom Viridiplantae; phylum Streptophyta; class Magnoliopsida; order Asparagales; family Orchidaceae; genus Papilionanthe; species Papilionanthe hookeriana x Papilionanthe teres. The sequence continues at coordinate 18,090,237 of CM040429.1, read as the reverse complement.
ATTCCATAAATTCCAAAAATTCCCAGAAAATTCCAGAAAATCCCAAATATTCCCATTTTCATTTTGTTTAACTACTCTATAGGCCAATTTTGTCAATTTAACCCACTTTTATCAAAACACCCAATTAGACTCATTCTTAACCCAAGTAGACCCAATGTCAAACCAAATCAACACAATTGACCTCAACATTGACCCAATTCAATTCTAAACTTCAATTCAATATCCCCAATATCAATTTAGTCCAAATCTAAGCCCAATTTAATTGACATTTGGATCAAATTCCAATTTAAAGCCTAAGGCCCAATTTTGGCCCACGACCTAAACCTAGCATAAACCAACCCAATCCAACTCCAATTAGCCCCAAATCTTTTCCTAAACCTTCCTAATATCCTCAAAAACAAAACACTAACAAGATTTGCCCCATATTTGAACCTAAACCCCACCCAAACCTAACCCAAAACCAGAATCCCCATTTTTGGCCTAAACCCAAACCTAACCCAAATGGGCCCAAATCCCAAAATCAAAGCCCAACCAAAGTTGAAAACTCTTTGTAGCACCTCCATAAACATTTATCAACATTAATTTTACATCAAATCAACCCTAGCCCAACCTTAGCCCAAGTTAGCCCAATTTGACCCACTTTGTCCCCTTTACCAAAAAATCCAAAATTAAACCCAATTCAACTCCAAATTATTTCAAACCTATGCTAGATCACTCATGATACATCCCTAAACTAAACCCAACATTTTTTTGGCCCAATCTTTTACAAAACTTCTATTTACCAATTTGTTTTCAAACCTAAAAGCCCACCTCCTTAAACCTTTCTAAAGACCCATCTAAAATAAATCCAAAAGCCCAAAATCTATCCTAAAGCCCACATTGAATTTCCCCTCATCATCCCCTTTGATTTAAATCACTCCCTCAGTTTCAAATTCATCATTAAACTTTTCTAAACTAAGCCATGCGCCAAATTACCCCTAAATATCCTAAATCCTTAAAACCCACTTTCATGAAACCAAGCCAAGCCATCTCTAAGCCATATGGAGCCATGGAGTCATGCATAAGCCATATGCAAGCCTTGGGAGCCCCTTTCCACCTCACCAAGCCATTAATGGTAAGAAGAGGGGCCCCTTTCTTAAGCCTTTCTTAAGCACTTTTAACCCCATTCATGCTACACTCTAAACCAAGTTTAGCCACCTCACCATGGATGGAGACCACAACTTTTTCTCTTGGCTGAACCAAGTGATTCTTTTCAGCCCAAAACCAGGCCTTGGATGGTGAATCTAGCACAAAACCATGGGTTGACCCATTTGGACCCAAAATAGCCTTCCCCCCATTCCATTTCAATTCAACTCCTTTACACATGTCCATGGTCAATTGATCGCACTAAACCCCGACCCGACCTCCCCGACCTCGAGGATGACCTGACCCTGACCGGCCAGCCACCACAGCCGCCAGAAACCACCAGGCCGAGAGCACCCATGTGAGCCAATTTTTGAATTCTTCCTTGCTAACTTATCTCATGCCTAATGGCCACCATGGTTGTTCTTCTCCTCACCAGAGCAGTTGATCCAAGCCATGAAACCCCCCTGGGAAGCCCTCCAGCCACCTCTATTTAAACCACACCACCTCTCGGCCAAAGAAGGTGCTTAACCAAATCCTACTGAAACTCTGTCAAAATTGCTCCAGACCACTCTCCACACATAGAGCACTTGATCCCCATTGGATTCCAGCCCCAATTTCCCCCAGTTGAGCTCAATTTCTGAGTTCAAATTCAAGCCCAAAACCAGGACATCTCCCAAACCTCCACCAAATCCAAATTAAACTCACCCACACCTGCACAGGACCAAGAGAAGGAGTTCCCCAGTGAAAGCCCCCTCTCTAGGCCACCACCCAGTTGCTCTAGCCTCTAAGCTTTGAAATCGGTTATGGACACTTTCATACCTAGACAATTCCCTAGAGCCAGAGATTTCATCTGGAGCTTCCTTGGGGTACAATCAAAGGTGACACAACTCTCTGATTGAAGCTACACTTCTCAGAGCAAAGGTATGGATCATTCCTTCCTCCCGAGCTTCCAGCAATTCTCCATTTCATTTCTGTTAATTTCATGGCATGTAAACCATATGGATGTCTTTATCTCCTCAAGACGAATCCATAGAGCATAAGAACACGAAAATCCGTTGAGAAATGAGAGAGTTCTTAGGGTTTTAGTGTGGACGGTCACGGGTGCACACCAGTCGTAGACGATGACCAGGCGTCGTCCGATCGCACGTGTATCGGTTGAACGACTCAGATTGCATCAGATCAAAGGAAGGAGCGGATTAGTGGGACGTGTGGCGGCTGACTCGGATAGCGGTGTCAAATAGGAGCGCGCCGCGTGGTCTTTCGATCCGTCATAGGTTGACGCGGCACTGAGTCGGATAAGTAGATAAATAGGATTTTTTTCTATTTATTTAAATACCCAGAACATAAAAAATCCATATCTTTATGTAGAAAAATCATAAAAATAAACTAAAAATACCCACTTGCTCAGTGAACATAGGAGAATAATGTGGAAAATAAATCAAGTTATTTTGATGAGCATTTTATTTTTAATTAATTATTTACTCATTTCAGTATTTTGATTCTCCATTTGCATAGACAATTTACCATGGCATGAGACCATAGGGCTTTTGAAGTCTCTGATCTTGGGAACATTCCTTGAATTTTTCAAGGTCAGAAGCCATCTCTATGGAAAGTTATGTATTTTTCAAGTTTATGTTACTGTTTTTGGTATTTTAATTCCAATAATTATCACATTACCCAATAAATTCTAGAAAAATTTGGGGAAGTTTCTTAAAACCAGAGGACCCTAGGATAATTATATTTTGAGTTAATTCATTAAGAATAACCCTAATTGGCCTAATTACTCAAAACTTATCTTTAATTAATTAGGGTTAATCACACATTAAAATAACTTGAAATCAATTCTCCATTGATCTTTAGGATACAGAGAACCATGCATAAAAATTTGAAGTTAATTAGAAATGATTAGCTCCACTAAATGAATTAATTAAGTCACATGATCAAAATTAAACATTAAAAATTCATAACTCCAAAAATACATTTCAAAAATTCACCAAATTGGTTTTGTGGGCTCTCTGATATTAGAGGAGTCTATAAAAATTAAAATTGGAATTTTCTAAAATTTTTCATTTTTAATGATATTTTTTATATTTAAATAATTAAAAAAATAATAAAAATCACAAAAATAATAAAAATCATAAAAATATCACCTTTTAACTCCTAATAACTTAGGAACAAACCAAATATTTTTCCTAAGTCTCAAAGTAAAGATATTGAATTTTAAATGCTTAAAAAAATTTTGAATTAAAAAAAATGAATTTTCCAACATTTTCACTAAATTAATTCTAATAAATCAAAGAAAAATCAGAAAATTGTAAAATTTGTTTCTCTCGAACTCCTTGTGATCAGAGAGATTTAAAAAAATATAAAATCCATTTTTCAACTTCTATTTTATTTTATAATCAATTAACACTCTAAAAATCAAATTAATTATAATAAATAAAATATAATTTAAAAAATCACCAAAATTTGTCCAAGTGGTCCTCTGGTCATTAAGAACATTCCATAGTTTTCTTAAGGATAGAAACCTTACTTTGGTCATGTTGTTGAATTTTCCTTGAAATCCCTTATTTTTCACTAAAAATAATTATATAAATAAATTAAATTCAGAAAAATCACATTTTTTCCTCTAATGTCTTAATTGACATATGAGTGAGGTGACATAAAAATTTCAAGTTCATTTGAACTCAATTTAGTGAGTTATGAAATAAATAAGCCTAAAGGGGCATAAAGGTAATTAAAGAATTTAAACCCCTTTATTAAAATTTTAGGTTTAATTAAAATGGAGGGTAAAATATTTGATTTTATCTTTCTTGGATGATTGAAACTTTGGGAAATTAAAAGCGTAGGAACCCATTAATCACTTTTAATAAACCAAAAATGAAACTTTAATTATTTAAACAATTTAAATTTTGGAAGATTAATGAAAATTTGAATTATTAAAAATAGGGATATAACTTGAGAGGATATTAATTCTTTAATTAAAAAATCCCTAAATAAATCACTTCAATAATATTTAACTCTTAATTAAGATTAAAATGATAATCCAAACTAAGTAAATTAAAAAATAATAACCCTTAAATTAAAGGAAAGCTCAAAATATTAAGTGGTTTAACAATTAAATTAAATTAAATTAAGTAAAAATTAAATTAAAATTAAAATTAAATTAAATTAACATTTTAACAATTAAATTAAATTAAATTAAAAATATTGAAATTAAATTAAATTAAATTAAATTATATTTAAATTATTTTAAATTAACATCACTCAATAATAAAAGTAAAACAAATTTGAAATATTAAGACAATTCATAATTAAGAATATAAAAAATCAAACTAATCAAGATTAACCTAAAATATTGTAATTAACCTAAACCAAATCATTAAGATATATGAATAATATAAGTGAATTTGAAACACCAAAGATTAATTTAAAATATTAAGATCACTTAAAGTATAAAGATTTAAACCAAAAATAATTTGAACACTATTCCAAACTTAAAATTATTAATTAAAACCTCATAATTAAACTAAATCACTTTAAACCATTAACTCAAATTTCAAATGAAGAATGATTAAAATTCTCAACAAACCAACCTGCCCCTAAAGGCTTTAATTTTTATAACTCTTAAATGGAGTATTAAGTAAAATGTCACTTTACCTATAGGATAATCAAACATCCTAATTCATTGAGCAAGAAGGAAAGCTTAACTAAACTCCTGGATGATTAATTCACCTGTGGAACTAAATTTATTTTGACTCAAAATAATCTCTGGAGTATTGAAAAGATGTTTAGGACTCGTCCTAAGCACTTTCTCAATATGATGAGATGTTTTAGAAAAACAATTGAACTTAATTTTTCTTTGGTGAAGAAAATCATCCATAAGCAAAACACAAGAACCTAGACGTCATAGGAAATGACTAGTTATAGGATTATGATCTTGGTAAACAACCAGAACCTTCCCTTAGCTTTACCTAGGTACTTGTTAAAATATTTAAATGCCTTAACATGTGTTTTAAGTGCAGCTTGGGATGACGGGAAGACCCTCCAGGTACACTTTTATTTTACTGCAATTTACTTTATTGCAATTTACTTACATGCACTGCACTTTAATTTTTCTTGCATGTTAAACAAGATTGTTGCATGGAAACTGAAACCTTTAGGATAGTCACAAAACTGAAACCCAAAACTAAATTAAAAGTCACCACAAGATAAAATTCACCACCACAACATTCCAAAATATAAAACAACTCAAAATTTAATCACAAACGTAACAACAAAACTACAATCGCAACTAAATTAAAACGTCTCGTTGAATGATCGGGAATACCTCAGATGATGCAACCCACGTGTTGCTAACAGGATTTCACATGGTCTAAATGAAAGTGTGGAACTCATTCAGTTGAGTTTAGCAAATTCATCTGGACTAAGTGAATTCGATGAAAATAACGGTGTCGGGATGACGGAACTGTGGGATCTTAATTGGTTCTGTTTAAGCAACTTTAAGATTTGTTTTAATTAAAATATTAAAAATATTTGGACTTTAAGACTTCTAAACCAAAACACTTCTCTCATCCCATGATTTTCACCTTCTAAAACTAAACCTCTGCAACAAGGAGCTTGGAGCATGGTGGGCAGCACGGCCATCGTTGTCAGCAAAACTCGGGTCTACTTCAGCAAAACCTTTTCTTAGAATTAAATAACCAAGCCATAGGACTTTGAGGCAGTTTTCCTAGTGCAACATATATCCTCAACCTTTTCGTTAGGCATTTGCATAATCATGTTATGTAAATTAAACCCTAACTGGTCTTAGGACTCCGAGGTAGTTGATTGGTATGACATAATCCCTCACATCTTTGAGGCTATTTGTGTGATTATATCATATAAATATAAGTCCTAATTAATTAAAATTGGAAGGATTGCAATATTAAATAATTTTTCTAAATTGAAGCCAAATAATAGGATAGTTTGGGAAGTTGTCAAGATTCTTCTTGGATCCTCACCTTCTCCTAGCTCTCTTCCTTTGGATTCTCAAAATAAACTGTTCCGAATTTGAGCTAATCCCTATTGAAATTTCCAAAATTCAATTCATTTGAAACCTTAAACTTTGAAATTCTTGAGAGCAAAATCACTGATCATTATCGAGAGTTTTCTTAAATGATTCTCGTCATTTAAGATGTAATTAGCTATAGGGGCTTGCCCTTATAGGGAACTTTAAGAACCCGAGTAATATAAACCCTGCTTAATTTCTTTATATTAAGCAGGGGAACTTGTCGGCTTATAAAGTTGGTTTGCAGACCAAACGGATGTCACAAATCTTCTAGTTTATTTAATCGAGCCCCATCATCAAGTAGTGTGTCTATTCTTCAGGATAGATACATGGTTTGTGGTGCGGTGCTCGTTTATATAAACTATTTGGGATGTGAGGTCGGTTTGATTTCATATCTTAAAATTTTCAAATTTAAAATCATTTTCAAAACCAAAAGTTACTTTCTAAATTATATATATATATATATATATATATATATATAAATTAAATTTAAAATTCACCGACAACTTCTGTAGGCGACCCCTTTTCAAAGTACAACACTCAACCTAAATATATGCCGACAGTCGGCATACAACGGAACACACCACTCATTAACAGTGAATAATTTTTCATCAGAAAAATGTTCATTAATTTCTTCAGTATCACAGAGAGATCTTTTATTTTCAAGCCTAGATAAATGATCAGCAATTTGATTATCAGAACCCTTCATATCTGATATCTCAAAATCAAATTCTTGCAAAAGAAGAATCCAACTAATCAATCTCGGCTTCGCATCCTTTTTCTTCATTAAATATTTGGTAGCATAATGATCAGTATGCACCACACATTTAGTTCCAATTAAATATGATCGAAATTTATCAAAGGCAAATAATATAGCTAATAACTCTTTCTCGGTAGTGGTATAATTAATTTGCTTCATTAAGAGTTTTACTATCATAATAAATAACTTTGAAAATTTTATCATATTTCTGACCCAAAATAGCACTAATAGCATAATCACTAGCATCACACATTAATTCAAAAGGTTTTTCTCAATTTGGTGAAATTATAACTGGTGCAATGATTAATTTTTCTTTTAATGTTTCAAAAGCTTTTAGGCAATCATCATCAAAATAAAAAATTGCATCCTTTTCCAATAATCAGCATAAAGGTTTTGTAATGTTTGAAAAGACTTTAATGTAACGCTTGTAGAATCCAGCATGTCCCAGAAAACTTCTAATTCCCCTTACGTTGGTCGGGCAAGGTAAATTAGAGATAACTTGAATTTTTTGCAGGATCTACCTCCAAACCTTTTTCTGAAATTCGATGTCCCAATAAAATTCTTCTTGATACCATAAATTGGTATTTTTCCTAGTTAAGGACAAAATTAGTTTCTTTAGAAGATTTTATAACTTTAGATAAATGTTCTAAACATGATTCAAATGAAATTCCAAACACTAAAAAGTCATCCATAAAAACTTCAATCCCTTTTTCAATTAAATCACAGGAAATAGCCATCATACATCTCTGAAATATAGCAGGGGCATTACATAAACCAAAGAGCATTTTTCTAAAAGAAAACGTGCCATAAGGATTGGTAAACATAGTTTTCTCTTGATCCTCTTGAGCAATTTGAATTTGGTGGTAACCAGTATATCCATCCAGAAAGCAAAAGTATTTATGCCCAGCCAGTCTATCCAGCATCTGATCTAGAAATGAGATTGAAAAATGATCTTTCCTAGTGACAAGATTTAATTTTCTATAATCAATGCATATTTGTCATCTTGTAACTTGTCTTGTTGGAATCATTTCATTTTTTTCATTAACGGTCACAGTTACTCCTCCTTTCTTAAGAACACAGTGAATATGACTAACCCATGCACTATCTAAAATAGAGTAGATAATTCCAGCATCCAACCACTTCAAAATTTCTTTCTTAACAACATCTTTCATGATAGGATTTAATATCCTTTGAGGATCAGCCCGAGGTTTGCAATTATCTTCCATAAGAATTCTGTGCATACAAATTGAAGGACTGATTCATTTAATATCAGCAATATTCCATCCAAAGGCTTTCTTAGGCTTCTTCAAAATTTCAAGCAAACTATCTTCTTCTTGTTTAGTCAATTAAGATGAAATTATAATGACAAGGTTTAGGATTCACCCAGAAAAACATACTTCAAATGATCAGAATGCATTTTTAACTCAATTTCAGGAGGTTTTTCAATTGATGGACCATAAGATTCATCTTTTTCAGCCATATCTAACAATTCAAAATTTTCATGAACATAATTTAATTCTTCCTCTTAAAAATCTGCAGAATGATATAACTCCACTTCTTGCTCATGTTCCAAATCTTCTCTTTCAGGTTTTTCTTCATAAGATGACTTGAAATGGCATTCAATCAAATATCTGATAACATCCATCCTATAACATTCATCATTTTTACCTATTGCAGGATGTTTCATTGATTTTGAAATATTGAATGTAACAGTTTGATCATTAACCCTCGTCATTAATTTCCCTTTTTGCACATCTATCATTGGTGTGCCTGTGGCTAGGAAAGGTATTCCCAAAATGATAGGTATCTCTTTATCTTCCTCCATATCATGTACGATCAAATCAACAGGAAAGATAAATTGATCCACTTTAACCAAAACATCTTCTATAACTCCTTTTGGATATGTGATCGAACGATCTGCTAATTGCAGAGTTACAGTAGTTGGGGTTATTTCTTCTAATCCCAGTCTTTTGAATATTGATAGAGGCATAAGGTTAATGCTTGCACCCAAATCACATAAAGCTTTTCCATAGAATCTGTCTCTGATTGCACATGGAATTGTGAAACTACCAGGATGTTCAAGCTTTTCAGGAAGCTTCTTCTGAATTATTGCACTGCAATCCTCACTAAGTGAAACTGTCTCATTATCTTCAAACTTCCTCTTTTTGTTGAGAATATCCTTCATAAATTTCACATAACTCGGTATTTGTTCTATGGCTTCAGGAAATGGAATATTAATGGTAAGCTTCTTAAATATCTCCAAGAATTTTGAAAATTACTTATCCAACTTTTGTTCACAAAGTCTCAGAGGAATTGGAGGTGGTGGCTTTTCCAAATCAACCTTTAGTGGAGAAATTAGTCTTTCCAAGCCTTTCGGAGTGTCCTCTTTTGGTTCTTCAATCTCTTCTTTCTCTACTTCAGTTTCTTTCTGAACTCTACCTTCCAATTGTCTTCCACTTCTCAGTTGAATTGCTTTTGCATGCTCTTTATTTTTATCTCTTGGATTCACTTCAGTATTACTTGGAAGCATTCCTTAGGATCTATTACTTACTAAATTTGCAATTTACCCCAATTGATTTTCAATATTTCTGATGGTTTCTCCTTAAATTTGTAATTGATTTCCCATAATTGACACCACTTCTTCAATAAATAACTTCTTCTCCTTTAATTCTAAAGCATTGTTAAAACCTGAAGGATAGGTTAGTCTATAATTATTATTTCCATGGTTGTTACAGTTTCCTAATGAGTTTACTTGGTGGTTCCCTTATTGTTGATTAATACCACCATGATTATTGGTATTCCAACTAAAGTTTGGATGATTCTTCCAACCTGGGTTATAATAATTGGAATATGGGTTTTAGGCTTACTTATAGCATTCAAAGTTTCTGGTGAAGAATAAGAATCAACCATTTGGCCTAATGAATTTTCTTCAATCATGTAATTTGGCTGAGAAAAATTCATCCCAAATTGGTCAATCTTTCTTGAAATTGCAGCAACTTGATTTGCTAATATTGCTAAAGCATCATTGTCATGAACAATGGCTGCCTTTTTAGGATTTATCCTTTCAGAATGCCATTGAAAATTATTAGTAGTCATTTCCTCAATTAAAGCATAAGTATCAGGAAAATGTTTAAACATTAATGATCCACCACCAGCAACATCGATAATTGATCTAAGCGATCCAACTAATCCATTGTAAAAGGTTTGCATTATTAACAAATCTGGTATCGAATGATGTGGACACTTCCTGAGGAGATCTTTAAATCTTTCCCATGTTTCATATATTGAGTCACTTTCAAACTGACAAAAAGATGTAATATCATTTCTCAACTTCGCAGTCTTTGATGGTAGAAATTATTTAACAAGGAATTTTGTGCTAAATCACCTCAAGTTCTGATAGATCCAGGTGCTAACGAATTTAACCATATCTTAGCTTTATCCCTTAGTGAGAAAGGATAAAGTCTGAGTCTAATAGTGTCAACCGAAACACCATCATATTTAAAAGTAGCACACAACTTTAGAAAATTAGCAAGAAGAAAATACGGATCTTCAGTTGTTGCTCCCCCAAACTGATTATTAGACACCATTTGGATAATAACAGGTTTAAGTTCAAAGGAATTAGCAGCTACAGCAGGGTGTTGAATACTACCATGAAGTTCATCCATTGTAGGGTCAGTAAAATCTCTTAAAGGTTTGAATTCTTGATGGATGCCAACATTTTGATTTTGATGATTTGTCATTTCTTGAATATTTTTATCTTTTTTAGAATTTTTAATTTTTTTTATTTTTCTTATAGTTCTTTCTAATTCAGAATCGTAAGGCACAAGTCCCTCAGAACCTGAACTACGCATGCAACAATAAAATAAAACAAAACACAACACACTAATAAAAACAAAGCAAAGTAAAATTTTAAATTCTTCTTAATTTTCTTTAAAAATGCAGTTTCAATTAATTTCCCCAGCAACAGCGCCAAAAACTTGATCCCGATAAATATATGTGCACAAAAAACTTGACTCCACACCGAATATATGTGATGATTTAGATATGAAATATATGATTTTATAATATATGATACTACTCAAGTATAAGTATCGTTTATCAAGTAATATAGGACTTTCTGATTAAGCCCCAAGATATTAAACCCACAGGGAAATATAAAATTTGTTTAAAGAATTAAGAAAATAATATTTTTACTTTTTTAATGACTTTTGAAAGTATGTTTTAATTTGAAAAGCTTGAAAATTGTTTTTGGTACTTTTAATAAAAGCTAAGCAGGAAATGAAAATTATCAGAACTTTAAAATGTGGTATAAAATACTAGGAAATAAAATATCTTTTTCTTTCTCTTATAAAGCAGTAATAATTATGAAAGTATTGTCGTGGAAGTATTTAAATGTGTTGTGATAAATAGGAGCAAATTTATTCTTTACCCTTACTTGGTTCTATAAAGAACATTGGTTAATTTGAAATTTTAAAATCTTGAACATGGTTAGGCAGGGAAGATACCAGCTCTCACTTTAGAGTTCCCTCGATTCCCTCCACCTGGGGGCTAACTTCTCATAACAAAATTTAAAATATTAACCAAATTAGGGGGCTTTAGCCTGTCACTCTAAAGACATCTAATTTTACTCCCCATTAAAAGCATATCTCCTAAGCATTCAATTATATGGACTACAATTCTCATCCATATAATTGCATGTGATTTATACAATTTGTTGTTTGAGACAATACCACATTGGATCTTACATAATCTCACAACAAATTTAAGATCTTAACTGGCCTAATTAAGAAGTAAATTAAGTTCATGGAATTAAATCTTCACAACTTATTCTAACTTTAAACACTTATACATTCCACAACAATCCTACATAATTTAATTACTTCTTCATTTAAGAAAGAAAAAGATAAAAAAAAACTACTCAGAATTCATGGAGAAAACACAAGCACACATTGATTTGAAAATAGAAATCATAAAGAAAACATAACAAGAAAATCTAAATATAGGAAACAATAGTAAACACTTATCTGAAAATCCTCTCCACAAGACTCCGAAAGTTCCTTTCAAACTTGACTTTCCACAGGACAACACTACATAGGTTGGCGCCCAACTCTGTTGACTCCAACTCTGACTTTAGACTTCAATAAAAACTAGATAAATGGATGAAAGAAATATTGGTGGAAAGAAATTTTACACCAACCCTTTCTCCTCTAAAACTAAACAAACTAAACTATAAACAATAAAAGATTGAAAGTAAAACAAGGAAAGACTCTTTGAAACTAGAAGATGACTCTTAAAAACTAGAATCACTAAAAAGAGTCTCTAATTACTTCCTAATCTCTCCATAATCCCTCTCATATGACATAACTTTTATAATAACTCAAAAGGTGTCTTGGTGTCTCTTCAAATTATGTCCCGATTCAACGTATTCACCAAAAGATACATCCCTTCATTCAAATTTGCCACCCATGGGAAGTTAAGGAAGTCACCACCAAAATTTGCTTCAAACACCCCTTGAAATTAGCGCAAAAAATGAAGAAAATTTGATTTTTAACTGTGGCGGCAAAGCGCCGACCAGGCGGCGCTTAGCCGCCAGGGTCCAATTTTTAATTTTTTTCATTTTTTTGCTCCAAATTTGATCCAATTTTTCTCCTTTCATCATATTCACTTATTTTCATCATACCAGCAAGAAAAATACAAAATACCTTCCATTAAAGTGCAATATCATCAAAAACAGGTATAAAATGTGCATAAAAACTCTATATATTTTAGGTGTATCATATAACACAATATTTCTCAACATCTCTAAACAATAATTTCATCAATTCTAGTCGTAGGAGAATTCATACCTCGATTCACAAAGCCTCTCTCTTTAATTAATCTCATTTTCAAGATATTTTTGTTGAATAGACATTGCGCTTCGAAGCTGATGAACTTTCTACAGTTGAAAACTTGAAATCTTGAAGTTTCTATCGAGTTGAAATCCATTTGGACAAGATTTGGGATCTTCCTCTTCGCTCATCTGGTAATTTCTGCATCTAGGAGCAGTTTTTGGGAGTTCTAGTGGAAGAATTACAGCCTAGAACGGTGATCTACTGAAAATTTGATAACATGTTACTATTCATTTCATACCTATTTTTGATGATATTGCACTTTAAAGGAATATATTTTTTATGATTACATGCAGGTACAATGATTTTACGCCTTTGGAGCAAAAAAAAAGTGAAAAGGAGCAAATTTTGAGCAAAAAGGAAAAAAAGTGTATTTTATTGAACTAGAGTCGAACGGCGCTATCACCAGTGTCGAACGGCGCCAGTTTCTAGAGAGTTACAACGTTTTAGCGAAATAATACACCGAACAGCGCTCCTACCATCGCCGGATAGCGCCCTATCTCAATTTTGAACTAGATTCAATGTATTTGGCCAGATTTTGAAAGGTTGCTTGAGGAAACTCTTGAGAATTCAGTTTTGGCTTAATTTAAACATTTTTGGAGCCAAATTTCAAAGGGGGGAAGATAGGAAGAGAATAGTTTAGAGTTTAGAGAGTGAGTTCTTTCCATTGTGTAGGAAGTTAGGTTTGTGTTTTTCCTTCTAAGGAGTGTGAGAGGAGAGGGAAAGTGAGAGATTCTTCTTCCTTACTATTCTAAAGAGAAAATTGTGTGTTGTTGTGAAGAAAGAAGAGGATTCAAACGAATTCCTTGAGATTCGCTTGTGGAAGAGTTTGAGATAAGTTGTCTTAACTTTACTCTGTTTATATGACGTTGTTTTTATATATGAAATCCATGTTTTATCATCTTTTCCTCACGAGTCTTCAGTAGATTTCTTTATCTTTCTCCTTTTCATGTGATGTGTTGATGTTGTAAAATGAAAATGATGTGTCGATTTATTGTGAAGAATTTATGATGATCTTTTCACTTAGAACTTCATTTAATTTTTGATCTGGCCAATTGAATTGTTAAAACTTGTTGGGAAACATATGTTCTAAAAGGATTATGAGTTCCACAATAAAAGTGAAGGTCACAATCAAATTCCATGAATGGTGAAGTTCATGGGGGTTGAATGCAAATAAATAAGAAAATATACTTTGATGGGTGTAGAATTGGAGATTTTAGAGTGATAGGCTGAAATCCTCAATTTGATCCTAATGTTTAAAAACTGAATCGAGAGTTAGCCTTCATGAGAAGAGAAGTGGGAGCTCTGGAGTAAGAGCAAGTATCCTCCTAGCCTAACCACGGATTTGGGGACTAAACTTAGGATTAGCCAATGTTCTTTATACGCTGAAATATGGGTAAAGAATAGGAATGCTCTTATTTGGCACAATACATTTGCATCACTGATCTGTGTCACAGTAATCATCACATTATGAATGGAAAGGAGGAAGACTCTTTCTTGCAACTGAACTTTGTTATAAATTTAGACTTGTGTTAGTTTAACTTGCTAGAGTTTAGAACGTGCTTTGATAGATATAATAACTGAACCTGTTTGTCTTTACTTCAAGAATTAAACCACTTGCAATTATGATGTGATCGATAAGAGATTCTGTGCTATGTCATAAAAGTAAAGTCCACTAAAGCCCTGTATTACTTGAGCGATACATATACTTGCGTTAATTGTGTGACTCATTATCATTTAAATCAATATATATATATATATATCTAAATATGAGTTCATTAATTATTGCAAATTAAAAAAAGTTGCACCAAGTTTTTGGCGCCATTGTCGGGGAGGTAAGGTAAAAAAAAAAGTAAATGTTAAAATTTATTTTTGTAGTATTGGAAATCATATATTTGAATTGTAAGTCATAGTTATGTGTGTTTGTTTATTGTTAGTGTGTGTTTATTGTGTTTGTATGCGTAGTATCGGATATATAGGTTTAATGTCTTACGATTATGAATTAGAACGTACTATTAGAAAAATTCGAAAACAAAAAAAACAATCTGCAAATCCTTACAAAATGGTGAACAATTTAAACAACCAAAACGAAAATATACCAAGAACTTTAAGAGATTATGTTAATCCAACAGCAGATAAAATTGACTTAACTATTCAAAATTCTGATGTAGCTACTAATTAATTTGAGCTTAAATCTGCTATTATTCAAATGGTACAGAATAATCAATTTGGAGGAACACTTAATGAAGATCTTAACTTACATCTCGCTAGTTTTCTAGAACTGTGTGCTACTTTTAAATACGATGGAATGTCGAATGATGCTGTTAGACTTAAACTTTTCCTCTCTCACTTAGGGATAAGGCTAAGGTGTGGTTAAATTCGTTAGCACCTAGATCTATTAGAACTTGGAGAGAGCTTTCTCAAAAGTTTCTGTCGAAATATTTTCCTCCTTCCAAAACTGCTAAATTGAGAAATGATATCACATCTTTTAGTCAGTTTGATGGAGAATCTAAATATGAAGCTTGGGAAAGATTTAAAGATCTTCTGAGGAAGTGTCCACACCATGCTTTACCAGACGGGTTAATAATTCAAACCTTCTATAATAGATTAGTAGGATCATTGAGATAGATTATCGATGTTGTTGTTAGTGGATCATTAATGTCAAAACCTTTTGATGGAGCATATTCGTTAATTGAAGAGATGGCTACAAATAATTTCAATGGCCCTCTGAGCAAGTAAATTCTAAAAGAGTAGCCAGTATTCATGATTATGATGCGATAACTATGATAGTCTCTCAAATTGTTGCACTTTCTAAGAAAATAGATCAATATAGAATGAATTCTTCTCCAACGCCCCAAGTGTTAGAAGAACATTATTCAGGACAGATGATAGACTCTCAAATGTCTTATGAAACCTTGAATGTTATACATAATAAAGTCAATAATCCTTATTCGAATTATTAGAATCCTAGTTGGAGGAATCATCCAAATTTTAACTGGAATAACACCAATGTTGTTGTTAATCCGCAATGGGGAAAAAATCCAATGAATCCAGTTGGAAATCAGAACAACCAAGGAAATACCAATTTTAGACCTTCTTATCCTCTTGATTTTAATAGTAATCAACAATTTAAAAAAAAGAAATTGTCTACTGAAGAAATGTTTCTGAATATGTGTAATCAAATTCAAGCTCAAAAACGTTGTGATGAAGAACACTGAAAATCAATTGGTTCATATATTTACTGCGCTTAATAATAGACCTTCTGAGAATCTTCCTAGCAATGTTGAGATCGACCTGAAAGATCAAAACAAAGAGCAAATTAAGGCTATTCAATTGAGGAGTGGAAAAGAATTAGAATCAAGAGTTTAAAAAGAATTCAAAGTTGAAAGATAGGAAGTAAACATTGAGAAAGGTTCTAATAAGATATATCCAGATGAATATCCGATAGAACCAATGAAGATAACTATTGAAAAACAACCTCCTCCTTTTCCTTAAAGACTGAAGAAACAAAACAGAGATAACATATTTGTAAAATTTTTGGAAATTCTTAAGAAATTAACGATTAATATTCCCTTTGTTGAAGCATTAGAGCATATGCATGATTATGCAAAGTTTATGAAGGATATTCTTAAAAGAAAGAGAAAGTTTAAAGACCACGAGACTGTTGCACTTAGTGGTGAGTGTAGTGCAATTATCCAGAAAAAGCTTCCTGAAAAACTTAAAGACCCAGGTAGTTTCACTATCCCGTGCGCTATAGGTGAAAAATTTTTCGGAAGAGCTTTATGTGATCTTGGAGCTAGTATTAATCTTATGCCTTTATCAACTTTCAAAAGATTGGGAATAGAAGAAATTTTACCTACATCTGTGACTCTTTAACTGGCTGATCGTTCTATACTTATCCTAAAGGAGTTGTGGAAGATGTATTAGTAAAGGTGAATAAATTTATCTTTCTTGTGGACTTTACTGTATTAGATATGGAGAAAGATAAAGAAATTCCAATTATTTTGGTAAGACCATTCCTTGTCACTGGGAGAGCTATGATTGATGTCCAAAAAGGAGAATTAACTATGAGAGTTAATGACCAAGAGGTAACTTTCAATATTTTAAAATCTGAAGTACCCTTCAACTGAAAAAGATGATGAGTGTTATTGAATGGAAGTCTACTATTATTTGAGAGAATATTATTTTAAAGAAGTATTTGAAGAAAATATGGAATGTGAGGATGAAAATGAAAGTGAAAATGAAGATGATTTGGATGATATGAAGAATGAAAAGTTAGACTTTGTTCAAGACAACTTTGAAAGATTGGATACTGTGGAAAATGGAGATAAAAGTTTGATTCTATCTATCATTAAACCCCCTGAACTTGAGTTGAAAATTCGTCCTAATCTTTTAAAGTACATGTTTTTAGGAGAATCATCTACCTTACCAGTCATTGTATCTTCGGATTTAAATGAATATCAAGAACAAAAATTATTGGAAACTTTAAAAAGATACAAAAAAGCTTTTTGTTGGTCCATAGTTGATATTCAAGGAATCATTCCTTTGATCTGTACGTAAAGAATTCTTTTGGATGAACAACACAAACCAAGAGTTGATCCACAAAGGAGACTGAACCCAATAATGAAAGAAGTGGTTAAAAAAGAGATATTAAAGTGGTTAGATGCTGGAATTATATATCATATTTCTGATAGTATTTGGGTGAGCCCAATTCATTGTGTTACTAAGAAAGGAGGAGTGACTGTTGATGTAAATGATCAGGATGAAATTATACCGACAAGAAAAGTCAATGGTTGGTGAATATGTATTGATTATAGAAATTAAATGCCGCCACCATAAAATATCACTTTCCTTTAACCTTTTTAGACCAAATGCTAGACAGACTTGCTGGATACAAGTACTATTGCTTTCTAGATGGATATATCAGTTAGGATCAAGAGAAAACTACATTTACTAGCCCTTATGGAACTTTTGCGTTTAGAAGAATGCCCTTTGGATTATGTAATGCACCTGCAATATTTTAAAGATGTATGACATCCATATTTAGCAATTTAAATGATTAAGGAATAGAAGTGTTTATGGGCGATTTCTAAGTATTTGGAGATTCATTTAATGCATTTCTATGCAACTTAGAAAAATTTTTAGAGGTATGCGAGAGAACAAACTTAGTCATAAACTGGGAAAAGTGTCAATTTATGGTTGCAGGAGGAATTGTGCTTGGGCATAAAATATCTGAATATGGCATGGAAGTAGATCCTGCGAAAATTCATGTTATAGAAAAATTACTACCTTCAACAACTGTGAGAGGAGTAAGAAGTTTTTTGGGACATGTAGGATTCTACAGGTGATATATTAAAGACTTTTCAAAAATTTCTAAGCCTCTATGCCAACTTTTGTAAAAAGAGAGAAAGTTTGATTTTAATGATGAATGTTTAAAAGCTTTCGATAAATTAAAGAAAAAATTAATTGTTGCACCTATAATAGTTTCACCTCATTGGGAGAAACCATTTGAACTAATATGTGATGCTAGCGATTGCGCTAGCGGAGTTGTTTTAGGGCAAAGACATGATAAAATGTTTAAAGTTATATACTATGCTAGTAAGACTCTTACTACTACTCAAATTAATTACACTACTATTGAGAGAGAGTTATTAGCAATTGTATATGCTTTTGAGAAATTTAGATCTTACTTAATCGGAGCTAAATGTATAGTGCATACTAATCATTATGTTATTAAATACTTAAAGCAAAAGAAGGATGTAAAACCAAGACTGATTCGATGGATGCTTTTAATGCAAGAATTTGATTTTGAGATCGCTAATAGAAAAGGGGTCGATAATCGAATAGCTGATCATTTATCTAGACTTGAACAACCTAATTTGGATGACTTTGAAAAGGAAATTACTGAAACTTTTCCTGATGAGCAATTATATAATATTATTGAAGGAAATTTATCGTGGTATGCTGATATTGTGAACTACAACATTAGTAATATCTTACCACCTAATTTAACAATGCAACATCAGAAAAATTTTAAGCATGATGCTAAATTTTATTTCTGGGATGATCCTTATATGTAAAAGCAATGTAAAGATCTTATTATTAAGAAATGCGTGCCTTATGAAAAAACTGAAAAAAAATTATTCGAGAATGTCATAATTCTGAATGTGGAGGACATTTCAGAATTGATAGAACTGCACATAACATTTGTGATATGGATTTTATTGGCCTACACTTTTCAGAGATATTTATAAATTTATCAAAACTTGTGATCGATGTCAGAGAATAGGCAATATATCTAAAAAAAATGAAATGCCTCTTAATTTTACTCTAGAAGTTGAAATTTTTGATACATGGGGATTAGATTTTATGGGAGCATTTATGCATTCATTTGGACATATATATATACTAATTGTTGTTGATTATGTATCAAAATGGATTGAGGCAATAACTTTACCTAGGTGTGATGTTAAAAGTGTTTCGAGGTTTTTAATGAAAAATAAGTTCACAATATATGGAATGCCTAGAGTAATCATCACTGATGGAGAATTACATTTTAAGAATAATCTGATTCAGAGATTGCTGGAAAAATATAACATTATGGATAAAATCTCTATAGCTTATCATCCCCAAACTAATTGTTTAGCAGAGGTATCTAATCCTGAAATTAAATGAATTTTGGAGAAATTCGTTAATCCTGAAAAATTGGATTGATCTACTAGATTAGATACTGCTTTATGGGCATACAGAACTGCTTATAAAACTCCTATAAGAATGTCCCCTTACAGATTAATCTTTGGAAAAACCTTTCACTTGTCGGTTCAATTAGAATTTAAAGCATATTGGGCGATAAAAAATTGAATTTTAATTTGAAAGGTGCTGGTGAGAAGAGACTGTTGCAATTGAATGAATTGGAAGAAATAAGAAATGAATCATATGATAATGATATAATATATAAAGAAAGAAGAAAAATATGGCATGATCGGAAGATTGTCAAAAAGGAATTTGAACCATGACAAAAAGTTTTATTATACAATACAAGATTGAAATTATTTCCTGAGAAACTTAAATCTAGATGGACAGGACCTATTCATTATCGTAAAAGTGTATTAGTTTGGAGCTGTGATTATCGAAGACCCTAAATCTAGAAGAATATTCAAAGTTAATGGCGAAATATTAAAATCATATTTTGAAGGCAATAGACCTAATTTTAAAGAGGTTTTAATGTTGGATCAACCTGAATAACTGAAAGTTATGTCGGGCTGACGACGTTAAACCAAGCGCTTTGTGAGAGGCAACTCACAGTTATTGAGTGTTTGCTTTGTTTGATGTGATATTTGTGTTTGTTTGTTGCTTAATTAAGTCTTATTCTTCCTTAATTATATTAATAATATTTAAGAAATGAATCAAATCAAAATTTGGAAAAATTTTGAACGAAGTGAAGTTTGGCGAATTTGAACTAGCACCGCTGTTCAGAAAATTGTTTCTCGTCTTTAAAATCAGCATTTTGGCGGTTCTATGCGATAACTCCTCCATTACAACTTCCAAAAACCGACCCTAGACGTTGTAACTTCCAAAGGAATGAAGAGGAAGACCCAAATTCTTGTTCAAATGGATTCCGACTCGATGGAAATTCAAAAATTTCAAGTGTTCAACCGTAGAAAGTTTGTAAGTTTCGAGTTACGAAAATGAGATTGATTAAGGAGCAAGGCTTTATAAATCGAGTTATGAATTCTCCTACAAATAGAATTGATGAAATTATTACTCAGAGACATTGGGAAGTATTGTCTTATACTACCGCCCTTGTAGTTGTTCCGGTTGTGAAGGAGTTTGATGTAAATCTTTATGAAATCAACCAATGATTAGTTTATGTGTGAGGTAAGTTTGTCACATTTACTCCTGCAAAGATTAATGATTTTTACATGATAGAGAATATGTCAATCTGCCACTATTCAAATTTTGCCCAGACGAAGGACAATATGAATGACATATACATATATCTAATGGATGAAAGTGATGAATGGGAGATAAGAGATAGCAAGTATATAAGTTTCTCGACCACACTGTTAAATCCTATGTCAAAACACTTACATTACTTCATTTGTGCAAAATTGCTCCCAACAATAAAAATCAGTAAGGTAACTAAGGAGTGTGTTATTCAGAGTTATTGTATTCAAATGGGAATGCCTATTGATGTTGGTTCGATAATTGTTAAGTCTATTTTTGGGATTGATCGTTCACGGATCAAAGTATGGGCTTGGAATCCTTCTACCATATTTCTCCTCTGCAGTCAATCACAAATTCCATATGAGAACTGGGAAAGAGTACTTCTACCTTGAACGCCTATAGACCTAGAAGATGCATATAATAACCAGGCAATTGGTGATATGAATGATATGAGCATTATTAAAGATCAACCATAACAAAGGTTAGCACCTATTTCTCCTTATTTTCCTAAAAGTTCACAGATCATCCTGAAGAAAATCAAGAAATTGGAGAAGGAAGTACAACATCTGATGAATGCAATCAACAATCTTTCTGATTTCTTTGATCATCTGGATTGGAGAATGAAGGAGCAGCTTGATCATTATGGATATCTTGAAGGAAGTTTGACACGATTGATGAGAAGAAACTGTTGGATTGAAGAGGATTCTACTGAAGATTTCCCATTTCGTCCATTTTACAATTTATTTGTCTATGTTCAATTAATGGGAGATCTTAGAATTGATGATAGTTTGGAGGAAGAATGAAAACTTAATTAGTGTATTTATGTGTTTGTGTATCGGATTGCTTTGCTTTTCTTTACTTTATTTGGTTTGAATGTTATATTTGGACATGATTGTTTGTTTAGTTTTCAACGTTATTGTGTTGTGGTTGTGTGCGATGTTGAATTTAAGATTATATGGCTTGAAAATATGTAATGTTTAGTGTTGTGTGTATGTGTATGACTCATGGATTTTATATATGAAAGTAATGTTATGTGTTATTTGTTTTAAACAATATCATTTGCCAAGGCTTTAAGATGTTATTTAATGCTTAATTAGACTAATTAGACATCGGAGTGGTCTTGAAATGATCGAAATTGCAAAAGAAAGTTAGAAGTCGAGTTTTTGAACTGGCACCAAATGGCGCTGCCACCAGCGCTGGACAGTGCCAAAAGTGAGAGAGTTTGGCCATTTCAGCAGAATAATGTGTTGCTTCCAGCACCGTACAGCGCTCGAAAGCAAAAAATTCCTGAAATTCCAAATTTTTGTGATTTAACCCTGGAACCCGCCCTTTTTGCCCAAATCTTTGTCTTCAACCTCCAGCCAAGGATGATTTTTGCGCCTAGGGCTCACAAGCATTTGGATTTGAAGCGATTTCATGGCCGAAAAAGTTCGGATTTCATCTTATCTTGGTAAGAGCTACACTTTAACCTAAATTTTTTTGATTTTGACCGTGGAAATCTCCTACATTAAGAAGATTTAGAATTTTGAAGTTCTTGGAGAAACTTTGGAGATTTTTCATGCATTTTGAGTTCTTATTTATTTAAATTTGCCTTGGAATCGATTGCATTGTAATTTTTAAATTGATTTGAAAAATTTTAATATTTTTAGATAAATTGCTCCAAGATTGGCTAAGGGGAAGAGGAAATTTGAATATTATGAAAGTAAATTTGTGAATTTCAAAGCCTATTCATGTTTTTGTACGTTTCTTAGCAATAAAAAATGTATTCATGAAAGAGACTTTGAAAATCCTGGAGGTATAGTTGAAGAACTGATTATTAATCGTCAATGGGAGATTTTCTGTTATTTCACTGCAAATGCGATGTTGGGTATTGTTCGAGAAATTTATGCTAATGTGTACTATTCTAAGAGTGAATTTATTCTGGTTAGATGTCAAATGTTTGAATTCACCCCTACCAGTATAAATGCATTTTATCAGTTAAGAGCACCATACCGTTGTGAATATGAAAATTTTTCTATCACGAATCAAGAATTGTATGAGATTATAAACTTTTTGACTGATGGAAAAGGGGAATGGAAGATTAAGCAGAGAATGAAAGTTAATTTTCCCCTTTCTACTTTGAATCATGTATCAAAAGCCAGACATTATTTTATTTCTGCAAGGTTGTTATCTACCAACCATCACAGTGATGTTACTGTTGATAGAGTTGTTATGAATTACTGTATTCAGAGCATGAAGAATATAAATATTGGGGCTATTATTCATAGAAGTATTTTGACAAGTTCAAAAGGAGAGACTACAGGAGGACTAAGACACCCCAGTCTGATTCATGCTTTATGTATTCAGGTAGGTGTAATGATTGAAGATAATGATGAGGTAGTCCACCCCTTGAAGCCTATTACTAAATTAAATCTGAAAACTTATGAAGCCCATGTAGGATGGAAATGGAGTAAGAGAGCTGATGAACCTTCTTCTAGTCGAGATAGACCATCTACATCAAGAGGGCCTACTCTGCATGATGTTATGGATAAATTGGAAAGGTTAAACACCAGAGTAGAGGGACTAGAAGTAAGGAACAAAATTAATGATAATTATCACAAAATATGAGATAGCTTATCATGACGCACAAATGATATTTTTCAGGGGAGACACTAATGTTGTATTTCCTACTTACCCTTAGTATACTTCATACCAGCCTGAGGAACCTAATGATGGTGGAGCTCCTGCAGAAGAAGAAGATTATTAGTTTGTGTATTTTTTATTTTTATTTCATTAAACTTTGTGATGTATTTTTGTTTTGTATTTGTGATGTACCTGCGACACCTTATGATTTGTATCTGAGATGTTATATGTGTGTTGGATGTACTTGTAGTAGACTTTGTTGTTGATTTATGATGTATGTGATGTGATAGTGAAGTTTTTTATGTGTTTGGATTGTTAGTTTAATTTGTGATAGTAACAGTTGGATGTTAATGTTATGTGCACTGTTTAATGTGTTTAAACTTCTAACCCATATTTGTGTATAAAAATGTTTCTTAATTATTTTAGGTCTACTGTTCTACTTTATGAAAGAAAACCTGCTGAAACTCAAAGGTATGAAAAGCAAACATATTGAGGTATGAGAGTTATATTTAGATCTTTTCTTTCTTCCATGTAAAATATATTCAAAAATCTAAGTTTGGGGGAAGGGAAAGAATTATGAAGAAAACCCTGCTGAAACTCAAAGGTATGAAAAGCCAACATATTGAGGTATGAGTTTTATTTTGTGAAGAAAAACCTGTTGAAACTCAAATGTATGAAAAACCAGCATATTGAGGTATGAGTTATATTTAGATCTTTTCTTTCTTCCATGTAAATTATATTAAAAAATCTAAGTTTGGGGGGAAGGGAAAGAATTAACTGTTAATTTTTCTCATTTAAAATTATTTTCAAAAATTAATAACATGATTTCCTGTAATATAGCTCAATTTTAGATAAGTATATTTTGATTTTATTTAAGTATTTTATAAAATTGAATGAAAGTGTTTGGTAATAAAAAATAATTTTGTAATGTAAGATATTTGGTATAAAAGTATAGGACTATAGTCAACTATTCAAAGTAAGAAAAACTGTATGTTTGGAATATTAAGAATCTTAAAATTTTATGTGATAGAAAACGATTGAGACTCTATGATGAATCATTAATAAGCTAAAGAAATGCCTATAAGGTAAAGGAATGTGGTAAGTTTCAAATTTAGGGTGAGAATGGTGAAGTTTAAAATCATTAAAGGCTATCCAAATACAGTAATCCTCACTGAAAAGAAAAAAAAAGCAAAAACCAAAAGAAAATAAAAGAAAAGCAAAAAATCCAAAGAAAAGAAAAGAAAAGTGAGAAGAAGCTTGAGGAGATGCCTAATCAAAAATTGGTTTCACTTGGACCTACCTAAATGGAAAAAACTTAATTACTATCCTGAACTTATATGTATGGATTAGCATTTTTACTAGTAGTGTTTTCATAAACTTATTTTAATGTAATCCTTTTAAGTGCCTTAATAGAACAATCTACAATCATTTTTGAAATGAATAGAAAGCTAGAACTCTTATAATTGATTACTAGATATTCTTACACTTGAAAATTTACTTGAATTATTCAAATATCTTTCTGAAAATTTTACTATTGTACTTATCTAAATCAAAATTATGGTATTCTAGAAAGAAAGTTCATTGTAGTGGATCATAACTTTATGTATTAATTAGAATTACTTCAGGACAATTAATAGTTAAGTTTGGGGATCTTGATCTACTGAAAATTTGATAGCTTGTTACTATTCATTTAATACTTATTTTTGATGATATTATACTTTAAAGGAAGGTATTTTGGATGATCTCATGCAAGTACAATGATTTTAGGCCTTTGGAGCAAAAGGAAGCGAAAAGGAGTAAATTTAGAGCAAAAATGGACAAAAGTGCATTTTATTGAACTAGCGCCGAACATCGCCAGTTTCCAGAGAGTTACGACGTTTTGGAGGAATAATGCACCGAACGGCGCTCCTACCAGCGCCGGACAGCGCCCTATCCCGATTTTGAACTAGATTCAATGAATTTGGCTGGATTTTGAAAGGTTGCCTGAGAAAACTCTTGGGATTCAGTTTTAGCTGAATTTAAACACTTTTGGAGCCACATTTCAAAGGGATGAAGAAAGGAAGAGAAGAGTTTGGAGTTTATAGTGTGAGTTCTTTCCATTTTGTGTAGGAAGTTAGGTTTGTGTTTTTCTCTTCTAGGGAGTGTGAGAGGAGAGGGAAAGTGAGAGATTTCTTCTTCCTTACTATTCTAAAGAGAGAATTGTGTGTTGTTTTGAAGAAAGAAGAGGAGTCAAAGGAATTCCTTGAGATTCACTTGGGGAAGATTTTGAGATAAGTTGTCTTTACTTTACTCTGTTTGTATGATGTTGTTTTTATATATGAAATCTATGTTTTGTCATCTTTTTCTCATGAGTCTTGAGTAGATTTCTATGTCTTTCTCCTTTTCTTAGGATGTATTGATGTTGTGAAATGGAAATGATGTGCCGATTTATTATGAAAAATTTGTGATGACCTTTTCACTTAGAACTTCATTTACTTTTTGATATGGTCAATTAAATTGTTAAAACTTATTCGGAAACATATGTTCTGAAAGGATTATGAGTTCCACAACAAAAGTGAATGTCACATTCAAATTCCATGAATGGTGAAGTTCATGGGGGTTGAATACAAATAAATAGGGAAATACACTTTGATGAGTATAGAATTGGAGATTTCAAAGTGACAGGATGAAATCCTCAATTTAGTCCTAATGTTTAGAAACTAAAGCGAGAGTTAGCCTTCAGGTGAAGGGAAGTGGGAGCTCTGGAGTGAGAGCTAGTATCTTCCCAGCCTAAGCACGGATTTAAGGACTAAACTTAGGATTAGCCAATGTTCTATACGCTGAAATATGGGTAAAGAATAGGAATGTTCCTATTTGGCACAATACATTTGCATCAATGATCTGTGTCACAATAATCATCAAATTATGAATGGAAAGGAGGAAGACTCTTTCTTGCAACTGAACTTTGTTATAAATTTAGTCTTGCATTAGTTTAACTTGCTAGAGTTTAGAACGTGCTTTGGTAGATAGTAACTGAACATGTTTATCTTTGCTTCAAGAATTAAACCACTTGCAATTGTGATGTGATTCGATAAAAGATTTATGTGCTACACTATAAAAGTAAAGCCGATCGATATTCCAGGACTCCACTAGAGCCATGTATTACTTGAGTGATATGTATACTTGCGTTAATTGTGTGACTCACTATCTTTTAAATCAATATATATATATATATATATATATATATATATATATATATATATATATATATATATCTGAGTTCATTAATTTTTGCAAATAAAAAAAGTCTCACCACCTAGCCCTTCGGGTCACTGCCTCCATGACATACCCATCATTCGGACCTCTAACTTCATGACATGCCCAACATTTCTGGTCACTGCCTCCATGACATACCCATCCTTTAAACCTCTGCCTTCACGACATGCTCACCTTTTCAAACTGTTGCCTTCGTGACATGCCCATCCTTTCATATCACTCCCTCCATGACATACTCACCTTTCAGGCCACTACCTTGACAACATGCCCAACTTTACAGGTCACTGGCTCCATGAAATACCCTTCTGTTGGGCCGCTGCCTCCACTACATATCCACTCTTTCAAGTCACAGCCTCTACGACATATCCATCCTTCATGCCTCTGCCTTCATAGCCCAACCTTTCAAATCACCACCTCTACGACATACTCATCATTCGGACCTCCGCCTTCATGGCATACTCAACCTTTCAGGTCACCGCCTCCATGACATACCCATCTATCAAGCTGCTACCTCCATGGCATGTCCACCCCTTTGAGTCACTGCCTCCAAGACATACCCATTCTTTGAGTCCTTGCCTTTACAGCATGTCAATCCCTTTCAGGTCACTACCTCAACGAGATACTCATCTCTTGTCAACCACCTTCATGGCATACATACCCCTTTTGAATTGTTGTCTCCATGGCATACTCACTCTCACCACTTCAATCATATGACATTTGCATTGACATTTGCATGTGTGCATGGATAGAGAGCTAGACTTGTTAAGATAGTGACATTGTTTTGGTCACAATGCCTTAACAAGCATTTTTTGCTAGTTGATCCCCGTGAGTAATACAAGGTAATTCATCAGGATTGACATGAGTATGACTGTTTTATGGATTAAAGTGATCTAACATGTGTCATGTTGCATGTTACGGGCTCACATTTAATGGCCCTTATTTTAAAACTAAAAAAATATAAATAATTTTTATACTTATTATACTTATTGCATCCACCATAGGTTTTAAATTATACATGTAACAAAATGAGCAATATATAAGGCCAAGCATTTTTTTCAAAATCCATCCTAAGTGACACCTTTAAGATCCTTTATATCTTTAGGAAAAGGCTGATGTGGAGACCCATCAAAGTCATACATACCTGGAAACTTACCCTACACTTAGATGTTGGTTAGAACACTTTTAATTAGATGATGTACTAGGCTAGGATCCAGAATGTTATGTAGTATTTTTTACGCCTCTGACTATTTTTCTCTGCTAGTTTTTCTCATGTTATCCATGCGTCACTTTTGTACTTTTAGTGTGTTTGTGTGTTTGATATGCATGGTAGTATATTAGAGCGTTCTTTTGTATGGAGTCGTGCCTATACATATACACACACACAAGTATCATTAAGGGGGATCATGTATTGATGTCTAACCTTTTTTCTTGCAAGTGTCATATAGTTGTCCCAATAAAAGGCACGGCTCATTACACATTGCAAATTTGTTATCTTTCCTGCTAGCACTTATTTTCATGCAGATTGAGTCTTTATTTTCTCTTTTCAAATGTATCTGATAAAGTCCCTAGAGTGAGTTTGTATCAAAAATAAGGTCTGAGCATGGGTTTCACGACAGAGACGCATCAAACCATGTGATAGGGACCAGGAGTTATAGCTCGTGTCTCTATCTTAAGTCATAAGTCTACATTCTTTGTATAGATCTAGGACCAAGCATGTATATGTAGATTCTGACTGCTCTTTCCTACTTTTACTAGGAAATGTTGTCGGCTCAATGACATTTGACTTCTTTTATATATTTCAGAGTGCTTTTCTTTTATCATGTGCTTGCATGCCTGAATTGGTTTTATTATTTATTTTTAGTTGATGTTGGCTGCTGCAAAAATTATAGTTAGGCTCATTAAGTACCTTAAGATTATAAATTTTCTACTTAAAATCTTCATAATAAAATATTGAGATAATCAAAATTTTAGGATTAAAATATTTAGGATTTTAAAAACTTATCTTTATTTTTTTGAATGGCCTTCTGTCCAGATTTTAAACGTGTTGCATTGCATGGATATTACTTTAAGTCATAATTAATATGACCTCCATAATATCTAAGGACCGTTCTAGATAATTGCATTCAGCTTTGCATGTCCCGAGGAGAAGCCCTCATGCTTCTTCGATGCGACTAGCCTAGCATAGATTTCTATTTAAGTGGTTGTTTAATATATTTAGGGTGTTAGAAGGCTCCCTGACCCAAACGAGGTGTAAGTCCTTTATTGGGAGCATTTATAACTTTCTAGTTAGACCTCCTCTTTCCTTTCTTTCCTGAGGCGTTCTCTCCATTTTGGCAGGTATAAATCCCACCACTTGGAGCTCCACCAAGTAGTCATAGGATAGAGTTTTGTTTTACAGACCTTAGGGCTACTTAGGCCTCCATAGACGATTCAATTAACATATAACTGATCGGGGATCTTTGGACGTGTTGAGTCCACTACCTTCAAGACCGAGTAGATTTATGGTCATAACAGCTTGGGGCAATAGCTCCGTGGTACTCTCGATCCAACTAACTTTACCTTTTAGGATTACTCTACCCTTCTAATTGTTAAGCTCCATTGAGCTTTATTGCTTATCAATGTCATCTTGATGGTCTGATACCGATGAGTTGTCGGCCATTTGAGATATGATGATTTGTCCTCTCCCTTATGACTTAGACGTGCTTTGACGATTGGGATATCCCCATCAAGACGATATTAGCAATTTCGTGAGCTCCATGCGCCGGTGAGCTGCTACCTATTTGG
Organism: Papilionanthe hookeriana x Papilionanthe teres; assembly: GCA_022702705.1. NCBI lineage: Eukaryota > Viridiplantae > Streptophyta > Magnoliopsida > Asparagales > Orchidaceae > Papilionanthe > Papilionanthe hookeriana x Papilionanthe teres. The sequence continues at coordinate 18,060,806 of CM040429.1, read as the reverse complement.
GATGTGAGAGACTCACTCTCTGCTCAATGGCTTAGCGAGACTTTTAAAGCATTAGAGCGTTCCCACATGGAATAACCTTCCTTTGATGACATATTTTCCTAGGTCTACAAAAATATAATCGCCTCTTTTATTGAGAGTATTCTTGGGTATCCTCGAAGATGTGTTAACCAAGTGGGATACGTCCCCTTAGAATACTCTTGACCATAGGACAAAAATATTCTTTTTGGTTCTTTGGTTACGGGCGACTTATATAAGGATTCTCTTCTTGGATGTCGTGTTTTGAAGTATTTCATTTGATCTTGTTTGGACGTATACTCTCGACCCATCATACAAGGATTGCCCATATGTAAGCCTTCACTCTCTTTTTTTTTTATTTTTTTATCCATTTGTCTGTCATATGTCCTTTTTCTATTTGATTTTCCTCATCTTTGAATCATCTATATGATTTGGGAGGGAGATTTACTCAAATAAGGAAATCATACAACGACACATAAATAGACAAGCTGGTGACTCCGAGTGCTAAAAAGAACCGAGAAAAACAACTAAAATTACCTATAGAAATGTTTATTATAATATGGGGGAGACTAAATCTTAACTTTTCTAAGAGGCTTTATCCTATAAGATTAACTAGTCCAAGCGAGATCAAAGTCATAAAATATCACAACCTTCATAGACAGTAAGATCTAACATATTATTTAATAATATTTTTTTTTCAAGTTATTATACAATATATGTGATATTAATTAACCAAAGAAGTTAAAAACTTTTCTTCAACTTCAATTATATACATAAGCTTAACGTTAACTTACATGAAGGAGTACAGTCTCATTAGTTTACTATAGATGGTGATGGTTGTTCTATAAAACTGTTAAATGTTCTATTTAAGAGTATCTTGTTTCATTCATGAACCTTTTGGAGATATTTTAATTGTTATTCTATCATGGAACATAAATCATCTATATGTTATAATAAGATCAAGAATTTAATGAACAACACAATACATTTATATGTCATAAACTTATTAAATTAACAAACATTTTTAATATTTCTATTATGTAGCCTTTGGATGAATGTATTTAATTATAAAAATCACACCACAATTCCAATACCTACTTCTATCTGTCTACCTTTTTTTTAAAACATTACTCCAATCTTGTTAAGCAAGTCTTAAAGTAAGTCATAAAATCTTCATCAATTGATTAGAGGGAGAATAATATATGGATTTGTTAGCTTGTGTCTCTTCTCTAATATATTTATGAAATCTTCATCAAGCATTTATTTAATCATTTATGACATTTGAATCAAATGTACTTTTCCATACTCATTTCTATCATGGCAATGACTAAAACTATACATAATCAGTCTTAACTGAAAGATGGTTACAACTTTAAAACTGCCATTGTGAAGCTTTACTATAGATTGACAATATAAATTTTGTGATCACCAAAGACAAGCAAGGTGTTTGGAATAAAGAATGTTAAAGTAACTTGTTCACAAATTTACACAAGTCTAGCCTTGAGCTATACCTCATATTTTAATCTTATTAGGAACTCTAATTCAAAACTATATTCTAAAAATACTTCCCCATGTAAACAAATAATGAGATATTTGACCAATTACACGTGTCAAGATACATATATAATATAATGTCCAAATTTTAAGTAGATAAATTTTTTTTATTTGATTAGTCAATGAATTGTTCAAGAAATAACTACAATTTAAGAAAAAAATCCCCTTTTGTATGCTTCCACAAATAATAATTTGGTCTAGAATTAAGAAATAGCCGTGTAGTTAGGAAAATAGCCGAAAAATGCCTCAAAGAGAGCATATTTAGTCCCATTATTCTCTGTATTCCAGTTGCTATGCTAGCCCCCCTTTCGTTTATCCTTCCTTCGTCCTCCGTTGCTGTCTTCCGAGCTCTTCTTCTTCATTTTCGTCTTTTTCTCTTGGCAACGGAGGGCAGAGCAGGAAGAGCTCAGGAATACAGCTGTTCATCGGATCTTTCGGATTTCCAGATCTGTGGCGGCTTTTAGGTGCGTTTGATCTGTACGATCGTCTCTTTTTTTCTTGGGATTAAGAAATTTGTGATTTATGCTTCATGTGAGTCATCTGAAAGTTGATCGATGGTTATTTAACTTGGGTTCTCTACTCTGCAACAGGATAAGAATGTTTTGTGCAGTTATCTTTTATGTTTACTGATAGGGATACTGCGGTTTTTTTTTTTTTTTTTTTTTTTTGTGGTTTTAATGCTTGATGGTGATTTTGATGTTTTTATTTTCTGCCGGAGTTAAAATGATGTGGTTTTGAGGTAAATCAGGGCTATGAAGATCAGCTGTTCGGAGCTGGGGTCATGTCTTATATTTTATGAATTTAAAAGTTATTGGAACATACACCTTTGTCTGATAAGGTTATCTAAATCTTATTTTTGAGTTTTTTTTTTTTTTTTTTTTTTTTTTTTTTTTTTTTTTTTTTGCCTTGCCATGATTGCCTTTAAGAAATCTTGTTGTTTTTGAAGCTTGGAAGTGAATCAGGGTTTTCTCATGGGTAGCAGGACGGCTTGGAATAAATGTATGGTTCAAATTCCCATCAAAGCAGTATATCTTAAAGACCTGTAGCTCACAATTATGTGGCTCTTGTTGGATTATAGTTATTCTATATCACAATTTATTGGAGAAGTGTTAAAGCTTTTTCTGTCTATTTGTATGAAGTAGATGCATATTACTTAATAAGTTTTATGGATGATTTTAGATTACGTCAACTGGACTAGTGGTCTGATAAAAAAATATAAATATATATATATATATATATATATTTGGATATTTGGAAAGCCAGTTCAATAATTGGTTCCTTTTTGGTGACGTTGAGCCTTCTATGGTGGTGACATTTTCACTTTCTTTTGGAGAAAAAGCCTTCAGGTCTTCATATATGTAAGAATACCCAAAGACTTACATTATTGATATAAATTGACTGGCGAGTTCTGAGAAGGTAGCAATATATATTTATTTGGTATCCTGCATTCCTTTCTTAACTATGAGTTACAGCCTTAGAAGTGAGAAATGGACTTTAGATGCCTTGCAGTAATATAAGTAGAACGATTGAATCATATACATCACATGATTGTAGCTCTCACCTTGTGCATATGACCGGGTTGATCAATAAATCAATACACGGTGATGATAATAAGTAGGGCATTTACATACATACCATCCAATTCTTATGTATTTATGTATCTCACGCCTAAGACATCTAGCTCTCAAATCTTTAATATCACATAAAAAATACCGTTGTTACCTCTTTTTAAAAGCTAAGCACACCTTTTCATGCATAAATTTAAAGTTCCATAGTGCTATGTCTATAAATATAAAAATTTTAGGTTTGAAATAAGTAAATATATAAGAATTGTGTGCTATGTATGTGAATTTCACTAAAAAGTAATGCTGTGCTTCAGGACTTACGGATTTCTCAAGTCATATCTAAATGATTGACATAAACAAGTAATAGATACTTGTGGCATGTATGTTGCCTTGTTACGGAAGAGGGTTTCTACTTTCTACTAGTGATGATCTTGGGCTAGTGGTGGACTAAATAATCAACCAACTAGATTGGGGGTAAATAATCAAGGAAATCTTGTAAAAGGTTGAGATGACGAGGGGCTTAAAAATATGATTTGATAAAGAACGAATGGTTCATTTAAAGATTTAAGCTAATATGAGAATGATTTTGATCAATGGATATTATTTTTTTCTGTTATGTTTTATCTATTATATCAAATTGAAAACGAGTATAACCACCAATTTGATCTATTTTGTGAGCCAAATGATGATTAAGTGCTACGAGATGTGGATGATGAAAATGAAAAGGGAACAATTGTAGGTCAAATTTGATAAATGAGCAATTGTAACTGCTAATTTACATGTATCCATGTAATTGGAAAGATTGAAGACCTCAGCAATCAAGTTGAATATTTAATGTATTGATTCTATAATTAAGAATAGTGCAAAATTTATTCATTACATTAATTTGGATGGAAGAATCGAAGGATAAATTAGTGAAGATAAAGTGTGATTAATGTGAAGATGTTGGGAACATCTTGGGTAGGTCAATCGTAACAATGTCACGAGTTGCTTAAAAGAAGTTAGCTAAAATAGAACATTTGGTGCAACTTTACATATAATTGAAGGAAAATAAAGATATATAAAGCTAAATCCAAATAGCTCAGAATGATGTAACAAAGTACACATGTTCTTTTTCAATCACACTTTATTGTGCAAAAAGGGAAACATTTTTTTTGTGGGCATTTACATACATTGCACTCGATTTTTATGTATTTACATGTCCAGCACCTAAAATTTTATATTTATGCACATACCACTTAAATCCTTAATATCACATCACAAATAGCACTTTACCACTTTTTAAAAGTGAAATAACCTTTTAATGCATGGGTTTAAAGCATCAAAGTGCTATCTATGTAAATAACTAAATATGAAAGTTTAGGTATGAGATATGTAAATACATAAGAATTGTTTGCTAAAGTATGTGAATTTTCCTTTTTTAAGGGGAGTTTTCTTTTAATCAAAGCCATATGTGTTTTTCTTCTTTATGGGTTGGTTGTTTGTGTCACTCATGGTTTCTGTTTTACCTAATTGATAGTTTTATGAATATTAACACTTAACATGGGTCTGAGTTTCTAGTGAAGAATGGATACTACGCAATTTTGTTCATAACATTGATGATATATTTTTAAAACATTTTCTGGTTTTTAGATCTCTGCTTAAATTGACTTGTCTTTTGAATGGAATCTCATCACACCTCAAATCATAGTTTTTTCTCAAAGGCTAGAATTTTTACATGAAGTTTGAAGATAATTCGGATGTTTTGGTAAGGATGCCCTAGAAGATATGGTTTCTAATCTTTAACAATGATTGTAATGTTCCAACTCCAAAGCTAAGGTTTATCTAACTCTTATTTATTGGTTTTTCATTTTTATGAGCCCATCTTTCTTTCTTTGATCATCTTATTTGTGATGCAAGTAATGACTGGCTGTTATTTTCCTTTTGATTACAATGCAAGGTAATTTTTGCTATCCAATTCTGGCCCTTTTTTGCATGATACTTCATTTTGTGTTTTTTTGATATTCTTTATGTTTCTTCTAGGGTTACTCGGTGCAGTTAGAAGATCATGTGAATTAGATCATTTGGAAACTACTTAGCATTTAAAACTTGTTTCTTGATAATTTATATCAGATAACTGAAATCCACTATGTACAGAAGAGAATCTCTTACTTAATTTTCATCCAAGCAATTTTTTTGAAGGATTTGAAATGGGATTTAATATTTATCTTCACGTGATAAGATTTGGTAGGTGGTTTGATGCATGGATAAAAAATGTGATTTTCAAGTTGGATAATGTGGATTGAATGAAAATTGAAATGATCTTTACAAATTAGTGTATACTTGCATTATTAGAAAATGATCAAAATAGTCTCTTGATTATTTGTGAGGTGATGTTTTAGTCTCAAATTATGTAAAAGACCCGATTTAATCCACATACTCTCTTGATAGGGGAAAAAATATTTTTATCATTTAAACTAATCAAATTGAAGTTATTGACATTAATATTGAAGGTATCTAAATTTTTTTTTCTTGAATTATTTAGTGAATTTAATTTTTCACTTACCTTATTTCTTCATATATGGCAGCAAATTTTGCGTACAACAGGAGTGACTGAGATCAAGCAAGTTATAAAGTGATTGTATTTTTTAATAAATAACCTTATTTGACATATTTGTTATCTTGATTTTTTTTTAACAAAATACATTTGAGTTTAATTTTTTGACACTATGGATTCAATATAATAAAAATATCAAATAAAATTATCTATTATAAAAATTCTTGTACAACTTTTATGATCTCAATTCACAACTGCTATACTGCAGTCATTGTTTACGAAGAATTAGTATAAACAAGAAATTATATTTACTAAAAATTCAAGCAGAAAATACTAAAGCTCTCTAATTTTTACATAATTAACTCATTTTTTGTTAGTTAGATGACAAGATTAATAAAATCTTTGTTTAAAGAGTCCGAGGACTAAGTCGAGCCTTTTATATAGTTTGGGGCTAGAATCACCCTCACAGATAGCATGCAGTCATTTTGGTTCTTATCTGGTGACAGCGCTCTTTAATTTGTGATTTAGGTAGTGCTCTCAATGATCCAAGAATGTGCAAGTTGAATCACTTTTTGTGCTCTAAGTTTTTAAGCAGCCATGCTTCTTAGGTTGAGCTAGTAGTTGCCAATGATCATTCCATTTAAGCTTGTTTCTTTTGATGTTAATGACCTTTTTTTTTTTTCTCTTTGCTATAGCTTGCTTGGATTTTTTTTTTCTTGGCTATAGCTTGCTTGGATCAGTAACTAGATTTTCAAATGAAATATAGCTTTGTATAAAAATAATGAGCTGAAGTTGTTTGGGCTGTTATCAAATATTAACTAACTTAAAAAGAAGCAATAGCATTTTCAGTATGCACTACATGTCTCAAAATCGACAAACTCAAACTGAGAGTATCCGAAGGTTAAATATTTATATTCTTGTAAATGCTTCAATTGGCCAATCCCATATGATTAAGAAAAGGTTAACGATGATGATGATGCCCCATTCATAAGACTTTGGAGCCAAAATACATTCTTAATATTCAATTATGAATGTTCTTAAAAATTTAAATGGAGCTATGATTAACTCTTTATGAAATCTCGAACTTTTAAGAACTTTTCATGCCGGATCTATAAGAAGAAGAGAAAGGAAAAAGGTTGGGGGTGGGTGGCGGGGTGGGGGATGTTGCAAACATTTTTTTAACCTACCATGAAGAAAAGGCTAAGAGCAAAATATAGTATTCATTTGCTGAACACCGAGCCAAAATGATAAATCAGGAATGCAAAAGTTTTAAATATAACAGGAATGCAAAAGTAGGTCGAACATGATCACAGAATGACACAAATTAAAAGTTAAGCAAATTAGAAATCTTATTTAAACGTGATAAAATAGGAATGTAAGGATAAAAGAATGAAAGATGAGGAGACCTTAACTAAAGAAATTGGAAGCCTTCAGTGTCTTGGTCATCCATTCCATGCAACTCCTTTTATCCTTTACTTGATCTAGAATTTTGATTATGGATGATTGTCGAAACACCCAAATTAATGCTGAAACCAATTTTTAAAAAGATAAGGATTATTGTTTGTTATCTGCTAGAATTTTCAAGATTGTAGATAGAGTTTATCGTCTTACTGTTACATGAAAAAAACATGCACACAATACATAATGCTTTAAGTGCATAATCTTGGAATGAGAATATCTGTGGTGCTTTGTCCATTTAAAATGATTCCATCAATGTGGTTGAGGCTTATGAAGGACACCTTTTTCTGTAAATGGAGAGAGGGCAATAATACAATGTATTATACATGAACCATGGATGATATTCCTTTCGTGGTAGCAATTGGAGACTTGATGGGTTAGAGTTGTCATTAGGTAATGGTAGATGGTGGTCTTGTCTGGAGATGGGTGCTAGGAAGTTAGGCTTTAGATGCTTTTGGCTAACACTTATAAGATGTTAGTTGTTTGTATATTTTAAACATTGATTGATGATGAATAATGAAATTCAAGCTACAATTATGAATTGCTTTGTCTTCCTATTAATTTGAGGGGAGGTTAGTAATTAGGAATAGGTGCATCAAGTTGAGGAATTGGTGGTTAATGGACTTAGGATGTTGTTCATTAGTAGATATTGGATGATGTTCGATGTGTAATGTCATAAGCTGGGCAATGATCAGCCTAATTGTTTTCTTTGTAAGAGAGGAAACTGGTAATTTGGAAGATGATCTTCATCTTGTCAATTGATATGCAACTGATGAAGATTGTAACAAGTTTAATGATGGTCAGCTCAGTCAATTTCCTGATAAAAGGGGAGGCCAGATGACTTTTATGGCAGATTTTAAACGTCAGTGAGTGATGGCCAAAGCTTTATAATTCTTTATGAATCTTGAAATTCACTTTGCTGAAGTTCTTCTTTGCATATGTATAAATTGAGCCCCTTTATATATTTTTTAGAGGGCGTTTGGCATTCTATTTCAAAAATCATGATGCTTTATCTTTCTATTTGAATATGCTTTCTTTGGTCATACAATATTTTCTTGGACGTGTCAATGGCTTAACAAACTCAAAGTGCGATCTTATCTTGTAGGATTTGTCTCATCATGCCATTTGTTTTCATTTTAAGAACACCAAAGTTGGAGGACTTCTGATCCCCTAAATGAACCTGATAAGTTTTGATATATTTTTTGAGTTTCCGGCTCATTTGTACTTGGATCTAGGCGTTCTTTGTATTTCTGGATTTATCTCATCGAACCACACTAGCTTGATTATATGTTTGTGTGGAAACAGAGATCAAATGATCTTAGAATCAATTCATTCTGGGATTAAATACTGTTCTTTGAGTTCTGGAAGTCACATTATAATCCATTTTTTAATTAAAGAACTTTTGGGAAGTATTAAACGAAACCTAGTGTTGGAAGTTGTAAGAAATTTTAAAATCCTTTCAGAAGTAAATAAACTCATAGTTGAATAATTTTTGCAGTTAAAATCCACTAAAAAAAACCAGGTTTCCATATGTTACGGAGCCCTTCTGTAGCTTTTTAGTGAGGGTCTTGTACAATGCCAGTTACCCCTGTGGGGCTTTTGACTCTATGTGCTCCAATTTTTTTTAGATTATGGGCTATTTATGGGGATGATATTCTTTAGAATGTTTCTTATGGAATTCCTACTATGTAGTTTCTTATGGAATTCCTTTTATCTAATTTATACCTTATAGAACTTGTAGATTGGTCAACGTCTACTTCAACTATAGTTTCTTCTTAGGCATTAATGTGGGCATCCCGTCAGGACATATTTTAGATATGATCTCGAATTAACTTTGCCAATAACATGAACATATGCCTTTGCATTTTGACACTCTTTTGGTTGAAGTGGGGTTGCCTTGATATCTTGGCAGACAATAGGAGTTGCTTCCTAATTTATTCATGATTATAAATTGAGAGTTAATCGGCTTAGCCTTGCACAGAATCTTACGCTCATAAATAAGTTGAGAATAATATGCATGAAAGACAATATTTTTTATGTGTAAAACTTGGAGGTTAAAAACTCCCGGAGTTGGCTCAATTGAAGCTACTCCATTTGTGTGAGTTGTTGATTGCAAAGAGCCCTCCTTTTTTGTAAACAAAGAGGGTGTTAATATAATGCAGAAGACACGAATCATTGAAGATCCATCCCATGGTTGTTTTAAGTGGAGACTTGTGATGTTAAAATTGTCAAGTATCATGGCAGACTGTTGATTTTGTTAGAGGTTTGTCAAATGAGAAGATGGGGATTTGATGTTTCTTGTTAGTTGGTGTTTGGTGATGATCAATGAGACACTATAAATTGATTGAAAACCGGTGGTTGACAGTTGATTTGGTCGCTCTACTAATGGGAGGAGAGACTAGACGATCAAGAAGATGAGTGTCCAACGTCTTGAGGTTAACGACGGTCACTGGAGAATTTGGGAGGTCATGTGATGGTTGGCAGTTAGCTTGCTTATTCTTTGATAGGAAGTGGATTGGTGGTTGATGGACATTTAAGTTTTATTAATAATTTGCGTTGGACAATAATGGACAAAGGACATAAAAAATTAGGTGAATTTTGTGGTTTAATAATTTGTTTTTTCATTGGAAGAAAGCTTAGAGGTTGATGTTTGATTGACAAGGATTTAGAATTCTTCGTGAATTTCATATTTATCTCCACTGAAAATTCTCTCTTGAGTGTGTGCAGATATGGTTTGTTTAATAGCTTTTTAAAGGGGGTTTTAATCATTTATGCTAAAAGTCCGAACAGTTTGTCATACAATTTGAAAAGCCCGTTGATCATATTATGTTATATTAGCCTCAGTGAGTTAAGTGATAGGTTCGTTGAGCCAGTCTCATGAAGTTAGTCCTTTCAACTACAAATACAAAATTAAAAATGGTTTGACCCTCATATGACCTCCAAATGTTTTCACTTGTTCTTCTAAGTACTTTTCATATTCCCTTTTGAACTTGGATTCAGATTTTTTTTTTGGTATCATTTGGTTCATCTTATTGGACCATGTTATATCTATTGTTAGTTTGCTTGAAATAGAGTGTAAATGATCTTAGAATCATTTCTTGAAGTTTCTACACTAAATGCTTGGGCGCTTTGAGGTCTAAAAAATTGCATGAAATTTTGTGCTCCATCTGTTGAATATTTTGGTGATTTATCATGGTTAATATGCGAAGATGGAATAAGCAAATGGCGAAAGAACAAAATTAAGACTAGTGCGATTCTATCTACTCTTCGAGCTTCAAATCTACGTATTCTCTTCAAGCTACACACTTGGGAACAAGTATTTTTCATTAATGAAATATAAACCCACAATTGTACATTGTCATCAACATAACATTGTTAAAAGGAAAACAAGATAATTTTTATATATTAGAGCTAAGATTTTTTTAATTACTCTTGAAAATACCATTAAAATCTAAGTAGAGAGCAAATGTCATGTATATTAAATTGGGTTCATAAAAATGAAAGAAAAAGGAAAGACTTTAATTTTCTAATGTAAGGTACTTTAACTTCCAAAATACCTATCACACCTTGGGCTTGAAATGTGGCATGCCTGATAGCACGGGGCATGATCAACTTAACCTTATCTCACGACATATAAACTTGGTGTTATGGCTAAATGCAATGGTTTTGCATTAACATACAATAAATTATTATGGTTATTCTACAATAACAAGATCTCTCTATAATTGATTTTAATATCAAAATAATTATGCTATTAGTCTCTCTTAGGAAACTAAAAAAACTACAACTTGGGTTCCCGTGTGTTATGATCAATTGTATTAGACAAAATTGACTTACCCTCAAGTAGTAATGCATAATGTAGGAGTTGTGGCTGTGTTAGAAGAATTTGTAGTGTACAGTAATTATTTTACAGGGATTTTAGTTAATTATGTGTCTGGAATGAACAATTACAAATACAATGTAAATTATGAATGAATTTAAAGTTCACACTTTTGATTATTTTGACTAAATCTAGAATTCGATCGATTTAGCCGAATTTGAGATTTATATTGTTCATTTATATAAAATATTATTGCAGGCCACCTCCTGCCGCCCCTGCCCGCCTTTGGCTGCAGCCTACCACCACTGCCCACCACCACCAACTGTAGCATCCAGCCGGCCTCTGCAATCCGTCGTCTTTCATTGCCCGTCGATAGTCGTTTGCTTCCTGATGTCTTTAGCTGATCGTCGTCGCCTATCGCCCCTGCCGATGCCTATTGTCTCCAACCAACTTCCGCTGCCCGCCTCCACCACAGTTGTTGTTGGCCACCACTACCCCCTGCACAGCCACTTGCTGGCCACCGTCGCCCACCGCCTCCAGCTGGTCGTTGCCCACCGCCTCTAGCTGGCCGTCGTCACCCCACCGCCTCCAGTTGGCCACCATCGCCCACCTCCTCCAGCTAGTCACCACCCGCTACCTGCTACTGTTACAGTCCTGCTTTTAACTACCGCTGTCGTCATCGCCACAGCTGTTGCCACCCGCCAAACCGCCGTCTGCTGCTCGCCTTCTGACGCCGCCTTTCGTTCTTAAGCCGCCACTGTCGTTCGCCAACTGTCGGTTGCCGTCCGCCCTTCGTCGACCGCCACTATTGTGTTTGCCTGGCTGCCGCTGCCTTCTGCTATCCACTGTCATTGACGCTCTTGCCATCGTCAGTCATTGACTTCATTCGTTGGTCGCCACTTCGAGATACCACCCGCCACACCCACCAATAATATCTTATATATTTTGTAATACATTATTTTGAATCTACTTCAAACCAAACAAAAGGATATAAAGTCCTAAATTTATTTTAGAGTAAATAAAAAAACTCTAAAGTATTTACAATACAAAGCATTACTTTTTAGTACATTTATTTTACACTGCATTACATTTCCAGCAAACCAAGCATATGGTTTCAAATTAGAAGTTATGTAATTTTTTATGGTAATTCTATAGTAAAATGATATTTTAATAATTGATTTTGTTAATAAACTTATTATCCTAATAGAATTTCTCCTGAGAAACTGAAACCATCTTGCAAAATTATTTATCTTGCAAAATAAGAATAATAGACGTTAACTTGCAAACTAAACACTTTTGTGATAGAAACGTTTGAAATAAAGCAAATACTAAAAATACAACTACTGATGGTTAGCCAATCAAACTATAGTAACAATATATACTAATGATTGATTTTGTTAACAAACTTAATGCTAATAGAGTCTCTCTTATAAAGCTGAATCCATCTTGCAAAGTAAGAAAAAATAGATGTTAAAACTTGCAAATTGAACTATTGGAGTAGAACCATAATACATTTTGTTGATACAAAGAAGTGTATATATACCCATTACAGGATCAACTAAATAGGAAAAATAAACTCAAGACATAATAAAAAGGGAAATAAATAAAGCTTAATATTATAGAAAAAAAGGAGGATATCAAAGGAAATAACTTAAAATAATCAAAATTAAATAATGGCTATTACTTGCTATTAAAATATTCTAATGCTCTCCTTCAAGTGAAGCATAGATGTCAGTCATGTTCAACTCAGTCATGTTCAACTTGGACTTGAAATCATCGAATAGTGGCTAATAAAGGTTCTTTGTGAGGATTTCTGCCAGTTAGTTACTGGATGACACAAATGGAATGCAAATGTCCCCGACTCAAGTTGTTTCTTAATGAAGTGTTGGTCAATCTCAACGTGCTTGGTGCGATCATGTTGTACCGGATTATGAGCAATATTAATAGCTTCTTTGTTACCACAAAACAATTGTAGGGGGACAGAGACTGGTATATACAGTTCTCGGAGCATGATGCGTAACCCGAGAGCCTTACAAATTCCTAGAGACATGGATCAAAATTATACTTTTGCATTGCTCCTGGCAACCACAGACTGCTTGTTGCTATTTCACGTGATCAGGTTTCCTCACACAAGTGACCAATACCTCGAGATAGATCACTGATCATAGACGGATCCGGCTAAATCAATATTTGTTAAAACAACAATATTGCGAGAGCTGTGAATTTTAAATAGTGGAGAATTCAATGGACAGCTTGGAGATGGTGCTCATAGGGGTCATGTATGAATTTACTAACTCAACTGTGTGGCATATGTTGGGCGTTTATGAGCAAGTTATATGAGTTTCCCTATAAGGCGCTGGTAGCGAGTCTTGTTTGCCTTGGAAGCATCAAAAAGTTTTTCATTTGGATCCAACGGAATAGGTATTGGTTTGCACAGAAGAAGATTGCTCTCTTTCAAAAGGTCAATAATATATTTTCGTTGAGACAAGCTAATGCCCTGAGATGATCAAGTAACTTGCATGCCTAAGCAGTACCAGACAGATCTCAAGTCCTTCATTTCAAAGGATGCACAAGAATTCCTTTCAGAGATTTCAATGCTAGTAGATCATTCCCTGTGAGAACAATATCATATACATAAATGATAAGGATAGCTACCTAGTTACTGGAAGAATGTCGGAAGAAGAGTGTGTGGTCTGATTGAGCCTGAGTGAATCCATGACCTACCACAGTCTTGTGAACTTCCCGAACCATGCTTGTGGTGATTGCTTCTGTCCATGGAGGGACTCACGCGATCTACCTACTTACTTCTGGGAGGCAGTGGAGTCAAAACTTGGAGGAAGGGTCATGTAAACATCTTTGTAAGATCACCTTTCAGGAATACATTCTTGACATCAAGCTGGAATAAGGGCCAATCTAGATTCACTGTCATGGATAAGAGACTCCGAATGGTGTTTAATTAGCCACTGAAGCAAATGTCTCCTCGTAGTCAACTTCTTAGATCTGTGAGTACCCTTTGACAACCAACCGTGTTTTGTTGCGTTCAAAGGATCAAACAAATTTAAACTTGATGCTCAAAATTCACCGGCATTCCATTGTTTTCTTGCCTCAAGGAAGATCAACAATTTCCCAAGTATGGTTTCGCTTAAGGGCATTTGTCTCATCCATTACAGCAGCTTGCCAGGTAGGTTTGCTAAAGAAGCCTCAATTTAAAGTTGATGATTTGTTAGGGTCGTAGCAAATGCTCTGTAGTTTGGCGATAATCTGCGAAATGAGGCATAGTTTGTCATAGGATAGAGAAAGTGTTTGATTGAGTACCTCACTAGAGGGACTGACTTCTTCATTTTGAGTCGGAGCAGTGCTAGGGATGTCGTATGGAGGGATTCAGGGTCCATAGCTCCTGAGTTAGTGTATCAGAACGAGTCCATTGTTTTCTTGCCTCAAGGAAGATCAACAATTTCCCAAGTATGGTTTCGCTTAAGGGCATTTGTCTCATCCATGACAGCAACTTGGCAGGTAGGTTTGCTAAAGAAGCCTCAATAGTAGATGAAAGTTGATGATTTGTTAGGGTCGTAGCAAATGCTCTGTAGTTTGGCGATAATCTGCGAAATGAGGCATAGTTTGCCATAGGATAGAGAAAGTGTTTGATTGAGTATCTCACTAGAGGAACTGACTTCCTCATTTTGAGTCGGAGCAGTGCTGGGATGTCATATGGAGGGATTCAGGGTCCATAGCGCCTGAGTAAGTGCATCAGAACGAATGCATTGAGTGTAGACACGAGGAGGGCGTGCAGGTGGAATTAGGGGGATAGATGGCTCTTTGATGGAAGGAGTGATGGGTGGAACAAAAGGAACCAAAGGTTCCTCGATGGTAGGTGATGTGGGGGGAACATCCGCAAGAGTATGGTAATGAACGGTATCCAAGATCTTTGGCTTTCCCTTATGTGAGGCCAAGTTAGAAACTTAGGGAACACTTTCAAAAAATGTGACATCAGCACTCATATAGACCTTATTTGTGGTTAGGTCAATACACTAAGTGGCAGAGCATCCTAGAAAATATATTTTATGGACCTAGGATCAATTTTATTCTAAGTTGGGGCAGTGCTTAACAAAGGTTGTGCACCCAAAAAATTTGGGGTCTAAAGTGGAGAATTCCTAGTTGTTAGGAAAGAACGATCTCAAGATGGATAAAGGGATACGAAAGTTGTGAATTTTTTAGGGGAGTATTTATGAGATAAGTGACGGTAAGAATGACATCATTCCAGAAATGTTTTGGGACATTAGAGTGAAACATCATGGTGCGAGTGACATCGAGGAGGAATTGTTATTGTCTCTCGGTAACCTCATTTTGTTGAGGAGTGTCGGGACAAGAGCTATAATGTAGGATGCTCTTACTTACCAAATTCTCCTAATATAGAGTTGAAAATTCATGACCATTGTTAGTTTGAAGGACTTGAATAGGAGTTTTGAATTAGGTCGAAATGAAGGTGTGGAGGTTTTTAAAAGTGATAGTAGCTTCAAATTTATCTTTTAAATTATAGACTCGTGTGATTCGAGTGTGGTCATCAATCAAAGTAAGAAACCATTGTTTGTTGGTGTAGCTACGGATGCGAGAGGCCCCATATGTCATTGTGAATAAGAGAGAAATGTGTGAAACGTGTTTAAGTGAGGTGGATAAAGGAGACTATGATTAGCTAACTTATAGGTTTCACATTTGAAATTGAAATCAACAAATACAATTGCTTTTGATACTAGAAGCTAGGATGACCCAAACGACAATGTAACAACGTAATAAGACAATCAGTGGACTAAGATAAACTGCAAGAACTAAGTGAAGTGTCCTCATTCTCCGTGCTTTTCAATTGGAAAAAGTAGAGCCCGCCAACCCGCTTAGCAGTTCCTATCATCCTCCCCGAACAACAATCTTGAAAGACGGACATTTGAGGAAAATTGAGCAACACAATCAATGTCATATGTCAGCTTACTGATAAATAAAATACCACTTTTCAGCAGAGGTACATGTAACAGATTTCAGAGTTAAGCATGTTGTTTTAAAACAACAAATGCTTTACTAGCAATAGGACTTTGAGACCCGTCAGCAATTTTAACGGCATCTTTCCCTGACCAAGGACAGTATGTTGAGAAGGCTTGAGTGCTTGCAATCATGTAATCGTTGCACCTGAATCAATGATCCATGGATCAGAAGGGGTAAAAGAAGTGAGTGTCATATGATTGGTACCTTGATGAATATGGGAAGTTGACAGGTCGAAAGAGAGCGGTTTGGATTCAAGCATCTTGATTAGGTGCTCCATTTGACTTAGAGGATTGGAGGATTCTTGATTGTTTTTGGTAGAGGTTGGTTGTACCGTGTTGGATTCGAATGTCATGGTGAGACCTTCGGTAGCACATAATATTTGGTTGAAAGTTTGGGTGTATGTTTCCCGTGGAGCTTCCAACACTTCTCACTAGTGTGGTTGGGCTTCTGGCAATAATTACACGTGGGATGATAAGCTCGAGGTTGAGAACTATTAGATACCAAGGCGGATGCTTCGACCAACGTAGTAGAGGCACTCAGCATGAAGATTCTTTGGCTCTCTTCAAGACGAATCTCAGTGAAAGCAGCTCAAATGGAAGGAAGAGGATCCCGACCAAGAATACGTCCTCGAATTTTATCAAGATCTTTGTTGAGGCCTGCCAGAAATTAGGACATACGATCTTCACAATTTTTTGGAAGAGAGATAGTTCGGATGGAGATTCTCAACTATAGGCATAATATATGTTGCATTCCATCCATAATGCAACTAGATCATTGTAGTACTCGGTCACGGTCTTGGATCCTTATTTTGTTTCACGAGATTTCTTGGACACCTCATAGAGTTGGTTGAAATTCTCTATATTCGATTAGGTATCACAAACTGCCATTCAGAGGACACTAGCTGAAGGAAGTAACATATATGATCAACCAATTGAATTCTCCATTGAATTGATCAACCATGACATGACCATGGAATTTTTTACTTCCCAAGCTCCATACATCATGTCAGTTTTTGGAGGTTCACATATCATACGAGTGAGATAATCATATTTCTCACGTCTTTGATGAACAAAGACACTGATTGGGACCATTGGAGAAAGTTACTACCATTTAGTTTGTGTTGTGATAAAAAAGATCGTGCTATTTTCCTGTCCTCCGGTTTGCGTAGGAATAGAGTTTGGAATTAATTCACTGATGGACTCAAGAACCCCTTCTGATGACGGGTCATTGCTAGATGAGTCTGTCATGATCCTACCGAGCCAAACGAAATGTTGGCTTGATGGGACATTGGGAGATTCCAGTATAAATATGACTGTCCTGTCCTTGGGGAGAAGTTTTAGTTTGACTAAACCCTCAATGGATTGAAATATAAGCACCGGCGGTCAGAATAGAGGAAATCCGATGAACCTGTAGGAAGACCGAGCTGTTAGGAAGGAGTTCCGGTAGTTGGGAGGAAATCAATTAGCATAGGGCCGGATCGGTAGTTCTGGAGGATTATTCGATGACGGGGAAAAAAGCAGGTCCTTATATTGCTAGAGGAATCGCCAGAGGAAGTAGACAGAGGAATCCTCTGCTTATGTTGCTAGAGGAATCGCCAAAGACGAAGAAGCTGCTGGGATCAACGACATAGTTGGGATTAGCTCTTGCAATCGCCAAAAGAAGACGGAGAAGCTACTGGGGTCAGTTGTTGGAAACACTAGAGGAAGCAAACGACAGAGCAGCGGTTTTTGGCGGGAGAAAGTAGATCTGGATAGACTAGCGGAGCAAGAAGATTCTTAGCAGCCTAGGTTAGGACCATGACTTTAATACATGTTGGAATAGAACCGGAATACATCTTATTGATACAAAGAGGAGTATATATACCTATTATAGGATCAACTAAAATGAAAAAATTAAACTCAGGATATAATATAAAGGGAAAGAAATAAAATTGGATATAATATAAAAAAAAAGAAATCAAAAGAAATAACTCAGAATAATCAAAATTAAATAATGGCTATGCTAGCCATTAAAATATTCTAATATCAACATCTTTGTAATAGAAATTTTTTAAATAAAGCAAATACTAAAATACAACTACTGATAATTTAGCCAATCAAACAAGTCAGATCTGCAGTAATGTTACGGGATGAGCGTGCATTGGCGAAGGCATACATGACTTGCCCTGGATCAATCAAAATTTTCAGTAGATATGGGCTACTATAAAAGTTTACACAATTATTATTCTACAGCTTTATAGGTCATGTCTGTATTTGCCTGCGCATTTGTGTGTGCACATAATGCAAAGTGAGGCCACAAACATGGTTGAATCCAGCTAAGTACTAGAACTAAAGAGGTTGTCATTTGGTTAATAATTGTACATATCATTAAATAATTAATTAATTGTAAAACTAATTATTGTTCATTTTATTGTCTCAGATTCTCTTTATATATAAGAGTTCATTATATTCACAATTCTAAAAAAATTTATCTTCCTGATTCAAAATGCTAACTAGGATGTTGTTCCAAAGCTAATGTCCTCTTAAGGAAAATTGTTGGCTATAAATGCCTTCTCTCCTAGTGCTTGTAGCGACCAAGTTGATTGCTAAGTTTCATTTTTTTAAGCATATTATAAAATGATATGGAAATAATAAAAAATTGGGATAATAAGCATAATATCATAACAACAAACAACACATTTTTTAGGATGTCTAGCTTTTTGGTGAATAAGGAGAGTATTGATATATATTTTATTTTAGTTCACCTGTTTGATAAATAGGATTTAAAGCTTATTACCCACAAGAGTATAAACACTTAAATGTCCTCCACTAAAATCAAGTAGATTATTGAGTATAGAATGCCTAAAAAGATGAGTAGTATTAGCATCCATTTGCAAAGATTTACCAAATTTATATCCTAGAGTGTATAAATGGATTGATTGAAATATTGTAAGTGGATCCGATATAATGCAACCCAAACATGAGTGATAGTTGGTTCCATAGAAGAGTTAAATGGGGAGTTATTCTAGCATCTACATAGAGTAACCACTGATATAGTAGGATTGTCGAGAGAAAAGTCATGTGCAATATGCTTTCAACGATTATCTTATAATTATATGATGAGGCCAATTAACCTTAGCGGAAGGGTCACCATACCAAGTGTAAAATTGATATGAAGCTATGAATAGCTTCCATATTGGGTTCACCCAATGAAAATCTACCCATAATAGAATAGGATAGTATCATTCTAAGTGTAAGGATACATCTTTAGTGAAATTGAGCACAAGTTAGCCTTCATATGTAGATGACTGCTTATGTCAAAGAATTTTTGAACGTTGATTAAGAAATAAAAGGGCTAGATGGAGAGTAACGCAACCTTGAAACATTTTATCTACCAATAATCTTTGCAAAGAAATAAGGGAGAGCAACACGGGGCAATATTATGAATGGTGTGAAAATAAGGGTTGTAGGCGTCCAAGGCTTACGCCTCGAGGCGCACAAAAAAATCCCGTGGATTGTCCCCTTTAGGCGTACGCCTCAAGGCATTATGTCTAGAGATGTTTGAGACAATGGCTTGATCAAGTTATGCAAAAACAAAAAAAAATTGTATTATTAATCTATATTATATTATATTACATATATTTGCTATAATGCCTCAAGAAAGGTCAAAAGATTATTTAAGTACGGTTATTTTTTTATGTTATTAAATTAGGCTTTCATTTGAAATTATAATGAATTTAAGATAAATTGATAGTCAAAAATTTTTGAAATGAATGAGAAATATTTTAAAATTGCAAATGAGATAAAATTAGATAGTAAGAAATATGATAATTCTTTTGAAGATGATGAAACTGAGGATGAGACAATTATGAAATTGAATTCTATGAAAAATTTAATTTTTTAGTAAATCTTTACCTAGAATCACATTTGAAATTTCTATTTTATATCAATACTTAAAATTAAGATTTATAATTTGAGAGACTTACATACCTACCACCCAATTCCTTTGTATTAACATATCCTATGCTTCATTTTTTACCTACATACCGCCTAAGGTATGCTGAAAACATAGGAATCAAGTGGTCCATATGAAAAAAGTTGAAGTTTGGATGATTGGCATGTTAATACATCATAATTTACAAGATCAGAGAGTAGGATGTGTTTGTGTTGTCAGATAGTGGCGCCACCCATAACTTCATCTATACTCAAATATTGAAGCAATTGGGGCTTGAGTTGGTGGACATGGGAAGTTTTGGAGTCATAATGGGGATGAGACGGGAGTTTTTGAAGGAGTGATTTTAACGTTGCTAGACATTCAGGTGATGGAAAGGCTTCGCCCCTTTGATTTAGGGAGCGCTAATGTGATTTTGAGTATGAAATAGTTGCAATCCGTAGGGGAGACTAAGATGGATTGGAAATTTTTAACAATGAAATTTGAGGAGGGAGATAAGTGGTGATCCTAGTTTGTGTTAGACTGGTGTCAGTAGACCCATCGAGGGTGGCAGAGAGGTTGAAGGGACCACTACTTAAAACATGTAAGGGGATGAGAAGGTTCAAGGGACTTGCAAAATACTGTCGGGAGTGCGTGAAGGGTTATAATTTAATTATGTGACAGTGGATGAAGAAATGAAGGGTAACTTTTAGCGGGGGAAAGTAACAATCCAAACTTTTGAGAAATTGAAGAAGGCCATGGTGTGCCAGAGCTGACGAAGAGGACCAGACTCAAGTTATTTTTTGAGCAAGGTAATCCAACAATATTTTTTCGCACCTTAAGGACAAAATATTTTTTGGGAGGGGAGTGTTATTATGTCGGTGCTTAGCTTTAGGGAAATTTCCTTTTATTAGTTCATGTGGATAAAATATGTAAGATTTTTCCTTGTATATATTCATGATCTATTGCATATTTATGATAAGATTGCATTGTGTAAGTTATTTTATTTTATTATGTAGACTGCAATTGACTAAGCCACTTGGGAGAGTAAAAGAAACAAATTGGGGAGCCAAAAGAGAAAAGAAGACATTCTGTCTGTCACACTCACGCCTCATCCAGAGAGCGCAGAAGGCCCACGCCCAAAGCTAGCGCACCCACGCTGCCATTATCGCGCACCAGCGCCCTCCATGTGGTATGACCACACCACTATAAAGTGGGACTAGCGCCCTTGCACAATTAATCGGGCGCTTGCCCTGGCCTACCGCTCTTGTTGCCTCAGTTTGTGAATTGACAAATTGAGAATGCTTTAATATCTAATTTGGGATCCTAACTGAGCATGTAAGTATATAATATTATTTTGTCATCATAAGTGGGACTCTTGTGCTATTGGAGGCTACTTCTCTTAAGGTCTAATGAAAGTCTTGTCAACCCTAAGATTTTCTCTAATTGTCTCCTAGTGGAAGATTGCTAAGGTTGATTCCTTTGTATTTGAGATTGTGATGAGAGATTGAGTGCAATTATATAAGAGATTTTTGAATAATTTGTATTGAGCGGAAAGAATCGCGGTGTATTGCATTGACCGATTGGCTGAACTGTGAGTTTTCTATACCACTTGCACTGGATTTCTTTTTCTGCTTCTTATCTCATGCATTATAGATAATCTCTTTTTCATACTCTCGTGATGTAAAATAAGTACTTTTCTCGATATTATCTTCTATGGATTTTGTTCCATGGGCGCTTTATTCGTGCATTAATTTCATATGTTATTGTGTTTATTTTTTGGCCTTTATTTAGTTCTAATCGGACACGATATAATGTTAAAATTCCTTGTGATCTAAGACTTTTAATCGTTGCCCAAAAGAACAAGTAGGTTAGTACACTATCATCTAGTGTAATAAACGTACTTCCATTAGGAAATTGCACCTAAATAGTGAAATAAAAAATTCTTGGAAAATGCTGCATGATTAAGTCATTTACTGTAATATGATTTCCAACTCTTCTTATGACCTAGATATAGGTTACGGAGGACATGTCGCTGATTGTCAATATTAACTTGTGTTTCATGGGAATGCATCAAGAAATTACTTGATCGATGTCATAGGAGTATAAATCTTTCATATCTAAAAAAACTTCACAAAATCTAGTTTTTGTTTTTTTATTCGTTATTAGGATTATAAAATCTTCATATCTTCCAATTGCACATTCAAACTAGATTTAGAGGTTTAGTAAACTAGAACTTCACATGTTAGAAATATTTTGACAATTTTAATTTTGGGTTTGATATATTGACTCATAATCTGTATATTATTTGATCGACATGTATACTTACGTGATTGACCAACTTATCTTGCAGTAATTTTGGACATCAAGTTTTTAGCACCATTGTTGGGAGAAAGTGTCAAACATTTTTAATTTTAGAATAATTTTGGTTGAGTCACGTAGAGTGGAAGTTTGAAATTTTTTGTCCGATATTTTTATGTTCTGCTTTGTTTTTTTCTTTGTTTTTTCTTTCGTTATTAAGATTGTAGAACTTTTATATCTTCGAACTACACATTCAAACTTGATTTAGAGGTTTAGTAAACTAGAATTTCACATGTTTGAAATATTTTTACAACTTTATTCTTGAGATTGATATACAAACTCATAATTTGTATATTATTTGATCGACGTGTATATTTATGTGTTGATTAACTTATATCACAGTAATTTTGGATATCAAAGTTTTTTGAATCGTTGCTAGGAGAAATTATCAAACTTCTTTAATTTTAGAATAATTTTAGTTGAATCACTTAGAGTAGAAGTTTGAAATTGTTGTCCTATATTTTTATGTTCCGCCTTGTCTTTTTCTTTGTTCTTATTTTTGAAAAATAAAAAATGAAAAATAAAAAATATATATATGTATATCAAAATAAAAATAAAATAAAAATGTTCCAATACATAGAAATGACAATTCCTCGGTAAAATCGTCTTAAACCTCCTAGGGAATTTTAACCCATTTAAGGCTGAAATTCACATGAGTCTCAAACATCCTATCATGGAAACCCCTACATTTGAACTTGGGTCTGTTTGGGGCAGCTGCAACTTATTGAATAATATGTTGATAAGCTGATTAAAAATAAAAATAATCTAATAAGGTAAGTGTGGTGGCTATTACAAATTTTTTTTTATGGGAAAAGCTAAACATCAGCCAGAAAGCTGCCACCGCACCTAGATAGGTGCGGTGTGAAAACACTATTTTCGGCTTTTTGAAAATGCATAAGCTGCTAAAACGTAGTTTACCCAAACAAGTCAGGTGCGTTTTCAAAACGCCACCGCACCAAATAAGCCGCCCCAAACGGGCCCTTAGTCTTAGCTTATCCAAATTATTCAAACCAACTAGTTTGGGTGATCACCCATTGAAGACTCATATGTCTATTTGACTAGCATTTTGGAAGTGTTTGCCACCTTTAAGTTTAGTCATTTCTCCGATGACGTCGTAAATTAAGGATTTTTTTATGTAGAACCAGCATCGATCTACGTGGAGCATCTTAAACCAACCGGCCCAATACTCTACTCCCTTCAAGACTATCAAACTTAGGAAATACATCATGAGTTTGTCACAGCTATAGGGAGAGAATTTATGAAATTTGGAAGAGGTTAAAAGAAATGCTTAAGGGAGTGCCCACATAATAGGCACAACATGTTTTATCTGATAAACTAATTATCCAAACATTTTACAAAGGGATGATGAGATCTTTGAAATTAGTTCTAGATGTTACAGTTGGGGTTCTCTTATGCCTAAATCGTTTAAGGAAGCCTACTCACTGATTGAGGAAATGACTACGAAAGAATGTCGATAGCTATCAGAGAAAGTTACTCCTACGAAGGAGCTAGTGGGCATAAGATTGAGGTCTTGACTAACCTAGCCTCAAAAATTTTTGACATGTTGATGAGAGTGGACAACTTAGGAACTTATTTTGTGCAAGGCTCCCTACCCAACAAAGAGATAGTTATGGACTAGTAGGTGATTCAAGCATAACTTCCGTGGATGCCATATGAACTGGATTCGATCACTTCTATCACAACATCAAAAACCCAAGTTGGACAACCTACCCAAATTTCAATTGGAATGGTGATAATCCAAGTGTAGAAAATCAGTAGTGGTGGAGCACCCAGGCCAATTCTGTAGAAATTTGAACAACTAGGGCTGCTACACTTGTAACCCCCAATTTATGGAGGAGAGCTTGTCCTTGAAAGAATTGGCAGTAAAAATGAGTCAAGCATAACTTCCTTGGATGTCATGTGGACTGGGTTCGATCACTCTTATTCCAACATCTACAGCCCAAGTTGGACGATATGCCCAAATTTCAATTGGAATAGTAATAACTCAAGTGTAGATAATCAATAATGGGAGAGCACCCAAGTCAATCTGGTAGGAAATTTGAACAACTAGGGCAGTGATCACCTTAGACCAACTCATCAATGTGAATTCACTTCTAACTCCTAATCTAAAGAGGAGAGCTAGTCTTTGAAAGAATTGGCAGTAAATATGAGAACTCAGTTGCAATGCCAATTTGCAGCCATGAGAATCATATAGAATCAAATTAGGCAGCTAGCTAACCTTTTTAAGCAATGGTTCCAAAGGGACACTACCTAGTTATGTTGAAGTGAATCCCGTGGAAAGAGGTAAGGAGCAAGTGTATGGTATAGATGTGGTGTCAGAGGGATAGCTAATGGCCAAGTTTTAAAAACTAAAAATTCGAACCCCGAAGAGTAGACTGTGGTGAATGAATTTTGTTGGACAATGACTAAGGAAGAATGTGCTCTTCTTTTCGAGGTGGCCTCTATAGTTGTTTGGGCGATCATTGAGATTGTGGACACCATGAACCAAGTGAAACCTATAGGACCACCTATATGAGGAGCCCAAAGAAAAGAGTTAGAAGATAGCCTTAGACAGGAGAGTAGCACTGCAGAGTTAGATCATGAGACTGAAGAACTTTGTGAGAATTCAACTAAATACTTACAAAACCTTGACTCACCTCCTAGGGAATCATTTCCTGCAACTTGTTGGAAAAATAGTGATTTGCAAAATGAGGAGTTAATTGGGAGAATTCTAGATCTAGAAAACACTCTTGGGATGAGAATCTGAATTAAACCCCCACATGACCTTGAGAGGACTTTTATCTAACTGATAAGAAAAACTTGTTAGAAATTTTGAAAATGAGGATATAATGAAAATTTCAGGACAAACTAATGATTAGGCAATTGATTGAGGATTATTGAAATGGTATTTTGATCCTAGAAATAGACTTTTATGTTGGATATGACTGTTGGTTAGGACGAGGATGTTAAATCAAGCGTTAGTGTTATCTCATGAGTTTCTTGTTTTTGTTGGTCTTTGTGTTCATATTTTTGCTTTGAAAGTTTGTATTTCCTTTGTTTTGTGTGCTTAGAGTTGTTGGTTACGTTTTTGGAGTGTATATAGGCTATGGAGTTTACTTTGGGGGGTGTATGCGTGGGTTAGGGGGTAGAGAATCATATTTGTTGGAGCTTGAACTGACGCACCTACGCTAGAACCAACACACCTCACTGTATTCCAAATAGAATGGTACGTCCACATCCCATATTGACACCTCCCGCTCGAGTTAATGGCATGCCTGCACCTAATAGTGTGCCCCCACATTATTCGATGAACACGGGCATGTCCGCGCTCTCTCACTGTGCCTGTGCTGCACAACCGAGAGGGCAGCTCGCCAGTCTCGTGCACCTGTTCATTAAACCCAATCCGGTCTTCTTCCTTTTCATTCCCACTCGTGATTTTTCCCTAGTGCACTTGAACCATGTCAAGTTTCCTACCTAAACGACTAGAGAAGCCGAGAGCATCGAAATTGGTTGTTGAAGATGGAAGAAGTGGTCTACTGTGGATATTAGGTGAGATTCCTTCATTTTCAATTTCCACCATTATTTTGCATCTTCTTCATTTTTTTCCTCTTCACCACTGTCCACTCCTCCAAACGTTGCATTTCGAGTCTCAGTCCTAACATTTATTTGCAATGCCAAATAGAACTAAGGGGAAGAAGACGACCTCTTTTGATAACAAAAAAGTTGTGAGCTTAGAAGCGATCGATCGCTACAATTTCTTGGTATTAAAGAAATTTATCCCAGAGCGAGTTTTTTCTCAAGTTAGGGGCAAATAGAAGGGACGGTAGTTAAAGGAGGTGGTAGAGGTTTTGTTAAACTGGTCCTTTCGCCTTGTCCTATTCGTCCGCAAGTTCTTTGTTGACGCAAAGGAATCTGTGGACGAGAAGGTATCCATGTAAGGAAAGGTCTCATATGGCCTTCCAATCAATTCAATCTTAGGGCTAGTTGACATTCCCAAGTGTCAGTATACCAATTTTCTTTTTCCTCGACCGTCAGAAAATAATAGATTTTCTCACCCGCCACATTGTCCGATTGAAGTCGGAGACAATGGGATAGTGAATTTCTCATGTGATGCTCTGAATAAAGAATCAAATACAACAACAACAAAGCCTTAATCCCATTAAGTGGGGTCGGCTGCATGAATCCTTTTTCTCCATTGCGTCCTATTTAGTGTCAAATTTTCGTTTAATTCTAATAAATTAGGATCACTTTTTATACAATAAGCCCAAGTTTTCCTAGGTCTACCTCTGCCTTTCTTAACATAAACAGAAAACAGTCTGTTTTCTGGATCGTCTTGCCTTGATGTATTGGTTGCAGGTGGATACATAACAGGACCCCATGCGGGCTCGTTGGGGAGTAGGCTATTAGAGGTTGAGACGAGCGATGCGAGGGCTTTATCGGCCACTTGCGGTCATTTTACGAGTTTGGGGTATTCGAGGTCGTCTAGTTGATCTTGAATCGTTAGGCGACTATTTCATGCCAGTGAATTGTTTGGTGGGTTTTCTGTGTTGGAGTAGGGAGAATTGGAATGTGAGGCCAGATAGTCTGCGATACCATCAACTTGATATCTAAAGCCAACATGAGAGGTGTTGGTTAGGCGAAGGCAAGTGCGCGGTTACAAGTAAATTTGATTCTCCGACTTGCAAATCTTGATAGCCATGAGTAGAATTCTAATTCAACGTGATTATAAAAATCATGTATTGACATCATTATGTTGGGAGTAATATAGACGAGTCGAGTTACGTAGGACGGATCAACTTCCATTGTACCGATTATCGATACTTACGAACGCCACGTGTGTCCCTTAGAACGATTAGTGTCGTGGTTCCAAGCATCTCTTCGGTGTAATGCGTGCAATCGATCATGACTAGACGCAGAGTGGATGTGGTGGATTCCGTCGTGAACCGGTCGCCGATACGGCTCGTTGCGTATAAATGGTAAATTTAGTTGAGTCTCGTCAATTGACAAGACTCTTTCCTCGAGTAGTGTTGATAAACTCGGTGATGAGATGAGGACCGACCGTCCTCATACGGAGTTTCGGCGAGGAACCGAGGCTTGCGCTTTTCATACAGGATATTGTGGTTGTTACGGATCCAACTGAGATTTGAGTGTCCTTTGGTATGAACGGCGGTGTGGTAGTCGTCGACTGCAATTCGTAAGAAAGTACGGATGCGAGGCGATAGTCTCGGAATGCGGTCGTCAGATTTGAAACGAGCATTCTTTGTCGAATAACTTCGAACAACAGGAAGGTTTGTAGTGCGAGATGTAGCAGCCATTTATGTAGGTCATTTGTTCTTTTCTCGGAGGAAGATTGTTTTGGGATTCTTGTAGACAAAGAGTTTCCCCTTTGGCCTTTGGATGATGGGTGTATGAATATGATCTGCAATGGAGAGATCCGATAGTCATACACGCGAAGAAACAGCTGAGTTCTCAATGAAAGGAAGTTTTTGTCAGCGAAATTTTTGAAAAGCATGTCTTAGAATTTAGATAAGTGATCGAGGATTTTTAGGTTTAATTGGATAAGAGTATTATTCATACTTTACTTAAGTACGGAAAAGACTGAACCGAGTATTAATATGTGCTTAATTTGGGCAAATGAAATCACAAAGATGGGGGTTACATGGAGTGAGTGACTTGAAGTGCGAGCTTTATAATCGAAGATGCGGACGAATGTCGCAGGTCGAACGTACGAGATTAGAAAACAAGTTATAATGAAAAAGTTCTTTATCTTAAATTCGACTTTTCAGCGATATGGAATACTTTAGTTCAAGCGATCCGCATTGTCCTCGATCAATACTTAATAATTCGTTTCTAACTAGCCCGATGGATTTATGATTTCTTATAACGAGCATCCGTTATTTTCCCATATGCGAAATAGGATGATTCATTAAGCCAATCTTTGGAATAATAAGGTTCTCGAATGAATCATACGATCCTATTCGGCCCTACGATTCCTCGATGCTTGCCAGTAGCGAGTTCTTATCGAGGCACTCGAGGCATCTATATTTAAGCTGTATGGTCGCGGCATCCTTACTACTTCGGATAAAGGATTAATAAAACATTCGATCAAGTAGAAGAAACGAGTATAACGCGCACGAATTCATAAACTCGAGCTATAAATCATTGTATCGAATGAGTCGTTCAGAGTGATGCTATAGGATCTCGGGATGTCGTAGATCGCTTGAACAAAAATATTGTAAAAGCTTACTAAGATCCTTTAAGATAGCAAAAGAGTTTTAGCCTGACATAGTTAAAAGAAACCAATCAGGCTCTGATACCAACGTGGGGGAGGGGTACGAAAGGATCGCCGGTTTGGAAACAACTAATATTATTTTACCGGAACAGCAACAAATGAACAAGACAACTTTAAACTTTAATAAACTTGCTGAAATATTACAGAGGAAGAGAAGTAGATACTTGAGTGATGCTCGGTGTCTGACATCATCATCATGGCCTTTATAGGCGATGGATAATAGAAACGAAGCTATAGTTTTGAAAAGCCGCTAGTCGGAAAAGCAAAAACAGACCGAAGCAAGCTCGTGGTTTCGGAAAACCATGGGTGGAAAGGTAAAAAGCAAAACCAGAAACCGACCTGTGGTTTTGAGAAACCATGGGTGGAAAGGTAAAATCGATGCATGGGCGACACGTGTCCCATTTTATTATTACAGTGGGTCCGCAGCTCAGCGTTCTTCAGACTCGGGTAGCCAATCCCTTTTCCATGGTGAGATCCAGGACGGCTGATAGGTTGGTGAGTTCGTACTCATTTCTGTAGACGTTTGGTCCCACATCACACCAGACGTTATCCCTGGTTGTCAGGTCCTTGCAGTAATAGGATTTTGTAGTGTAGATTTTTCGGAGAATTGCGAGTTCGGCTCGTGCTCGTTCGACTTGGTCTCTTTACGTCGATGCGCGGCGTGCCGTGAGTCCGCCCATCGACCTCGATGTCGATGGGCGAGTCTGAGCTTGCCAAAGTAGATCCGTGTCGAGCGCTTGCGTCTTTTGGTCGTTTCCGGGATGATGTGGGCGGCATCCTTGACTTCTTGCTCCTCTCTTCGTATGTTGGAGTTTTCTTTGTTTTGGCATGTCGCTCTCCTTTTACGAGATGCGGCCTTTTGATAAATATCTTTTCACTTTGAGGGATTCTTCTTCTTCTACTCCCGAGTCCGATTCTTTAACTTGAAAAATAAAATTCATGAACTTTCTTACGTAATTAGTAATGATGTTAGTCGAGACGGAGTATCTGCGAGAACGTTGTTAACATCATTCCATGTGTTCGAAAATAACGATTAACAGAAATGTCGAGTGATAAAATCGGTCAAAGACAACCATCGACTCGGGAAGGCTTATTTTGGGATGATTTATGGAAGAAGGAAATGATGAGCTGGCGGTCAGTGCGTAAGAGTAATTTCGGATTGTCGAGATAATGAATTTTTAGTGAAGATAGTGTCTCACATGCGGCGTAGATTTCGCATCGATTATGGATTTGAGGACCATAAATTCTGCATACTGGCATCTGCACAAACCCTTTCGGTTGATCTTGGGTCATTCTTATTTTCCATCCATTTGCAAACTCCCCCATCCCTTCATGCATCCATCAGTTTCTAGGATTATGTATGCGCCTTTCGGGGGAAGTTCTAAGTCTGGGAGTTTCATACTTAGCCTTGATTTCCCCGACGATTTTCCGATCGTGATCCTTCATTCTTTTATCACCGTGGGGAGAGGTCTTCTGATATAAGGGGCCAAGTAATTTTCCAAGATTAGGAATATAACTCCGTGCATAATTCAATATCCCTAGCCACGATCTCATACCTTGTTTGTTTTTTAATTTTTCGTCAGGAAAGTTTGCAATTTTTCTGATGATATGTGGTTGTAGTCGCAACTTTCTTTGATAGATTATAGCACCCAGAAATTCAATTTCTCTAACGTCAACCTTCATCTTGGTGGGTGAAAGAACTAACCCTTCTTTCTCAACAATTTTCAAGAATTTTTCAGAGTGCTCTACGATGCTCTTCTTCGTTATTCGTCGAATATTATTATGTCATCTATATAATCGCTAAGAACTCGGAGCATCCTTTGAAACAGTTGATATCATCTTTCATTGAAAAGCTCGCAGAGCATTTTCAATCCGAATGTGCATGACTGACCATTCATACAAACCGTTTGGGACCACGAAGGCGGTCCACTTTATTGATTCCAAGTGCATCGCCACCTGATGAAATCCGCTTTTGAGATCGAATTTCGAATAGATGTTGCTATTTCCAATCCTTTTTATTAGAGTGTTAATTCCTGGTAGCGTGTACTGGTCCTTGTGAGTGTTGTCATTCAAAGAACGGTAGTTGAATACCATTCTTTCTTTGCCTCTGACTTCCCCTCCTGTTTTAGGATCAATTGATACCCCGGATTGCACGATGATTGCCATTGTTCTGTGCCTGCTTGTGCTTGGCCGGATAACTTGGAGATCAAGTAAGGTTTTGACATGTCTATCAAATTGTTCAACCATGGCGGGAGTTACGTGTTTAAGAGACTTATCTTGGATAGTAATGTCCGGATTGATTATGTCAATTTGGCATAAAACTCGGTTTTTACCCCAATGTTGTAATGGGTTTTCTTCGATAAACTCATTCCTCTTGAGTCTTTCAAATGTAGAGGAAAACCTTCTTATGAAGGAGTTTTCAGTAAAGGACTTACAGAGTTCTGGTGGTAAGCGTTTATTTTCTTCTGTTAGATGATCCACATATTTAATCAACTTCTCGATTAGTGAATCCTTTGACTGGAACTACAGAAGCGTTAATTCCTTCTTTACCTCTATACTTAAGTAGAATTTTGCACATATGCGGGCGGCACGATCGATTGCATAGTATGCGGTGTACTCTCATATTTACGGATGTGTTAAGGGAGCGATATGAACACCTTGAGTTGTGGTTGATAATGGGTTTGTTCATTTCCCATTGATGACCGCACTCTCTTGTTCTTCCGGGAGCTTTACTTCTGTATCGCCGGCAGAGATCTTCAGTGCACGTTTCGGCGATAAATACGTATTCATCGATCGAGACGATTTTTAATGCATCCCGAATGTGTGTTAATGTATTAACACGATTCTCTCCTTCAGATATGGAGCATATTGCGTCTGATTGCTCCTCATTGTTGTCGACCGAAAGAATATCATATTCATCAGGTAGGTCGAGGTTATTTAAAACCGCAGTAGCGTGCCATGTTGCCATTTTTACTTTTGCATTCCCGCGCGAAATGCCCTTCTTCTCCACAAATGTAGCAACGACATTTTGTTGATTTTGATTTATTTTTGTTCTTTACGACACGTACATGAGTGTCATGCGGTTTTCCTCGTAATTCTATGATTTACGGCCCATACCTCTTGTGATTGTTATAATACCCCAGTATGGTATTTTCTTGCAAATTGAGAGATCCTTGATCCCTCGTTGTACGACGACCTTCTTGCGAGAGGTCGGAGATATATAGGTACGTGAAACGTATTCGCGCATTACTCCGATTGTATTTCTGGATTTTTCTCGACGAATGCCTTTTCGATCTCCTCCCCGATGATTTGGAGGCATTTCTTGAAGAATTTTTCGAGAGCTCCTCGTTTACGTACATTCGTTCGGATTTACGCTGAGAATTTTGTAATCGTTCGTATATTCGAAGAGATTCTTTAATTCCAAGCATACTAACCTTCAAGGTCTTGATATGCCCTGTTTTGTTCTTCCGTCGAGCCCCGATAGGGATCTTCAATAATATTACTCTTCGAATTTGAGACGGGACGTTACGGGGTCGTCTGCCATGTTAATGAGTCGCTTCATACTCCCTGCTCATACGTCCATACTCCATTGGATCCGTATTTTCTTCTGTTTCTCCAACGAGTTTTCGATGTACATCACTTTTGATTTATTGTCAGTGAATTATTTTTCGTTGATCGGGTTGAGGGTGATGGATTTCCATCGATATATTACGTCATCATATAGTGAGAAATCATCCGGGAGGACCAGAAGGACTTCCTTGTTGCTGTGGGCCGAAGGCAGGTTCCACATGTTTTGTTGGTAAGACTTTTTAAAGTCGGATGATTTTGCTCTACCCGTTGAAGGATGAGCAACGAAAATGCCTTTCTTGAAGAATTTTTCAATCTCCTCCCCAATGACTGGAGGCATTTTCTTGAAGAATTTTTCAGAGAGCTCCTTGTTTACATACATTCATCCGGATTTAGCTGCCAGAATTTTGTAATCGTTCATATATTCGAAGAGATTCTTTATTTCCATACTAACATTTCAAGGTCTTGATATGCCTTATGCCCTGTTTTGTTCTTCCGTCGAGCCCTGATAGAGATCTTCTAATAATATTACTCTTCGAATTTGAGACAGGACGTTTTGGGGGTCGTCTGCCATGTTAATGAGCGCTTCATACTCCTCATAAGCCATCCTCCATTGGATCCAGATTTTCTTTTCTGTTTCTCCCAACAAGTTTTCGATGTACATCACCTTTGATTTATTGTCGCGCAATTGTTTTTCGTTGATCGGAGTTGAGGGTGATGGATTCCATCGATATATTACGTCATCATATAGTGAGAAATCATCCGGAGGACACGAAGGACTCCTTGTTGCGTGTGCGAAGGCGGTGTTCCACATGTTTTGTTGGTAAGACTTTTTAAAGTAGGATGATTTTGCTTTCATACCGTTGAAGGATGAGGATGGATCGTCTTGCGCTTGATGTATTGGTTGCGGTGGATACACTAACGGGACCTATGATGAGCTCATTGGGGGAGGGTAGCTATTAGAGGTTGAGACGAGCGATGCGAGGGCTGCTATCGGCCCTTGCGGCCATTTTTCCGAGTTTGGGGTATTCGAGGTCATCTAGTTGATCTTGAATCGTTAGGCGAGCTATTTCGAGCCGTGGATCGTTTGGTGGGTCCGAAACAGACGACGAATATCTCGAAAGGAAAAAGCAAGCCTGGTTCTCATCGAAACTCTGTATAAGGATGGTTGATCCTCATCTCATCACCGAGTTTATCAACACTACTCGGAGGAAAGAGTCTTGGTCACTGATGAGACTCAACTAAATTTACCATTTATACGGCAACAGTCGTATCAGCGACTGGTTCACGAAGGAATCCACCACATCCACCTGGGTCTAGTCATGATCAGATTGCACGCATTACACCGAAGAGATGCTTGAGAACCACGACACTAATCGTTCTAAGGGACACACGGTGGCGTTCGAAGTATCGATAATCGGGACGATGGAAGTTGATCCGTCCGAGGAACTCGGCTCGTCTATATTACTCCCAACATAATGATGTCG
Source organism: Papilionanthe hookeriana x Papilionanthe teres (assembly GCA_022702705.1). NCBI lineage: Eukaryota > Viridiplantae > Streptophyta > Magnoliopsida > Asparagales > Orchidaceae > Papilionanthe > Papilionanthe hookeriana x Papilionanthe teres. Next base: position 18,027,211 of record CM040429.1, on the reverse strand, counting down.
ATACACGATTTTTATAATCATGTTGAATTGACAATTCTTACCCATAGGCTATCGGCGTTGGCGAGTCGGAGAATCCAATTTACTTGTAACTCGTGCACCTGCGTCTCCGGCTACAACACCACTCTCTCATGTTGGCTTTAGATATCATGTTGATGGTATCGCGGTATCCGGCATCTCGTATGGTGTACTCGCCTCACCGGCACAAAACGATGCATTTCGGATCTACGAGGATGAGCCGGAACCTCGAAGCCCTCGGAAAATGTCGAAGTTCGAATACCACGATCACTATCCAGCGAGGCAAAGTATAGATTGTTCGATACGGTTATCATTCTCAAATTACTCCTCCGCCGTAACACCACCAATCCCATCCTACTCTCCTGATGATCTTGAAGTACAGGAGACGGCTTTCATAGGATGGTCTGATGACCCTCTTTTCGATTAAAGTGAAAAAGAAGACGAAGAGGAGGATACTGATTCATTCTCCCTATTCCTTTATTTCAATAAACTCAATAATGAACTATTTAATAATGTCGCAACGACATTCCCGGAAGATGGTGGGGGAAAAACAAGCCGAAGAGCAAGGGCAACTAGCACAACCAATCAGCTCCCAAAAAACGTTATGGCAAAGATACCAAGAAGGAGATCATACCGTCGCAACACTCGGAGAACCAAGTGGTAAATATGATTACCTCGTAGAATACTCCATGCCGAACTATGATAACACACCAATCATCCCAACCGGAGGGGATGATGATGATAACCTTGAATACCCTACACCTCCACCAAGCCCAAAGCCAATTACCCAAGCTCCACATTCCAATTCTCCCTACTCCAACCCAGAAAACCCACCAAACAGTCCACGGCCTGAAATAGCCTGCCCAACGATTCAAGATCAACTAGATGATCTTGAATACCCCAAACTCAGAAAAATGGCCGCAAGAGCTGATAAAGCCCTTGCATCGCTCGTCTCAACCTCTAATAGTTACTCTCCCCCAATGAGTCTGTCATGGGTTCAGTTATGTATCCACCTGCAACCAATACATCAAGGCAAGACGATCCATTCTCATCCTTCAACGGGTATAGAGCAAAATCATCCTACTTTAAAAAGTCTTACCAACAAAACATGTGGAACATGCCTTCGGCCCACAACAACCGAGGAGTCCTTCAGTCCTCCGGATGATTTCTCACTATATGATGACGTAATATATCGATGGGAATCCATCACCCTCAACCCGATCAACGAAAAATAATTTGCTGACAATAAATCAAAGGTGATGTACATCGAAAACTTGTTGGGAGAAACAGAAAAGAAAATCTGGATCCAATGGAGTATGGCTTATGAGCAGGAGTATGAAACGCTCATTAACATGGCAGACGACCACCAGAACGTTCTGTCTCAAATTCGAAGAGTAATATTATTAGAAGATCCCTATCAGGGCTCGACGGAAGAACAAAACAGGGCATATCAAGACCTTGAAAGGTTAGTATGCTTGGAAATAAAGAATCTCTTCGAATATATGAACGATTACAAAATTCTGGCAGCTAAATCCGGACGAATGTATGTAAACAAGGAGCTCTCTGAAAAATTCTTCAAGAAAATGCCTCCAGTCATTGGGGAGGAGATTGAAAAGGCATTTGCTGAGAAAAATCCAGGAAATACAATCGGAGTAATGCCGCGAATACGTTTCACGTACCTATATATCTCCGACCTCTGCAAGAAGGCTGTCGTACAACGAGGGATCAAGGATCTCTCAATTTGCAAGAAAATACCTATACCAGGGTATTATAACAATCACAAGAGGTATGGGCTTCGTAAATCAAAGAATTACAAGGGAAAACCGCATGACACTCATGTACGTGTCGTAAAGAACAAAAATAAATCAAAATCAACAAAATGCTCGTTGCTACATTTGTGGAGAAGAAGGGCATTTCGCGCATGAATGCAAAAGTAAAAATAGCAACATAGCACGCGCTGTGGTTTTAAATAACCTCGACCTACCTGATGAATATGATATTCTTTCGGTCGACAACAATGAGGAGCAATCAGACGCAATATGCTTCATATCTGAAGGAGAGAATTGTGTTAATACATTAACACACATTCGGGATGCATTAAAAATTGCCCGATCGATGAATACGTATTTATGCTGAAACAGGCACCAGAAGATCTTGGCTGGCGCTACAAAGTAAAGCTCCCAGAAGAACAAGAGGAGTGCGGTCATCAATGGGAAATGAACAAACCCATTATCAACCACAACTCAAGGTGTTCATATTGCTCCCTTAACACATCTGTAAATATGAGGGTACACTGCATACTATGCAAACTGACGGTCTGCCCGCTATGTGCAAAATTCTACTTAAGTATAGAGGTAAAGAAGGAATTAACGCTTCTGTAGTTCCAGTCAAAGGATTTACTAATCGAGGAGTTGATTAAATATGTGGATCATCTAACAGAAGAAAATAAACGCTTAAAGGAGAAAATTCAAGCAGATCTAGAGCAAAAACTCACTGATGAGTTTTTCAATCTGTCCTCCAAAAGCAAAGAAAATGGTCATCTTCAAATTGAAGAAGAGGAACATGATGATGACATCTCACAATACCTCCAGGAAGGAACTCAATGCTCGAAAATCTTTCATCAAGCATTTAAAGAGGTAAGTGAAAAATTACCTAAAAGAATAGTTAATCTGTTATATAATGTCGAAGTAACATTCAACATTATAGAATGTGAAAGATTTATGCTAAACGTCGTCATTGATATTCTGCGCAACAACTCGTATGCGCAAACAACGGAGCATTTCGAAGGAGGCATTAGAACCTCTCCACAAAGAACATAAATTTCAGCGGAATTAATTCAATAACCAAGACTAATTCCAGGATGAAGGAAGGAAAAATGTACATTGGGAAACATAAGTTCAAAATTCCGTTAATATAATGTATGGAGATTGAAATATTAGACGAGATTCAATTCTTAATTGGGTGTATCTTCATCGAAGTCTCCACTGGAGGAATGAGGGTAGAAGGTAGTACGTTACCTCTCTAAAAGCATCGACGAACGTGCAAACAACCATCGATGTGGCAGTGGAAGCCAGACCATGTGAAATCCAGGAACTCGACTTGGATCATGGATTCTACCCGAGGCTGCACCACTGGAATCTCAGAAGTCCTTTATCGAAAACTCCTTCATAAGAAGGTTTCCTCTACATTTGAAGACTCAAGAGGAATGAGTTTATCGAAGAAAACCCATTACAACATTGGGGTAAAAACCGGGTTTTATGCCAAATTGACATAATCAATCCGGACATTACTATCCAAGATAAGTCTCTTAAACACGTAACTCCCGCCTTGGTTGAACAATTTGATAGACATGTCAAAACCTTACTTGATCTCCAAGTTATCCGGCCAAGCACAAGCAGGCACAGATCAATGGCAATCATCGTGCAATCCGGGGTATCAATTGATCCTAAAACAGGAGGGGAAGTCGAGGCAGAAGAAAGAATGGTATTCAACTACCGTTCTTCAACGACAACACTTCACAAGGACTCGATACGCTATTCTGGGAATCAACACTCTAATAAAAAGGATTGGAAATAACGAACATCTATTCGAAATTCGATCTCAAAACGGATTTCATCGAGTGCATGCAACCGAATCAATAAAGTGGACCGCCTTCATGGTCCCAACGGTTTGTATGAATCGGTCAGTCATGCCATTCGGGTCGAAAAATGCCCCGACAATTTTTCAAACGAAAGATGGACAATCTGTTTCAAAGGATGCTTCAATTCTTATGACTATATAGATGACATAATAATATTCAAATGAATAGTGAAGAAAGCATCGTAAAGACTTGAAAAATTCCTGAAATTGTTGAGAAGAAGAGTTAGTTCTTTCACTCACCAAGATGAAGGTTGGCGTCGTAGAAATTGAATTTCTGGGTGCTATAATCTGTCAAAGAAAGTTGCGACTACAACCACATATCATCAGAAAAATTGCGTAACTTTCCTGACGAAAAGTTAAAAAACAAACAAGGCGTCCTATTTAGTGTCAAATTTTCGTTTAATTCTAATAAATTAGGATCACTTTTTATACAATAAGCCCAAGTTTTCCTAGGTCTACCTCTGCCTTTCTTAACATAAGTTGAAGCCTCAATAATGTTACCAAGGATATGGTGGTCATGAACTATTGCATTCGGAAAGATAAGAGTATAGATGGTAGCACTATCATCCATGTGTCCCTGCAACCCATCATTGGAACACTGTAGGATTAAGATAACCAAGTCCTGTCACTATCTTATGCGTTAAAGGAGTGGTCAGGGAGGGGTAAGAGGAGCAACCTCTTCCTTCTTCATTAATCGCTACATAACCATAGCCACCTAAATATTTCTGAAATTTTCACTACTCTACCGACATGTTCATTTAAATCTCCTCTAATAAAATTTTTTTGTTCAAGAGATATCAAGTGTATTAAGTCTTCTATGTCATTCCAGAATTTATCTATAGAACCTATATCTAAATCTACTTGAGGAGCATAATCACTTATAGTATTAAACATCTTAGTCTCAATAATAATCTTAAGTACTATAACTCTATCTCCAACTCTAATAATTTTTACAACATTATCTATGAAACTCTTATCTATAATAACACTTACACCATTTCTAATGCGACTCTTACCAGAATATCAAAGTTTAAAACCTAAGTTATCAATCTCCTTAGCCTTTTCTCCAACCCATTTAGTTTCTTGAATACATAAAGATATTTATCTTTCTAAGAATCATAATATCAACTAATTCTATTAATTTACCATTGAGAGTACCTATATTCCAAGATTCAATCCTAATATTAGTATTATGGACAAACTTCTTTACCTGCATTCGTTTGTAATGTGGAACACCTGCTTATTTGACACTGCACTCGGGCCCTGGTGCAGCGGCCCTTGCACACTTTTCACTGTATTCCGGTCATATAGTGCATTGTTTCAAGATAAATGTTAAAGTGCATAACTCAATTATTGAGATATTAATTCTAGCTCTCCCCTTTAATGAGCATTCTCAGTTCTAATGAAGTCACTATATAATCTTGTTAAATTATTAAGATCTTACCATGAATTTATATATTGAAATATAACCCATAACTTGAACATGTGAATCACTCTCAGGCAATTGTAGAGGTACTATTCTCTCCCCAAAACTTATTTTCTATCCTATGCATGCCATAAAAAAAATACAAGAATAAAAGAAGGAAAACATGTACTATAGGGAATATAAACATAAACATAAAGCACAATGTAAAAATATCACACAGAAATCTCAAGAGTCCCAAAGGAAAGATAAACAACAATGTATCATCTAAAAATCACATGAGAGTTCACATAACAAATTCTATCAAAAATAATACTCAAACAAAGATTCAGATCACGAAATCAACATCAATCTACAATACATCACATTATCAACTCAGGCTCAAATAACACCATATGAAAATCTCAATACATGTAAATCACAACATACATCACTGACATCTATCTACCAAAATCAAGGTTCCAACCACAAGAACTCAGGCTCTTAGTGCTCATGTCTCAGTGTTGTTGTAGTCCTCATCCTCTTTCCCCTTTAGATGTTGAAGGGCAGTGGAGATGGAAACTGGACCGCATTTAGCCCAACATTCCCTTGACGTTATATTCTCCTGAGCGGCCAAATGCTGGTAAAAGAATCTTAATTGTTGATGCATTCGCCCGGTATAGACGTATATCTGCTTGTCAAGAACGCCTACCCCCCATTATATCAGTTCCTGTATGGCGGCAAAGTCGTCGATGCTTGAAAGAACTCTCTCCTATTTTGTGGGCTGCCATGGCGGTCTTTTCATAGGAAAATATTATAGGTTTGGTTATGGGTTTAACCGTCATATTAGATTTTACTTTAGCGTATGATTTGGTTATTACTAATATTTTATTCATGAAAAGAGATGAGCATTTTGTTACTTATAAGAATTGATCTAATAAAACCAATTTATTATTTTATGAGAAGAACTCGTCGAGATTGTAAAGATTGTAAGGTCATTCCAAGTGAGATATTCTAAAGTCTATAAGGTCATTCCAAGTGAGGATTTAAGTACCTAACATCGATTATTAGTTCTAGATTTTAAGATGTTGAGTTATAAAACAAAGAATATTATGATCATCATCGTAGAATTAGATGGTACCAAAAAGACAAATAAAATTATTTTTCTGAGTGAAATTCAAGATTTCAAAATTTGGGATGTTCCTGAAGAAACAAATGCTATGTGGGAAAAAATAATAAATACTATTAAACAAGTGACAATATATTCTTGAAGAATCAAAAGAAAAAGTTTCTACTAATAAAAACAGTTGGTGGTGGAATAATAATGTGCAAGAGAAGATAAGATATATGAAATTATCTTATAAAAATTAGTTTAAATGTAAAAGCTTAGAGAACTGAGAAAAATATCAAACGGCTCGCAGGGAGTCTAAAAGAACAATCTGTAAAAATTTTGCTTTTAGTGATCTTTATAATAGATCATATACCAATGAGGGTGAAAAATATATGTATAAACTAGTCAAATGAAGAGAAAAGAAAAGTAATGGTTTAAATCATGTAAAGTGTATTAAAGATGAAAATCAAAAGTACTTTCTTAGAAAAGATATTCAACATAGATGGGTCATTTATTTTGATAAACTTTTTAATGAATTTTCTGAAAATATGGTCAACCTTAGTGATCATAATATCGTTAATAATAATAAAGTTTTTCATTTTTACCATTGCATTAGTAAAAAAGAAGTTGATGATGCTTTGAAGAAAACCAAGGGTGGAAAGTCTATAGGACTTGATGATATCCCAATTGAAACGTGGAAATATTTAGGAGATTTGGGAGTTTCTTGGCTTACTAAAGTCTTTTATATTATTTTAAAAAGATGCATGACGAGTGGAGGAAGAGTATTTTGGTCCCCTTTTTTAAGAATAAATGGGATACACAAAAGTGTGCAAATTATAGAGGAATTAAATTAATGCATCATACTTTAAATTTATGGGAGAGCGTAATTGAACATAGGTTACGTATTACCAAGATATCTCATAATCAATTTGGATTTATGTCGGGCAGCTCTACTATGGAAACTATACATTTATTGAGCAATTGAATGGAGAAGTACAAAGATAATAAGGAGATCTACTTTTGATTTTTATCGATTTCGAAAAAGCTTACGATAAGGTTCCAAGAGATATTTTTGGAGAGTTCTTGAGAAAAAAGCTGTTGCTATGACATATATTCAAGTCATTAAAGATATTTATACTAGAGTTGTGACTTGTGTTCGAACTGAGGGAGGATTGACCAAATATTTTCCTATTTCTGTTGGCATCAGATATCTTTTTGTTTTAGTTATGGATGGTCTTATTGGACATTTACATGAGATGTACTTTGGTGTATGCTTTTTGTTGATGATTTCCTTCTCGTGGAAAAGATAACTTGAATTATGGAGGTCTACATTGGAGTCTAAAGGGCTTCGTTTGAGTAGAACTAATACTGATTACATGGAATGTAATTTTAGCAATAGTAACTCTAGTGACTGAAGCGCAACTTTGGGTGAACAAATTATTAAAAGGTGTGAATGATTTAGATATCTTGGGTCTATTGTTCAAAGCGATGGTGATATAGATGGGGATGTTAATAGTAGAATTCAAGTTGGTTGGTTGAAGTGGGGGAATGCTTCGAGCCTATTGTGTGATAGAAAAGTACCGCTTAGATTGAAAGAAAAATTTTATAAGTGGTGGTGAGACCTACAATGCTCTATGGTGCTGAATGTTAGCCTTTTAAAGAGAAGCATAATACTAAGTTAGGTGTTGCCGAGATGAGAATGATTAGGTGTATGAGTGGCTTTACACTTAAAGACAAAATGCGAAATGAATATATATGTGATAGGGTTGGTGTAGCTCCAGTGACGGACAAAATTAGAGAGAGTCACCTTAGATGTTTTGGTCACATTCAACGTCGACCATCTGATGATCCGATTAGGAAAGTTGATTTTTTAGGTTCAACTTATGTTAAGAAAGGCAGAGGTAGACCTAGGAAGCCTTGGGTTTATTGTATAAAAAATGATCTTAATTTATTAGAATTAAATGAAAATATGACACTAAATAGGACACAATGGAGAAAAACGATTCATGTAGCCGACCCCACTTAATGGGATTAAGGCTTTGTTGTTGTTGTTGTTGCACTTTAACATTTCCTTGAATCCTAAAGTGTTAGAACAACTAAAAATGAATAAAAATATCAGTAGTTATTCAGAAATATTTTAAGTCTTAATTTTCAACTTAACCCATTTAATTGAATCTTAACATTTGAGTGAATTATAATATATGGGAATTCACATTAAGGAGCTTCTGTGAAGTATTAATTGCGGATTAGACATCCAAATTCTTAAAAGAAATAGGCTTAACCAGATAAAGTAATTCTCAGCGGAATCAGAAAAAGATGAGGAAAAGAAAAAGGAAAAAAATAGTGAAAGACCTGATCCAAATGAAATATAAGTGGTCAATATATCTGATAAGAAGTTTGAGGTGAGCAAAAAACTTAAAAATTAGCGTATAAATCCTTTGCTAATCAAAAAGACCTAAAACTGTTTTAATGAAACTTTTCTGATATTAAATTCAGGAAAAAGTTGAGTAATTCTAGATTGGTTGGCTTACTAATACTGGAGTTGAAAATATTTTCAGGCAATGAAAATATTTTACTCAATTAAGTGTTTTGAGATGTGCTTAAACTCAGGAAGAGGGGAAAGAAAGAAGGGACTATGTAATTAGAAATTAATAAAAATCTAACCCTAAATTGAGTTTTGCATGTCAGTTAGTTACACTTATATAATCTTGTTAGAGAATTAGGAATTGCCACATAAAAGCTACACATATCAATTGGATCCCAATTAGACACAACATTACTTGAGGGTAAATAATAAAGTCTGAGAGAATTTTTTGCAGATGAAATATGTGAAATTCTCTTATAAATTTATTATTTATTGCATATTTATGATAACGTTACACTTGCGAAAAAGTATTTTATTGTGCTCTGCAGGCTACAATGGATTAAGCCATTTGGGAGAACAAAAGATAAATTGTGGAGCCAAAAGTGAAAAAAAGGCATTTTGTTCTGGCGCACTTGTGCCCTATTTTAGAGAGGGCAGAATGCCCGCTCCCAAAACAAGCATGCCTGTGTTGCCCTTGTGGTGCTCCTGTGCACTTCATGTTGTGCGTTGCCGCCACTGGAAAGCGGGACTATAAAGCGGGACCAACACACCAATGCCACTAATCGTGCACTCATTCCGTATTGTCATACTTGCCACCTCAGTTCAGTTTCATGAATTGATGAATTGGGAAGGCTTTAATTGTTAATTTGGAACCTTAATTGAGTACCTTAGTATATAATATTATTTTGTCATAAGTGGAACTCTTAAGCTGTTGGAGCTGCTTCTCTTGAGGTCTAGTGGGAGTCTTGTCAACCCTAAGATTTTCATCCTCTTTCGGGAAGATTCCTAGGGTTGGTTTTTTTGTGAGTATTTGACATTGTGAGTGGAGATTAAGTATAATTGTACGAGATGACATCTTTCGAATAGCTTGTATTAAGCGGAGAGGATCGTGGTGTATTGCAAGGATCACTTTGCTCGGGTGTGAGTTTTCTGCATTTCTTGCACTATATTTCTTTTTATTTCTGCAATAAAAGTTTGTATTTTCTTTTCTTATGCATTGTAGATAATCTCTTTTTTCATGACCCTTATGATGTAAGACTTGGTTTTCTCAATGTTTTGTTTGAAGGATTTTTTTTCTTAAACGCTTTTTATGTGCATAAATTTCATGTCCACATGTCAGCTTTCTGGCTTTTATTTTTAACTGAACATGATTGAATGTTAAAATACCATTTGACGTCGCCTAGAAGAACAAGGAGGTTAACATACAATCTCTTATTGGAATAGACATACTGCCATTAAAAAACTACAAATGAGATCGGTGAATACAGTACTCTTAAGAAACGTTGCATGATTAAGTCTCCTTAATTGTAATATAGTTTCTAACTCTTCTTACGACCTAGGCATAGGTTAAGAAGGTCATGCCTTGGATTGTCGACAAATAACATGAGTTTCATAGGAAAACATCGAGAAATCACTTGACGGGTGTCACATGAGGATAAACCTTTCATTTTCATCTTTCGGCATTAGGATCGAAGAACTTTCATATCTGCACATCATATCTTCAAATTAGATTCAGAAGTTTAGTAAATTAGAACTTCATCTGTTAGAAATTTTGATAACTTTTATCATGGAATCAATACGTGAATGTTACACCCTGGGTCTGGAAGGCAGTACACCCCAACAATATAGGACATGATGAAATGAATTGAACTTTTTTTGTGTTCTAAAAGAAAGATTTGCATGAAAATAAAAAGAGAAATCTAAATCTTTATTCATATGGAATTATTCACTAAGACAATTGAAAGGAAAACATAAATAGCTGGTTCAAACAGAAATGAAAACAAAAACTGATTACCCAGAACCAAAAAGGAAAATATAGTAGCTAAAGCAAATAATGAAAAAAAAATCAAGACGAGAAATCTAAAACTGAAAAACTTGTTACTCTGGAAACGGTCTTTACTAGTGGCTGAATATAATCTGTTATGCCAAAAAAATATCAGAGAGTAAGTTTGACAAACAAACACAGGAAATAACAGTTATGTATGAAAACATAAATAACAATGAAAATGAGACATACACTAGGAACAACAAATAAGGACGATTAATACGTGCATATATATCATCATAGGATAACAAAGTAGTAAACGTCAAATATTCTTGTATATCATGAGTAAGCATGCAATTATTTTCAACTTGTTTCTTATTATTCAATTTTTCATGTTTTATTTATATAGTTGGTTTTAACAGACACTTTGAAATCAGAAAAATCAATACTAATCTAAGAAAATCTGACAATTTTCTGTAGAGTCGTCCCTTCGTGATAGTGTTGTGCATTATTTGGTCAAAACTGAAAAATTGAACCAAACCGAAAAAGTTAGGTTGGTTTCGTTCGATTTCAAAGTTGGATTTTGATTTTCGGTTCTTAAAACTTCAATATTTAGTTTTAGTTTGACTTTAGTTTTCATTTAACCTAAGAAGCAAAATTTTTTTAAAAAAATTTATTATATTTTAATTTCATGTGGAATAAACCAAAAAAACTTAAGTTTTATTATATGTGATATTCGATTGAAATCTAGAAATCAAACCGATTTTATGTGAATAAGATATGTGATTGTAATGCTTGTTCTTAGCCAAATTTCAATAAATTTTTTTTTGGCTTTTTTCATAACCGAGTCGTTTAAACCAAATTAAATTTCGTTTCGATCGGTTCAATTTTATTTAAATTTAAATTGGTTCAGTTTTTAAGATTATGGATTTCAGTTATAATCGGTTTAACCAATTCAAACCGATTCTTCTGTACAAACCGAATGCTCAACCCTTGCTTTGTGGGCCCATTAGCCCAACTAGTCAATATCCAAAAAGGGTTTCACCGACCTCATACCATCACATACAACCTTATCAAATTATCCACATTTATAATATGTAGGAAATGTGTTACTAAATGCATGCTTGTGCTATGAGAGATGCAATTTCATACAAATAAAGTGCAAGGAAAATGAAATATCATAATTTCAGGATTAACTCAATTATGCATGAATTTTGCAGCAAAAGAGTAAGGCAATTAGTTTCATGAAAAGCGATAATTAAAGTATATAACAAGTACAAAATTGAAGTAGTAATGTCATAACTGACAACTCTTTAAAATAATTATGAATCTACTACAAGTAATTATAATTAACACTTCTAATTAGGATGATATGTTTATCCTCTAATAAAAGCAGTTACTTACTTCGAGGTCGCAAACACGATACTTCTACGTATTCGACGGTTCGATTAGCAATCTTACACCAATTAAAAAGTAAAATATAAATCATTAAACAATTAAATTTATTTATTCATTAAATTAGGTGTATTCTAATAGACCTACAAAAATTATAATGTATAATAAATCATTATTATTATATTCTTAAAAAGAGAAAATTATGAACTTAATTAAATTTAATTAATATAATAAATATTGTATTTTATTTTTGTTTTATCTTGATAATAGAGAAAACATAAATTTTATGAAATAATTGTTGGCAGATTTTCATATAACTTCTTAATCTAATAAATCACCAAAAATGACATCCTAAGACCTATAGGTTCTTAAATCCGGTTGCTCCTCTGTTTGCCTTAAATCTCGGGTTAGGAAAACTCATTGAAAGATTGATTTGCGGGATGCAAAGGAGCTGGTGCAACGCGTAAGGAAGGCTGAGCAAGATGAGGGCTGCCTTCCTCAGTGGTTCTGGGTAGGAGCGAACGAAAGGAAAAATTGCATGCCATGATTATGTTGTTCCTTCTTGGCTAGCTCCACGTGGCAACCATTGCAAGGGTTTCAGGCAAGGGAGCAGGAGGAAGGGGTTTGGTCCGTTAAATAGCTGAAGGGGGCGGGGTGGGGGCGGTGTCGAGCGTAAAAGGTATTTTGGGGAGCGGGAAGAAGAATTGGTATGTTTGTGGGGTCCAATTCTATAAGGCGTGGAAAAAAAAAGAAGGGAGTAAATTACGTGATAGCGGATGTAAAAGGAAACAAAATTTTGGTTCTTACATACTACCCTCCTTAAAAGATTTTGTTCTCAAAATTTATATCTTAGTTCTGAAACAATTGTGGCTACTCTGTGATTATCTATTTCTCAATCTTTCAAGTTGCTTCTCATTTTAACAGTTTCTTCTAAAGCACTCGAACAAGAATTGATCATTGTCGAAGTTGTTGAATTTCTCTTTCCGAGATGTGATATGATACTTCTTCCTAACTTAGATCTCCTCGAATCACCAGTGGCTTGTATCGAATAATATAAAAGTCATCATGCACATAATGTTGAAGTAGAGAGACGTAGAAGACATCATTTACTCCTACAAGTCTTGGATGAAGAGTCAAATAGTATGAAACTCTACTGACTTTCTCAATACCTTTGAAGGACCAATGAAACGAGGTGAAGCTTTCCCCTATGGCCAAATGGTGTAACTCTGTGCATTGGTGAAATCGTTAAAAAAAATGTGATCTCCAACTTTGAATTCAATCTTTCTATTATTTGGGTTGAAGTACTTCTGACAATCTTGAGTGGCACGTAGTTGTTCTCGAATTTGACTAACCTTTTCAGTAGCTTGATCCACTAGTTGAGATTCATATATTCACCTCTCACCAACCTCAAACTAACACAAGGGGGATCTACACTTTCTGCCATAAAGTGCCTTGCATGATGCCATGTCGATACTTGTCTGAAAGTTGTTGCTATAAGCAAACTCAACCAATGAAATATAGTCTTACCAGTTATCTCTAAAGTCAAAAATGCAAACTCTCAACAAGTCATCTAAAATCTAAATGATGCGCTCCGATTGTCTATATCTTTGAGGATGCAAACAGTACTGAAGTTTAATCTCGAGTTCATAGCTTCTTGAGATCTACATAGCCTGGAAGTAAATCTTTCATCAGGATCTGATACAATGATAGTTAGAATTCCATGAAGTTGAATGATGTTGTCTATGTAGATCTTGGCTAATTTATCCACTGAATAGATCTGCTTGATTGGTAGAAAATAAGTTGTCTATCGACCACAACCCAAATAGCATCATGCCTTTGCTTCAATCTCGACAAGCCAACCAGGAAGTTCATGGAAATTTCATCTCATTTCCCCTCTAGAATGAGAAGATGTCGCAACAGACCACCAGTTCTCTGATGTAAGGCCTTAACCATCTGACAGGTCAAACACTTTGCTACGAACTCAACTACAATGGTTTTTATACCAGGCCACCAAAATAGCTTCTTAAGATCTTGATACATCTTAGTACTTTTTTGATTATTAGAATATCGAGTAAATGTGCCTCATGGAATATTTCCTGTTGAAGCCCTTCCTGATCTGGAATGCACAGCCAATCCTGAAATCTCAAAGCGTCGTATTGTTTGATGGTAAACTCGGGATTCGATTCATTCTTTGTTTGCTCTTAAGTTGTAGTAAGTTGGCATTCATCATCTAAGTTGCACGAACATGATTCTCAAGTGCTAGGAGCAGCTTTTGTCGGTACTATCTCAAGTCGGAGTCGTTCCATCTTCGGTTCTAACTTGTGCTCCTAAGTGATCATCCAAGCTGCATACGCCAAAGATTTTCTGTTAGAGCATCTGCGACTACATTTGCTACCATGGAAGTACCGAATCTCTAAATCACAGTCCTTCATCAACTCGAGCCATTGCTTTTTTCTCAAATGTAACTTCTTTTGGGTGAAAATGTACTTCAAACTCTTATGATTGGTGAAGACCTCACAACAAATGTCATAAAGGCGGTGCCTCCAAATCTATAGTGTAAATATAACTGCAGCTAACTCCAAGTTGCGGGTAGGATAATTTCTTTAATGCATCTTGAGTTGTCTAAAGGCATAAACTGCAACCTTGTCATGTTGCATTAGAACACATCTCAATCTTTGATGCGAAACATCACTATAGATTTGAAATTCTTCAGAGTCAGAGGGAATAATGAGAATTGAGATCGTTACCAAGTAATTCTTGAGTTTCTCGAAACTTTACTCACTAGCATCAGACAATTCAAACTTAATGACCTTTTAAGTTAACATTGATAGAGCTGCAGCATTGCGAGAAAAACCTTAAACAAATCTTTGATAATATCCAGCCAATCTAAGGAAACTATGAATCTTGTGTTAAAAAAATGTCACTTCTCAAAGTCAAAATTCACACTTAGAAAATTTGATATAAAATTTATTCTCTCGAAGAGTATCAGTATGCTTTGAGATGTTTGCCATGATCTTCTTTGTCCTTGGAGTAGACTAAAATATTCAATGAAGACAATGACAAATTAATCCAAGTAGGACTTGGAAACTCTATTCAACAATTCAATAAAGGCAGTAGGGCATTAATTTAACCAAGTGACATAATAATAAATTCATAGTGCAATTGTTTTTCAATCAAATTTCTCATTATTCAATTTTTCATTTATTCTTTATTTAGTCATTTTTAACAAACACCTTGAAATTGAGAATGTCAATATCAACCCAAGGAAACCCAACGATTTCCCATAGAATCTTCACTCTATAGGTCGGTCGGTCGGTCTAGCCAATATCCAAAAGGGTTTCACCGATCTATATACAATCACATACAAGCATACTAATTTTCTCACAAGTATAATATATAAGAAATATACCACTCAATGCAGGCTTGTGATATGACAGATGTAATTTCATACAAATGTAAGGAAAAAAAATTATCATAATTGTAGGATTAACTCAATTATACATGAATTTTGCAGCATTAGATTAAGATAATTAGTGCTTTCATCATGAGCAATATTGAATCATATAATAAATAAAAAATGGAAGTAGTAATGACATGACCGACAATCATATAAAATAATTATAAATCTATTACAAGTAATAAGGATTAAAGTATATAACTAGGAAGTGTATGTTTATCCTCTAATAAAAGCAGTTACTTCAAGGCGATAATATAACATCATAAGATAACAAAAGAGTAGTAAACCTCAAATATGTTTACTTATCATGAGAAAACATGTAATTGTTTTCCAATCAAATTTGCATTATTCGGTTTTTCATTTATTATTTATCTAGTCAGTTTTAACAGACACTTTGAAATTTGGAAGGTCAATATCAATCCAAGGAGACCAATCAATTTCTTCTAGAATCATCACTCTGTGGGCCCATCTAGCCAATATCCAAAAGGGTTTCACCGACCTACATACAATCAGATACAAACAAGCATATCAATTTTTTCACAGGTATAATATGTAATACCACTCGATGCATGCTTGTGATATGACAGACGCAATTTCATACAAATGAAAGAAAAAGAAAATATCATAATTGTAGGATTAACTCAATCATGCAGGAATTTTGCAGCAATAGAATAAGACAATTAGTGTTTTCATCATGAGCAATATTGAAGCCTATAACAAATACAAAATTGTAGTAATAACATGAATGACAATCCTATAAAATAACTATGAATCTATTACGAGTAATAAAGATTAACACATCTAACTAGAGTGTACGTTTATCCTCTAATAAAAGCAGTTACTTCGAGGCGATACTTTTATGAATTCGATGATTCTAGCGATCCTACACCAATTTGAAAGTAAAATATAAATGATTAAACAATTAAACTTATTTATTCATTAAATTTGATCTATCTAATAGACCGACAAATTTTTTAATATATGCATGTATATATAATAAATCATCATTATTAGTATATATTCTTAGAAGGAGACAATTATGAACTTCTTTAACTTTGATTAATGTAATTAAAATAATATTTTGTTTTATTTTAGTTTGATATAGAGAAAAGTTAAAAATTTTTATTGTGGGAGATTTTCATACGCATCACCTCAATTTAATAAACCACCAAAAATGACATCCTAAAACCAACAGGTTCTTAAATTATGTTTCTCCTCTGTTTGCCTTAAATTCCATGTTAGGAAAGCCCATTGGAAGATAGATTTACGGGATTCAGAGGAGTTGATGCATGCGTGAGGGAGAAAGGCAGAGCAAGACCATGGTTACTGTCCTCAGCGGTTTCGGGTAGGAGCGGATGGAAGGAGGAAGTGTACGCCGCGATCTAGTCGTTCCTTTCTGGCTAGCTCCATGTAAAACAAATGCGAGGGTTTCGGGCACGGAAGCAGGAGGGAGGAGTTTGATTTGTTAAATAGCTGAAGGGGGCAGGCACGGTATTGAGCGAGAAGAAGAAAATGTAAGTTCGGAAGGTCCAGTTCGGGAAGGCGTGGAGAAAGGAAATAAGGGAATAAATTGTGCAATAGTGGGCGTAATAGAAAAAATAATCGGTTCTTATATTGAACTCATATTTTGTATATTACTTGATTGACATGTATGCTTGTGTGATTGACCGACTTGCCTTGTAGCAATTTCAGACATCATTAATCTAAGGGAAATTTAGTCTTTTGTTATTATTATTATTATTGTTGTTGTTAGTATAAAGGGCTAATATGTTTAGAGTTATAAAGTTATGCACAAGATTAAGTTTTGAGTCTTAGGATTAGGGTTTGGTATAGATTTGCTTCATGTCGAATTGTAGGTGTTTACTTTTTTATTCTTATTATTTTGATTATTAAAGAAAATATTTGCTTGTCCTAAATTGTTTTTGATAAATCGTTCTGTTTCCTATCAATGTATTAATATGTTTGATCTTGTATGGTTAAAGAAGTAAAATCTGATTATGATCTTTACCATCTGCTTTAAATAGTTTTATGATCAATGGGGGATTTCATTTAGATGGAAAGGGGACTGGCCACCCTAGTTTTTTATTTAAATGACATTTTCTTATTTGTATAATTTTCTGAATTCATATGGTTTTTATGAGTGGCTGTGAAGACTATTTATCATTTTGATATAAATAGCTGACAATAAGTGGAGGATAATTGACTCCACGTTCATTTTGTCATGTTCAAAATTAATATAATTTCAGGATAGTTTCTTATACGAAACATGCAAAATTAATATTAATAACAAGAAATAATTAAATTACTCCCACGGATTGGTGAGCTTTTAGCAATGATTTCTTAAGTCGAGTAAGAAAGGAGGGTCAAAGTTGAGGCGGAGTTGGGTTATTTTCACAGTTATCATCATCATTCTCTTAAAAAAAACTAATTCCACTGAAAAGAAAATTTCTGGTTAAATCTGTAAATTAAAGTTTTTCACCTTTTTCTTTTCCTTTTCATTTTATTTGTTTTCAGATGATTAATCAAGATGCCTGGTTTTCAAATATGAGTTTCTTATTTATATTTTTGAGTACTTAACGAACACTTTTGTAAGCTTCTGTACAAATGTTTTACTGGTATTGTATTTCTTTTTATTTTGGGTCTTATACGGTACTTTTCATCGTCTTATGTTTTGACTATATTGGGATTAGCTTTACTACCTCAAGAACTTTCATATTCTTATATCAGATTTATTTTAAGAATAATTGTAGAACACAAGTTTTCCTTTTCTAATGCAGAGCACTTATAGTATCGGAGGATCCTGAAACCTTTTTCTATACAACCCCAGGCAGAAAATTAGGTATGTTTACTTTCGATCCAACGGCAGAGAAATTCTGTTGAATCTATTCCTGAAACCCTTCAAATTGACAGTAGGTCTAATTCAACAGCACCAGCATGGATCAACCATTATACGGGAGTAACATGCTTCTAAATTCTGTGGAAACTCCTACCTTGGCGGACTATTTATTATCGCCGAATGAAACCGACATGGATTATCTTAATATAGCTCCTCGAGAAACCAATGGCTTGAATATCTGGAATTCGAGCGACCCTAACTCGAGTTCCTATATTATAAACCAAGAAAATCACGATGTGATTAAAATGGATCATGGCTGGAATACTTCGCTTTCAATTAGTTCTTCTTCCAGTGACCCAACTATGGAGGAAAGAAACAACATCCTTTCACTGGAACATGTGGAGCTGAATCTTAATAATTCTCCAGCTGATGATGGTCAGCCATTCACACAAAGGTTGAATTCGAGTCATGCGAACCAGAGAACAGATCAGAACGTGCACAGTGATCCTCGTAGCGAGATTATTGGTCCTTTTTTGCCCGAAATCTTCGAACCACAGCATGTTCCTTACTCAAATTCTAATGGGAGTTCTTCTAGTGGTGTTGGAAAGGTCTTAGAAGATGTTGATCGAGCGAGAAGTTCAATCGACAGTCAGCGTGTAGCTTGTAAGAGGAAAAGCATGGAAGCTTTCGTAGGAGAATCTTCAACTAGTCATAATATTTCCGCGGATTTAGGCATGCCGAGCTCGTCTCGGTATCTTCCTGCTGCTAGTTTTGTAGAACTCAACCAGAGTCCAGGTTTCAGCCCCCCAATGCATAGGGGAGTTTCTTCCGAATGGAATCCAACTTCAGGCTTATTGGGAAATGCTGAAACGTCGCAGAGGAATCTTCGAGCAAGGCTTAATGCTGCATGCCAGCACGATATGTCCCCTTTTCAATCACAATCTACTGCGACTGGAGACCGGCTTTCTAGCATCTGGTCTTCTTCTACTGATCCATCTTCTATTTTGAGTCATTTTAATCACTCAGCAGAACAAACCGAGTCACGCATGCTAATCGTTCCTGGCTTGCCTCACAACATGAGCAATCCTTCTTCTACTTCGAGAATTGGTGTTTCATCACTTCCGGCCTACCCGCAGCGGAGATTAATTCCATCTTCTGAGGAAGCGAATATTAGAAGCTTGACGAGAAATGGCGTTGTTGACCAACCAACATATGTTGCGAGAAATACCGTCAGTCATCTGAGTCAGGATCCACTGAACTGGAATCCGCCTAATTCGAGCTTGAGTGTGCCCGGGAATCGAGCTAGCAGTAGTTCGGGTGTAGTTCCATCTCCAGGATCAATTAGGACATCAAGTGAGATGCTTCCTGTGCAGTATCACAGAAACTCTTCAGAGGTTCTAAGCAGCACTTTATTTCTATCTTGTGGGTCTGAACCTGGACATCAAACTAATAATTTATCTTCACGGCAATCTGGTCATTTTGCTTCGATGCAGGAGCCTGGTCAATCATCCAGGAATGTTCGCCAAGGCCATCCTCCACTTTATCCAAGGGCGGCATTTTCTATAGATCGGCAACGTGACGGTGTTTCTGGTTTACCTTTGTCTGCTAGAAGCAGAGATGGGAGAAGCAGGATGATATCTGAGGTATGTTAACTTGTTATTTCTCGAAGTGTTATTTTTAATATGCGGGGCATTTACATACATACAACCAAATTCCTATGTATTTATATATCTAACTATATTTTTTACATTTATACCACCCAACTCTTTCATATAATGCCCTATATGTAAAAATTGAAGTTTAATTGTTATGTATGTAAATGCATAGGAATTAAGTCGTATGTATGTAAATCGTCTTTAAGTTTTTGCTTTATTACAGCAATTGGTACCTGTGACCGAATTTTTAATATTGATATCTGATGAGAATATTTTTTCTTCTGGCGTCTAATTTCAAATTTTGGTTGATCGTGTCCAATTTAAAGCTTTGGTTTTGATTGAAATTATTATTATTTTTATTATTTTGGGTATGCTCCAGCTGAAAATACTGTGTGATGCGTGCAAAATATTGACCGCAGAACATTTCTTATTAATTGTTCTTTAACTTTTCTATCATTTTTCCCTTCTCATTCTTAATGAAAACATCGAAGTAAAGCTACCCTTGTTGCATATTTTATTAATTTGTTGATCATCTGTCTTCCATGCTGTGTTTGTGTAGCAGATTCGCAATGCTTTGGATTTAATGCGCAGAGGGGTGAATCTGCGATTTGAGGTATGGTCCAACCTTTTTTTTTCTATTAGCAAATTTTAATATTTTTTTAGGTATTTCTGTGCAATCTTTTCTAGCAATTTGTAAGTGCAGGTGTAATTCTTTAATTTTTAAAAAATATATTCACTGCCAAAGGTTTAGGTCTTTTTTAGGACTGTTTACAATAATGGGATTCATGAAGAACTAATTTAAGGTGCTTTTGGAGTGGTTGTTGTTTTTTTCAATAAGCTGCCATAAAGCTATTTCGCGAAGAAGCAATTTTTTCAAGAAAGCGGCTGATAAAGAAGTATGTATCTATTTGGGAGACATGCTATGTTGTTGTTGTTTATGTTGAGAAAGACTGTTTTGTCCTATATATTTAATAGATTAAAATAAGTGCAGTTTTCAGAATATTCAGAATTAAATAACATACTGCTAAAAAACTGACTGTCCAGTCCAAACTACTCTAATACATAAAATTGTACGAGCTAATGGAAGCAAATGATTACAATAATGAAAACAACAATTGTAATTAGCAAGCTTAAAATGATGTTTGACTTGAAATTTTGATGATCAAATCTTCGGGACAATCTCCCTTCCATTCCTACATCTCTCCTCAACCGATCACAATCTGGGGGCACCTTGTCAGCTTCATCAAGCCACCGGAAATAGTCATAATCTGTAGGAGTCATATTTCTGGGACAAGAATAAAATCTTCTGCCGCAGCTACATTCCCTCCTGGACTGGTATTGGACACTCTTGTCGCCACAATAGCAGAGTGGAATTTTCGAATTGCTTGATGATATTCAACTTATATTTCCTTTTATTATAATATTGTATTGTTCTAATTAAAAAAATGAATTTAGATACAAAATTTGAGAAATTCTAAAAACATATAAGCAGTCTTAAAATTTAAGTTTATCGGTGCAAAAAAAAAAGGTATAACACAGTTTGCTATTTATATCTTGAAAAAAATACATCCAGATAAATACATGAAGATGAAATAGAAATCATCAACTACAAATAACTAGGTGATGCTCTATAAATAAGGTTGTTGCATTCACCACAGTATCGTTAATCTCCTCTCTCAACTGTAACATCTCCCCGACACCTCCCTCAGAAGTGTTGTACTCGTTCTTCCTATATTCCTTTTCTTGCACCGAAGGTTCGGCTTGATGTTGGTTAGCTTCCTCAGGCATGTTGGTAGAATCATCATCTAAAAATCTGAAATAGATATCATCTCGGGATAGATGCCTCCATAAAATTATGGAGCGCGGTTGTTACAACAACTATCTTGACATGTTTTTTGAAAAAATATGTTAGCATATATTGGAGAATGACACTTCTTTCATCCAATGAATGCTCGGTCAATAACACTGCGAATGACGAGTGTTTTTTGTTGAGCAACTTCCTTATTGAAATGTTTTGTTGGTCTATTGCGCTTTTCTACCTCTTTTAAGCATAAATCACAAAAAATTGTCTTTGTCTCTCTATCCTAAATAGCGGATATCCCACATTCGTTTTGTTTACCTATCTGATATCCGAGTAAAAAAAATGTATAATTTGGCATGTAAAACAACAATATAGAACCTAAGCAAGAATATGTCAGATAAAAAGTAAAAGTAGAGCTCAGAATTAGTTCATGGATGTTAGAGATAGCTCCATCCATCATAACCAATTGTGCTACGTAGGCACAAAGACCAGACAGTATCTGTGTTAAATTAGCATGACCATCTTTTTCCACATTCACATTTAGTAATCTGTTGAGCCCTTTGTTATGTGTTATCGCCTCACTAAACATTTTACAAGAAATGTGAAATATGCCCACCAAATCACATTTCGAAAGCCTCGTTGTAAACAAAAACCAGGCAACCAACGGGTCGACAAAACATCTGAAATAATAAGATCATATAAATCGTACAAGCAAACCAAGCAGTGTTCATTTGTTTGTTTTAATTTTTTTGTTGTTTTATTTTGTTTGGATATGAGTATTGGTTTTCAATTTTTTTGAAAAATTATGTTGGTTGAATTGTCTGCTCTTGCCTCATTGTGGAGTAATATTTTTTGGGAGGATGTTGAACATTATTTCTCTTTTTCGTAGTTTTCTTTTCTTCGGACTTTTATAAATATAATTGTATATATTTTATCGCACGTTTGAAGATTGTATGATAGATAAGTTGGCAACATCCTTACATATTCTGATCAATCGATAGAAGCAATGGCATGAAATATATGAGCATTGTTTATCTGTTAATTTCATAATATTTGGTGTACTTGTTATGTATATCCAAGCACTAATGTGAACCCTCAGAATACATACTAGATAAGATACAATAACCAATTTTATGGTTCTATCATGCTAGCAAATTCAGGTCCTCGAGACAACAATTAGAGCTCAATGAGATCTTTTAACCAAATAAGCACTCGAACGTGTTCTCTGTGATATGTAGTATCTTTGGAAAATAACCTTGCAAATTTAAAATTGATAAGTGGTCATCGGTTGTGCCCTTTGATAGTTATTTTCCATCATTGCTTTAAATAACTTTTGAATGTCATCTATCATTTGATATCTTATCCGGCATATATCTTTAGTGAATGTATATGCATGGTAGGTACCAATAGCTATGAAGGGAACATATAAACAATGTCGAGACGTATTGCATTTCATAGGTTCTACTGTTTGATCATGCAAACATCAAATATACAACAGAGCATATGCAATTCTATTCTTAAAAGTCTCAACATAAGGAAACAGTTAAAAAAAGAGGAAGTAGTGTCAACTTTCTCCCTCAAAGGTATTACATTACTACACACTGACGACGAGGTAAAAGCAAGCAATTCAAACAACACAATTTGTCAGAAAACATAAAAACAGTGCTCAACATATTAATCCAAATAAAATGAAACAACAAAAAATCTAAAACAAACAGATAAACATTGCTCCCATATATTTCCTCACATTGCTACTAATTGATCAGAATAGGTTAGGATGCTGCTAACTTAGATATCATGCAAATTTCATATGTGCAACAAAACATATGCAATTCTATTGATAAAAGTCTCAGCAGAAGAAAACTACAAAAAAGAAAAACAGTGCTCAACATGCTCCCCTAAAAATATTACTCCACAATGAGGCCAGAGCAAATAATTCGGCAGGCATAATTTGTCAGAAAAACTCAAAATCAGTGCTCATATAATTATCCAAATAAAATAAATCATAGAAAACAATTTGAAACAAACATATGAGCATTGTTCATATATAATTAATCTCATTATTTTTGTTGATTAATCAAAGCAGATAAGGATGTTAACTTATTGATCTTATATACGTCAAATGTACAACAAAACATATATATTTCTATTTATAAATATCTCAGTTGTTAAAACTAAAAAAAATAGTGCTCAACATTCTGAGCAATTCGATCAGCATAATTTATTAGAAAAATTGAAAACAAGTGTTTATATACTATCTAAACAAAATAAATCAACAAATATATCTGAAACAAACAAAAGGAGCATTGCTCATCTATATTTCATCATATTGTTTTTGTTAATTGATCATGACATGTAAATATGCTGCTAACTTATTTATCATACAAATTTTCAAATGTGCAGCAAATCATTTGCAATTATATTTATAGAAGTCTAAAAAAATTAAAAAAAAAAAACAGTACTCAACATTCTGAGCAATTCGAGCAGCATAATTTGACAAAAAACTAAAAGTGCTCATATAACTATCCAAATAAAATAAATCAACAAAGATATTTGAAACAAGCAAATGCGCATTGCTCATTTATATTTCACCCAGTTGCTTCTGCTGATTGGTCAGACAGATAACAATGCTGCTAACTTATCTATCACGCAAACTTTCAAATGTGCAGCAAATTATATGCAATTCTATTTATAAAAGTTTCAGATAAACTTACAAAAACAGTGCTAAAAATCCCCCCCCCCCCCCTAAAATATTACTCCACACTGGGCGGGAGGCAAGAGCAAGCAATTTGGGCAGCATAATTTGTCAGAAAAATTGAAAACAAATGCTCACATATCTATGTAAACAAAATAAACCAACAAAGAAATTTGAAACATACAAATAAATATTGGTTATATATATTTCATCTCACTGTTTATATTGATTGATTAGACCATGTAAGTATTCTGCTAACTTATGTATCATGTAAACTTCAATTGTGCAGCAAAGCATATGCAACTATACTTGTAAAAGTATCTTATAAAATAAAGAAAAAAAACAGTGTTCAACATTCTCCCGTCAAAATATTACTCCACATTGAAGAAACGAGCAAACAATTCGGTCAGCATAATTTGTCAGAAAAATTGAAAATCAATACTCATATAATTATCCAAACAAAATAAACTAACAAAGAAATCTAAAATAAACAAATAAGCACTGCTCATATATATTTCACACCATTGCTTCTACAAATGTATCAGAACATGTAAGGATGTCGCTAACTATTCTATCCTGCAAACCACAACTTTGCATTAAAACATATGCAATACGTCTAGAACGCCAAAATTTTCACAAAAGAAACAAGAAATGCAAGGATAGGCAGCGAATGAAGCTTAAAAAATTTAAAAAAAAATAGCTGCGATAACTTCACCGAAAGGCCGCAGCAAGTCGTCGGCGCTGAATGGAGGGAGGGAGGGGAGCGCAATCAGGTTTCAGCTCTAGTGATACAGGCGGGAAAGGAGGAGTGGTGAGGGTCTATGCAAGGATATGGAGTGGGATTACCAGAAATCCGAATGGATAGCAACGTCAAAGGCATTTTGCAACGGAGCTCTAGCCACTGACCACACCCACCCCCTTCATTTCCTTGTTCTACTCGATGTGGCCTCCGACCGGTGTAACGCTGGCAATAAAAGGGGAACCAAACACCGCTTATGCTTCTCCAAGACGTAAAAGCTTCAACAGCGGAATCCCAAACAGGCCATTAACCTTGCTGAAATGCATGCTAACATCAAAGCAAATCTGCAAAAGAATAGGACAGACCAATCTTCCACATTTTTTTTTTGGGGATTTCTCTGGTGCTAGTTATAGAAGGAAGATTTACATGCATACCACACAATTCTCATCTAACTAATTATCTTACACCTAAACTCTAATTTTTACATGTATGTCATCTTACCAATTCATGAATATGTGTATTTCACTTTTTAAATATTAAAATAGAGGTATTTTTGATGAGCTATGAAAGATTTGGGTGTGTTATAAATGTAGGAAGTAAAGTTTCGATGTGTAAATACATAAAGAGTTGGGTCGTATGTACATAAATGCCCCTTGAAATAAACTGGTGATAATTATTGTTTATTGCTCACACTACTTTGGTAGTCAAGAAGGTAAAGAATTACATATTAAAAGGCATAAAGGAGCTTCACTAATGATAGCTTGCTTTGTCTCGATTCTATTCTTAAAAAGGGTAATTATATGGGGGGCCATTTCATACTTTGATGTTTAGCAAGTTTTTTTAAATAATGACAATATCAAGCCCCTATCACTGATACCAAGTGAAAAACTTCTTTAAGTTACAAGGTAGGGACTGTATAGCACACAACTATGAATACATATGTTGCCATTTCCATGGATTTTGACTTTGATGGTGCACATAACTGACCAGGATGTCTTCCTTTTCGACCAGTCTGGGTTTTACGGCCGTGCCGACTTGTACGATAGACACAGAGACATGCGACTCGATGTTGACAACATGTCTTACGAGGTTCTTTTCCTCCACATTTATGAAACCTTCATCTCTATTTTTCGTGCGGCACACAATTTAATTCTCAATTGTTGCAGGAATTACTGGCACTGGAAGAGAGGATTGGCTATGTTAGCACAGGTCTCAACGAAGAAACCATTTTGAAGTCCCTCAGGCAAAGAAAATACTCTCCCTGCAATCTGGAAGTAGCATCAACAGAACATGAGCCATGCTGTATCTGTCGGGTAAGCCGTCATGATCAAAATTTCGTCACAATGATATAAATTTGGGAGATTTACATACATACCAACTTAATTCATGCATTTACATATCTAACACCTAAACTTCAATTTTTTACATAAATGCCACCATATGAAAAAGTCTATTTCACATTTTAAAAGTTAAAATAGTGGTATTTTGGATGTGATGTGAAAGCTTTCGCCATCAAAATTTCATCACAATGATATAGATTTGATAGATTTACATATATACCAACTTAATTCATATGAATTTACATACCTAACACCTAAGCTTCAATTTTAACATAAATGTCACCTTATGAGAGTCTATTTTTAAATTTTAAATGTTAAATATAATATGAAAGATTTGGGTGATGTAAATGTAAAATAAAAAGTAATATTTTGTTGTTTGATAGATGTGTAAATCCATAGGAATTGTGTGGTATGTTTGTAAATGTTCCTATAAATTCTACATTTATTTTAAAGCAAATTCAATATGCTCGAGACTCATCGTGTCCGTTCAATCAAAATGTGGGCTGTTGTGATTCATACTCAATCTAATTCTTTTATAAGAACTCAAAAATTCAGGAAGATTACAGTGAGGGAGAGGGGATTGGAACACTGGACTGCAAACATGACTTCCACACTGATTGTATCAAGCAATGGCTAATGATCAAGAATTTGTGTCCTATCTGTAAAACTACAGCTTTGGTGACATGAAGAAGTGGTTTACACACACCATAAAATATCTAATGGGTTGAAGTGAGATTTCTTCACCATTATTATTAAATTTATTAATAACACTTGACAATCTTTTTTATTGACCTTTTAAGGTGCTAATATTTCCATTTTGTATCCCCAAATTTTCATCTT
This sequence comes from Papilionanthe hookeriana x Papilionanthe teres, assembly GCA_022702705.1. Classification (NCBI taxonomy): domain Eukaryota; kingdom Viridiplantae; phylum Streptophyta; class Magnoliopsida; order Asparagales; family Orchidaceae; genus Papilionanthe; species Papilionanthe hookeriana x Papilionanthe teres. The sequence goes on along the minus strand of CM040429.1, from coordinate 17,999,937 downwards.
TTAAATTAAGCATGTACCATATTAACTTTGGCCTATCTGATTTCAGTGTTCTTATTTGTAATTTGATGCTGCTTGTTTTCTGATAGCATAGACTTTGCATAATTATGAATTTTATAATTTTCTTTTCTGATGAACTTTTAAATTTTGAAATGGTTCATGAAACCATTCATTCATTATTGATAATTGATGATATATTTGTTTCAATATTGTTTTGGATATTTATGTAATTTGATGAGATGAGAAGATAAATGATCTAAAGGATTCATGTTATTATTTTTCGATAAATTTTATGCTTGTAGTTGACCACCTAACGCAAGCCTCCACTCTTGGCATATGGGGTTTGGGAGATGATAAAGACAAATCTTAATCTATTAGAACTAAATGAAAATATGAAACTCAATAGGATATAATGAAGGATTTATGTAGCTAGCTCCTCTTAGTGGGATAAAGCGTTGTTGTTGTTGTTATTGTTATTGTTCGTAAGATAAATGACTTGAAAATTGATGCGTAGAGTGCAAATAATATTTTTCATTTTTATCAAATTCTCAATAATTTGATTGGATTCATGGCAAGTGTAAGTACATGGTTCACTAGATAAAAAATTTCACCTGTATGTTAGATTTTATAAATAGCAATAATTTGATTGCTTTGTGTATAGTTATTCTTATTTAAAATTATTTAACAAAATAATAGTTATTTATTATTTTGATTAAAATTTATATAATTTTCTTGAGTTGAGCTTCAAGCCACCAACTCGGGTGGTAAAACTGTTCAATTGATTTGATCAAAATGGGTGAAAAGACAGGACAACCTATATGATATTCTGCAAGTTTAGTCTAGATGGTGTAAATGTGTTAAGTCATCATGAACTTGAATTTAAATTTGATTAATTAATTGAGATCAAACTTTAACGCAAACTTAATTCTATAAGTTTGGGCTCACGAGTCAATTTATTTATTATGAAAAAAATAATAATATTATTAATTTAATTTAGTATTTTAATAAAATGACAAATACAATGAATAATAAGAAGATAAATAAAATATTTTTAATAATTTATTAGCAATAACTTATATTATATGATCAATTATAAATAATAATGATGACGAACAACCTATACGATATTAGTTTAGCTTGAATATCTCAATTAGGGGTGTAAATAGGTCGAGCCATCATTGACAATGAACTAAAGTTGTGATTAACTAATTGTGATTAAGTTTGAGCGCAAATTTAATTCTATAGGTTCGAGCCTGCTCATGAGGCAGTCTGTTTATTATGAAAAGCGAAAAAAAATTATCATTTTATTATAATTAAATTGTCATTGTTAGCTACTGATGGTAATAATAATTAAATTTACCACATTGCTTCCTTGTGAAATTTATTATTACCATCAGTAGCTAACAATGAGGTAAATTTAATTGTTAAATTGAGAAGTAAGATATAAGGTGTAAGCTGAGACACATTGTCCTCCATTTCTTTTAAAAAGAGTTTTGCATTTTAGGTAATTGAATTGTGATAATAAATTTATTTATTTATTATTTTTTTAATAAAACCTTGTAACCACTTAGATAGGGATACAGAAGTAAAATAAAGGATTAAGAGGATATGAAAATCATTCAAAAGTGATGGTATTGTTAGAATAGTACATTGAAAGTACAATGTGAAGCCCTTCTAAATTATGAATCACTTATTTTTAAAAATTACTTTCTCGTACTATATATATATATATATATATACATATATATATATATATATATATATATATATATATATATACATATATTTGAGGTGGTTGCAACTTTTTAAAAATATTGTAAAATTAAGCTGAAAATTATAAATATTATATATATTTTTTCCAAAAATTGGAGCCACCACACTTTTACATTTTTACATGTCAATTTGAAAAAGACGACTTTCGATCAAAAGAATTTCTAGAAAATAATATAAAACGAGTCACCAAAACAGAATTGTATTGGCGGTCTAAAAAGCAAAGCAGACTCTTAATATGTTGGCTCGATAAGCTTTCAACAAAGAAGCCACAGTATGACTAAATTATTTTTCAATATCTAATAAATAAATAAATGAATATTCTATAGTTAAAAGGACTGAAAGCTTCCCCACAACTACTAATCTCTCACATCACCTCCTTCCATTTACTTCTAAGTCTTCCTATATAAATGACTCCTTTGTTATCTTCTCCGAATAATAATCCAATTCCTTTCCTTTCCTTCCCTTCACATCTTTCCCTTTTTCACACTTTTCTTAAAGCATTGTTTTATGCTGTGGTTCAGTCCTCTCCTCATCTTACTTCCCTTCAAAATTACTTTTTCAAAAACAAATAAAATAAATTGCACAACTCCCCTTTTCCTTTCTACCATTTTCATGTTTCGTTCTCATTTGGCTTCAAATTTGGAGATTGTGGTTCTGATCTCTTCATTCTTATTCTAGGTCAGTTTTTTCTACACGAGCCTTTTACATAAATCCTGTTAGATTTAGGGAGGAATATTTACATATATAACTTATATACTCTACTTTCTTATATTTTAATCTTTCAAAAGTGTACTGCACTCTTTTCATGTGTCATATATGTAAAAATTAAGTCAAAGATGTAAATACATAATATAAGAATTGAGTGGCATGCATGTAAATCTTTCTGAATCTTAATATTGTTTGTATAATTGTTCAAATTTTATATTTGTGAACGTTAAAAAATTATTAAATGCATAAAATCTTATAAATGATAAAATTTAACAAATACTGAAAATAACCACCACCAGCAGCTGAAGCAACATTTATCCAAGCAGGTTTGATAGAATTTAAACTAAAATTTTGCTTATTATTATTAGTATTTTTATTACTTGTATGAATTTTCAATATATATATATAGAGAGAAATTGCAAATATAAGAAAAATTATTAATTACTAGTATTTATATAGTGAAATTGCAAATTCTAGAGGAGGCAATTACCCACTCTGAACATAACTCGGTTCCACCGTGTGGCTCTACATTGGTTAAGGTATGCCTTTCGGGTTAATTTCAGCCTGGAGGAAGAGAAGCATCAAACTACAGGAAAGCAATGATCAATGTAAGTGGTAATAATTCAAAACATAATTTCAAGGAAAATAATAATTTATTTATTTATATTAATATTGCATAATTATTAAAATTAGGGACATATAAGCCTGTAGAACAGTGGAACCTGAAAGATCGGAGCTTGAGCTGTGGAAGGAGAAGGTGCTCAATTGTTTTCACTCTGAAGGAAATGGAAGAAGCAACCAATTCTTTCAGTGAGAAGAATTTGATTGGTAAAGGTGGATTTGGTCGTGTCTATAAAGGATTTCTGGCAAATGGGCAGGTTTGCAATTAATCTAATTCATATTCAACTGTATTTTCCCTTTTCTTTTAAGTGCTAAAATTCTTTACGTGGTGTATATGTAAATCTTCATAAAATAAAATTGCAACTATGTATAATAAAATTGTTGAGGCGTATTGCCAGTGAACTAACTTCAATCACGGGAGAGAAATATTATGTCCGGCGACGTTATGATGTGATCCATATCATGGACCTCATATATGATCTACCAGACATAATATTTTCTCCCATCACCAAATATTCTGAAGATTGTTGCAATCAAGAAGATGGATCTACCCACGTCAAAACAAGCCGATGGAGAGCGAGAATTCCGTGTCGAAGTCGACCTTATGAGCAGATTGGACCACACAAATCTAGTCACACTTATTGGCTACTGCGCTGATGGCAATTATAGGATTTTGGTGTATGAATACATGTCTAGAGGAAACCTACAAGATGTTCTAAATGGTATGTTCTAATCTCATACATTAACCTTGCAACTTTGTAATCTCTATTATACATTAAAAAAAAGGAGCATTTCTTATGTATTTAGATATCTAACACCAAAATTCAAAATTTTTCCGATTTATAACAGTCAAATTCTTTAATATCACATAAAAAAAATATATATGACTCACTAAATTTTAAAAAATGATGACACATTTTTCATGCATACGTAAGGTGGCATGAACGTAAAAAATAAATCTGTGGTTGATATGTAAAAACATTTAAAATGTAAATCTTCCCAACGAACAATAATTGCAGGGCTCAGTGATTTAAAATTAGACTGGCCTCGTAGATTAAGTATAGCGCTGGGAGCAGCTAGAGGCCTTGCTTATCTTCATACAAATTCTGAAGTTGGAATTCCAATTGTTCATAGAGATTTCAAGTCCACTAATATTCTCCTAAGTGAGACCTTCAACGCAAAGGTAACTACCAAGAGGGTCAAAGCATAATATGACAAATGGCTAAAATGTTACTTTAAATGCTGTTTGGTTTAACGAAATTTTCATGCAATGCAAATTTCAGATTTGTGATTTTGGTCTTGCAAAATTAATGCCAGAAGGTGAGGGTATGTATGCAACTACCAGAATGTTTGGAACTTTTGGCTACTTTGATCCCGAGTATGCATCGGTATGTTTTCCGTTTTGTTATTTGGATTAATAATAGAGGCAACTTCATCTACTTTTATAAATATTGTGTGATTACAGAGAAAAACATCTAAATATCAATATTTATAATAATATCACTCCACAACTTAAGAACCATCAGTCTCCATTTCCTGCAACAAAGTACTGCATTACGAGTTCAAAATTATTGGGAAATTTACATACTTACCACAGAATTCTCACGCATCTATATATCTAACACCTAAAGTTTAATACTAGATTTATAACACATCCGTATTAAAAAACTACACATGAAAATATGTATTTAACTTTTGGAAAGTTAGTGATAGTTCATATTTTTTACGTGATGTCAAAAGATTTGAGTGTTTCGTATCTAAATATGAAAGTTTACACGTTGGACATGTAAATATATAAGAATTGTGTACCATGCATGTAAATACCCCGTTCTTATTTTGGCTCACATCCTTTTGCACTTCTATACATGTTGCCTATGATTTGCATATTTTCCTCTAACCCTTTCATATTAATTTCATGTACTTGTATTATTAGTGAACCTTTTGCCCTACATTGTGCATAAACATATTACATTATCGATTTTTCACTACCTTATCACCAACTTTCCCTATTAGTTTATTATCTATAATCCCGTTCTTTTTTGTGTTGTTTGTGGATCCAATATTTCGGCAATCACACCAATATTCGATGCAATACTTTCTTTCACGTTGTATGAAAACACAAATATGAGAGGCATTTCCAAACCTGAGACGAATGCTTCTCTTTTGCAGACAGGAAAGCTCACATTGCAGAGCGATGTATATGCCTTCGGCGTTGTTCTCCTGGAGCTCTTGACAGGCCGCCGAGCTTTAGAGTTGAGCCAGGGCACAGCGGATCAAAATCTCATACTCCAGGTACACATATTCCTAACATATGAGAGTGATTACATATGAGCCGAGTTAATATAGCATCAAAATCTCACAACTCTAATGAATTTACATATCTATCTGAAAGCTAAACATTCAAATTTACATGCATACTACTTAAATATTTAATAAAAAATATTTAACATCTCATCAAAAATAAAACAATCATTATCTTTTTAAAAGTGGAATATAACTTTTCATGCATATGTTTATGAAACCAGAGTATTATAATCGTAAATAATACTCTTTTTTTTTTCTTTGCATGGATTTCAGTTCAGAAATATAGTTAATGTAAGGAAGAAGCTGAAGAAAATGATTGATCTCGAAATACCTCGCCACTCGTACACTATGGAGAGCATCTCAATGTTTGCAGATTTAGCCTCGCGCTGTATCCGTATTGAGAGCAGCGCACGCCCAACGATGGAGGAGTGCATAAAGCTGCTCCAGCTCATGTTTAATGCCAGCAGGAAAGCATAAATTAAGATAGCAGCAAGGAATCATAATGCAAATTGAAAAGAAAAAGAAGTTTGAAGAAAACACAGCACCAGATGAAACTTACCGGTTACATTATGTGCTCCCAAGGTAGAAGTTTGCGTTGGAAAGTTTCGGTGGCTTGAAAGCATTGTTTGCTTGCACAAAATGAATGTGAGAATATCTGCCAGATGACTGCAATTATTTATTTATTTATTTTTAATTATTTCTGTGGTTTGTCAGTCAAGGCGTTGTCCAAATTCATAAAAACAACCGGCACTTCTTGAAGGTTTTTCATTATTCAGATAACAAAAATATATGAAGTTCCGTGAATTGCCAGTAAATACAGAAATCCATCGAAAAAAGTAAAATAAACATGTCTACCTGCTCCTAGCATGTTCAAATTTTAGATTGAAGCAAAAAAATAAAATAAAATAAAACTTTTAAACATTGCAATGCAATGTTTATGTACGATACGGTCAGATTAAAAAAATAATGGGAAAGTTACATGCCTAGCACACAATTCTGATGTATTTACATCTCACACCTAAACTTTCATATTTACATAAACAACACTAAGGTGCTTTAAACCTATGCATCAAAAGGTCTAATTTCACTTAGATAATATTGCTATTTTCTGATCTGACATTAAAGATTTAAGTGTCAAGTGTGTAAATATGAAAGTTTAAGCCTGAGATGTGTAAATACATTGGAATTGTGTGTTATGTATGGAAATGCCACAGAAAAAATGCAAATTATGCATCTTACTTCATTGAGTGCGATGAAGTACTTCAGTTTTTCCTCATCAAACATGGAGACAATAACAAGACCACTAAAACCACAATGTTCATGAATAACAACAAAGAGCATAGAAATGCTCATTCAAGGCTGTGTGGCAGAATAGTTTAAACAACAGTTAACAAAGAAAAATACTATCACATTGATATGTCAAGATAGCTTAATAGGTAACTACACGCCAGTTACGTGGCAGTAGAACTGGAGAACTCAATAGCGATACTTTGTGGAGTAGTCTTTGGGAGCAATGACGAGACCGCGCCCTTTTCTCGCACCTCGAAAAACAGTTTCAACAATATCTATAAACTCTTGCTTGTCCTTCATTGCCCAGTTGATCTTGTTGTTGTTACCGGTGCCGAGATCGATCATAATGTGTTTGTTGCGGAAAAAAAACATGACAGTGGATGGATCATACAATTCATACATTGTATTGAAATCAGGCACCTCTGTGATATCTACGAGGTATAGCACTGCAAAGTTTTTTATAGTTTCGGCAACTGAGGCCAGCACTTCATCCATCTGCATGATCACATAATAAAGGAGTGGGAAGAAGAACAAGAAAATAAAAAGTTCATTTAAATTTTCCTCAAGATAATAAGATAGCACAAAAACTCCACCGGGTAGTCAAGTTTAAAATTGCTTCAAATGATTAAATAAATATTACTTGTGCAATCTCAAGTCTCAAAAATGTGAAAGATATCCCAAATCTTCTGAAGACTGAAGATCTACATACCTAGCACACAATTCTAATGTATTTACATATCTCACACATTAAATTTTATATTTACAGAAATAGCACTTTCCTGCCTTAAACTAATGCATGAATAGGCGTATTCCACTTTTAAAAAGTGCTAATAGTGCTCTTTTCATGTGACATTAAAGATTTGAGTGATATGTGTGTAAATGAAAGTTTAGGTGTGCATAACATATGTAAATAAAATAGAATTTTGTGTTATGTATGTAAATGCCCCAATAGTATAACATTATCCTTCAATCTCTAGAATTCAAATATGCAAGCGAAGTTTCCAGAGCTACCAAAAAGATTGCAGCTTAGAGAGAAAAATTAAGTAATTTTGCGCTGTCAAAAAGAAATGTCTTCTAGGTTGTTGCGTGAAGGGGCATTGTAAATGCATGTCATCTTTCATACATTCATCAACGACTTAGCGACTTCTTTTGGGCTAGAGTAGGGTAACATAGCGTTTTCCAAAGAAAAAAATCCCACCTAAAAATGTCTGAAATATCTAATTGCCAGTTCATTAGTATTTATCAAAATACTAGTAAATATACATAAAGAATTTATTCTCCATAATTTATGCAAATCCCTAGCGCCTTAGACCAGTGAGTCTTTATAGACTGATATAAAAGTTTACTTACAATGAAGAACTGTGTTCAAGCTCTCTTCTGGCACATTGAGAAGTATAGGGGGGACATAATTGGAGGAAGGGTATATTTTCGTCCTTCACAGAGTAACCATGGTGCATTCACAATTTACCATAAAAGGGGTTCAGCATAAAAATCAAACGCATTCAGCTTTACCTATGCAGGATATACATCTCATGCTCCACAGGCTTTTGTTATGATCATCAACAGATATTACTATTATTTGTTTCACTAAAGCTAGAAACTAAGAAATTGTTCGTCCGCATATAAGCATATCTTATTTTCATGGCCTGCTGCATTTAGGGTCTTTATCGTACCTTCAATGAGGAATTGTACAAAGATCTTTATTAATTTATTTTAAAATACATACGAGTATTTTTAGTATTTAAATTAATTGTTCAATTCATATAACATGTACATAATTCATCTGATGTACATAAAGATATTCACAGAACCCAGACTACCACATAGGACAATTATAAGCCCTTTTGTTAATGTGAATGAGAGGCATGAGAAGTTTAAACAAGGAGATAAAATAATAGTGTGTTTTAAAATCATAGAGGCTTCATTTAGTAAGTTTTGAAGTATTAAATGTGAGAAAGGCATTTAAAATTCTGCAATGCATTATAATTAAAGCCTATAACTTAGAAATTCTAAAAAGACTTTGCATTAAACCATCCTTTAATATATCTGGTCTCACATTATTTCATGACCAAGTTGCCAATTCCTATAATCTTTTCTCATTCCATCTCAATATGACCATGTGTTGCGGCCGCATCCATACAACTTGTTCACGAATCATAGTAAATGAAGAAATTATGTCCAATACTATGATAGATTCCAAATATATATTGTTGATTGGAGTAGTGCTTTATGTACTGAAGGAAAAGAAGAACATCATGATTGAGTCTTCTACCATGTGCTCGTGGCAAAGATTGGGTTGCCTTAAATTGCCTTTCAAGATAAGACAAGCGTTTTATGTTCAGTTATTCTTACCAAAATACCACAGTTACTATACATAAATCTATTCCAGCAGAGTTCGCTTCCTGCTCTCTTGAGAGGAAGGTGAGTCGAGCATATAATGTTGTTCATTCTATCACTATTCCAATCTTCTAGCCGATGTTGATGGCCTTGCTTATCAAAAGAGACCAACATTCAACACTCTTTAAAACATTAGACCTTCCATATAAACTAGCATTTTTTATTTCCCATCTATATTATAGCATATTTTTACTTTTTATCATGATCCTCGAAGATGTCCGAGCGGCCTTTCACGGACCCATTTTGATGACTCTCCAAATTGCATGGCAAGCACATTCCTTGGTTTTGAGCTTTCTAACAACCATTTTGTACCCATTTCTAGGTCGTTTGAGGACTTTCCTATGTCAAGGCTTGGAAGGGTAGCCAAGTGGACTAGAAATAGATTGCTCCGTGCAAAGTAGTAACATCTATTCTATTCATTCATAATCCTAATATCAACAAATCATTTTGGCATTTTCACAACTTCTATGGTTCAAAAGACAGTTGTGATTGTGAGGTTTACTCTTATCAGAAATAGTACATTAAAACTGAATGCTAAATCTTATAACCTAGAAATTCTAAACAACACTTACAATACTACAATCTTCAATGTATTTGATTAAACCTCATTTCATGACCATGATGCTAGGACTAAAATACATCCATCAAACTTGTTCACGAAGTTATAATAAATGAAGAACTTGTGTTTAATGCTAAGAATGGATTGTGAAGATACCTTGTGTGTTGGTTTGATGGACCAATATGTAATAAATCATGGTCACCATACATAAAGAGTAACAATTAAGTCAAAATTTGTTTAACTGCTATCAAAAGTTCAATTCTTGGAGGCAATTTTTTTTTTAAGTTAGCTAGATTGAAGCGGAAGTTCCCTTGCACAATCCTAATGTGCTTATGTTGTGGCTTATCCTACTTCCCTACATGCTTACCCTTAGCCTTCCAATTTTTCTATAGTAGCCTTCACATGATTCCTTGAGAAACAATTGTTTAACTTCGATTATATAGTTGATTGGATTATAGATTGTTACTTCCATGCAAATCATGTTATTTTCCCTTTTATTGAACTTTGATGCAAATGTATTATGATTTGGATATGAGTTTTTTTATAAGAAATCCAGAGACCATCAAATTAAGTCTTCTTTATAAATAGAAGGAGATCATAGATACATGTAAAGAACTCTAAATAAAATTCTAATTTTTAATGCAATCTTATGGATGTATACTTTCTTTGTGGGAAATGCAAGTGAAACTACTAAATTCTGAGGGAATTCATTAGCTTAAATTGAATTGAAGCTTGACCATTTTCTCTGCTTGATAAATTCCGTCCTAGCATTCTTTTCTTGTAAATAATTTGTAGAAATAGATTCTTAATTGTAGGGTAAGAATTCAATTAATGGTTGATTTTTTCATGTTTCAAATTTCTCATTTATTTTTAAATTAATCAATCACTAAATTATCATCTAGTTCCAATTTTACAGATTTACAAGTTTATACTCGAAGAACGTGATGCAGAGCAAAGACAGTTCCCTTCATCATGCAGTAGCTTAAAGTAAAATCTTTCTACATTGTGCATGCTTACCCTGAATCATTTTCATTATTCCTCCTCTCAAACACACAAACACATTAAAAATAAGAAAACTAATAGCCAAAGACAACTAAATATCCAATGAAGAAAAAAAAAACAACAAAAGTTCACCATGTTGACGTAAAAATTACTGCACTAATTCCCATTCATAATCAATGCTACTTCTTGAAGTCAGCCAACAAATTACAAGAAAACTCAATAATAGCTCTCTGCATTTTACCTGTTTCCTTTCATCCACACAGCCATCCATATAACAAAATGAAAATAAAAAAATATCAATAACAAAGCCACAGTCCGGATATTTTCCATTTTCTATGCTTTCAAACCTATAATGAGATACAAAAGTATTAATGACATGATGGGCATGAAGTGATTGGATGGATTCCAATAGTCTAAGACCAACGAAATTTATGCACAAGCACAGTCCAATACGACATAATCTATGCACAGCATAGCAAAGCTTCAATAACTCATTATTATCACAAACCAGTATGCTAGTATGCATCGTCTGATCGTCCGATCAGCAAAAACAACAGTTTACCTTAATTCTCAATTCTAGCATTCCAAAACTAATCCCAAAATTAAAAATCATCGAACACAAGCCTCAAACAAAATTCATCGAGCTGACAAATTTCACCTTCACTCGTGTAGCTAATGAAGGAGATGAAGCCATCGGAAAAGAACCCCTATAATTAACCTAAACATCACCGAAACCCTAATTGGACGCCGACAACTATGATAAATCGGGAAGAAAAGTGATGAAGCTGAAATCTCAGAGAAAGGCGCGACGCACGAGAGAAAAGTTAAGCAAACCAAAATTAAATCAAAGCGAGATGATAAATCGAAAGGAAAGAGAAATAACCTGCATGCAAGTTTCATCCCAATCATGGCCAAATCGGATGACGACGAGGCGTTCCTCCTCAGCGAGGATTGCCTGGTCGACTGCCCAACCTGAGTGGAGATGTGGCAGCAAGTAAGACATCACTCCGGCTAAGAAGACGACGTGGATTACTCAGTCTCCGATCTCAGGTCTATCTCCTCTCTTCTTGGCCTGCTTCAAAGTAGTAACGGATTTAGAGGATTTAACCTAAATCTTGTCTGACGGTCATTTGGATGAAATAAAGCCTCGGATTGATGAATCCATGGATTTCAGCCTTAAAATCCGTTAATCGGTGGATTTAGTAGATCCGAGACGGACTGCTCGCGCGGATAAAAAAAAGGACGTGAAGTTACCTTCGTCAATGGTTTCAGGCAGGAGAGGAGCCGGAGGAGGAAAATGGGAGTTCTGTGTAAGCGGCGATTCGCGAGGGTTCGTTACGGAAAATTATTTCATACGGACAAAGCACGCCCATGACATCCAAATAGAACGGTGGAAGTTAGTGGAAATTATTGGAAGTTTATTACAATATTATTTGGGTTAATGTCATTATAACTTTATAATAATCTCATAAAATTTTAAAGTGAGACCTCGAAGATTATTGGGGCGTTTTTAGGATGTTATTGGAAGATTTTTAAAATTAATGTTGTAATAACCTTTTAATTATCCCGAAATACGCGATTAAGAACTTATTCATTTGGTTATTTCTCTTACGAACGTGTCGTATATGCGTCGTTGTCAATATGGAATAATTTTACGCTTCAGATGAGCGAAGGTTTAGGAAAAAAAGTTGAATATGGATACGTCTACAGATGTTGATCTCAAAAAAAAAAGTATATGGAAGGAAAAAAGCTTAATCGTACGTAAAACAACATATGATGAACAGTTTGCCGTAAAATATTGCATGCGAAGGTCATTGGCGGGGCTCCACGTGGCAAGTAGCTCCTGCCACCATTAATACTGGCCAATACACTAATGTATGTAGGCGGGACCCACTTGCCACGTGGGCCTCCGCACCTACGGAGTCTACATGTAATATTTTTTTACTGCGTACGGTGATTCAATTAAATTATTTACCTATTAAAAAATGTATTTGAGTAGACCTCAATTTATTTATTTTTTAAATAAAATAAAATTTTTGATTGAACACCGGGTACAATTTGCGGCTTGTGTCCGCACAGAATAATTTCTCGTATGGGAGTGGGCTCTGCTTTTATTTATTTTTTTTTAAATTCAAGATGAAGGGCTGTGATTGGAGGAGAACGTATAGAAACATCACTCGAGATTTAGGGCAGCCCTAATGTCCCTTAGTAATAAAATATTCATGTACGAATTGGGAAAAATTTTGTACCCATAAAAAAATTATAATTTAATACAAATGTCGAGGCACATTTAAATAATGTACATTCCGAATACAAATCCAAGATCATGATCACTGGGGTCTTTATTTTAGCAAATTTATAATCATCTTGATTGTCTCGATAAGATGAAAATAATGATATCAAAATTGGTTAAATTCGAGTCAAGTTAAATTTAGATCAAGTCTTTAAAGCAAATTTTAAGACTTTAGGTTATAAATTGAATGATCTTTAACTCATAAACGAAACCAAAGAGTCCAAGATAACTCAATTTTGAAATCCTTAAAACACTCGAATCATTAATAAAAACCACATTTGATCAATTGGGGTCAAAAGGGTGGGGAAGTCATTCACAAAAATAAGATAAAATAAATCAAAATGTCCCCATCATCATTCAACTACTGTCGATCTCGTGTTACCAATAACCCCCACTTGCAAACATCTTATCATAAATACGGGTGTAATATATAACACATGTACTAAAGATAAAATATAGTGATTGTTTCTAACATTTGTATCTTTCTTTATACTTTATATGACAAATGCAATTTTCATTGTGATACTGTAATATTTTTCTTAGAAGGGTCCAATCACTAACTATAAACTATGGCCAAATATTGTCTTCACAATCACCAATTATAACTTATGTGAAAAACTACTATTATTGTAGCCCCTAACAACGACATATATGATCCAATTACTACTATAAATTCCTACAACAATCTTAGTGACCAACTAATGATATTGCAGCACCCAGCTAAGATCTATGTGGCCAACTATAACTACATATTCTAACTGCAGTCTCTACAGTCAATTCGACTATTCTAACCCCGAATAAGGCGTCATATGACCAACTACTACTGTGAGTTTCATTCTGCGACCTTATAGCACGTTATTGCATCCACTAATTACGATCCCTATTATCAACTACCACCATTACAAATTCAAATACACTTTTGCGACCAACTATTGCTATCATAACTGAAAACTATATATATTGTAGCCCCATTATAATTATCATTATTGAATTACTATTATACATATGTGTTTATTGAGTTTATAATTTCATTTTCTGTGAGTAAAAAAAAAAAAGAGTTGATTTATGTATTTACAATCATAGAATATATTACTTTTACTTCACTAGATGTGTGATTTATATATGATCATAACTAATTGAGTGCTGATATGCATGTAAATATTGAAATTTAGGTGTTGGATATGTAAATATATAAAAAAAATTTTGTAGTTAAAGAAACAATCCTCGATATATATATATAAATATATAAAGATCCATACATCAATTTACTATTTACATCAATAATTTTCCGTAAAACTGTACAATACTTCCAGCAGTGAAGTAGCTCTCTCCGTCTGTCTCCCCCACCATGAATTCCTCAGTTCAGCACGCCGCCATGCCTCGTCCGATCAGCGATCGCTGAAAGCTCGTTGCAGGTGGCGGCGAACGTTAGCGTTACCATTTATAGCATCTTCTTCTGCTCGCTCAAACGACGAGGCAACGAAACTTTGTCGATCATCAACATCACCATCGCCATACATGTTCTTCATCTTCCTCCCAAGCGCACCTGCTTGCTTGATTGGCAATTGGCCGACTGAATCGGCAGCTTCGACTGCAGACTCTCCGTTAATGGAGGCTCTCCTGATCGGATTTATGCCATTATGGATTTCATAGTTGGCGGGCTTGGAAGAACGAGATTCGATTGAAGAACTCTTGGTGGTAATCTTGGGTCTGACATAAGGAGGCTTCAGGTTGAATGTTCTAACACTTTCAGCTTCTGAAATTCCATTGAAATCTCTTGCGAGTCTAGTGTATGGAGGAATTAAATTGACAGATTTAGCAGAATCAGCGCTTCGCTTTTCGATACCGATCGAACTCGACCACCGCCGATGAGCACCGTCGAATCTATCGCGGCTATTTGGGCTATCAGTTTTGAAATCATTAGCAGCTACTTTGGTGATCTGTTCTGTGGGAGCAGGAGGCGGATGTTCATATTTTCCCATCTGTACAGTCTTTTGGTGATCATTGATGTTTTCGCCGTTATTGTGCTCCTCCGATTTTAGCTGTTTACTGTTCGCATTGCTGGAAGGAAACTTGATATTGGGTTGATCCTGAAAGAATTATAAAAAAGATTAAAGATAGTGACTAAAAAATCACTAAATGATAAAGATTGATGTTAGATATAAGAAATATTTCGCTTTGTTTGTTTGGGTGCTTATCCGAAAATACAGTTGGTTTTTTACACTAAACGTAGAACGCTAGTCGAATCCCGCTTTCGACATTTCCAAATAAGCGGCTCATCTAGATAAGCACAAACTAACCTACACACACCCTTACATAAAATGCCACTTCAATTTTTAGATTCAAGCCAACCCATCTTACCCAGCATGAAAAGGTAAAATAGTGGTATTTTTTGCATTATATGGAAGATTTGAGTGGTATGAATATAAAATGTAAATTATTGTATTAAATATATGTAAATAAATAGTAATTATTAGATGGTATATATGTAAATGCCCTAAATATATCTTTCCCGTGGTCATCAAAAAGCTTATAAAAGAATACAATGTCGAGTAAAGTGACAAAATAGTCCCTAATTATTTACATAGAGTTTATAAATCCCCAAACTCTTTTAATGAGGGCTAAAATAATCCTAATTGGGGATTATTTCAACTAACATTTAAAATGTGTCGAAGTCAATGAATAGAAAACACTCGAGCAATATCTTGCATAGTTGCATTTAGCACAATTTCACATCCTGTGAAAAAGGACAAGAAATTGCTAAATTAATTATCAAACTCTTTCAACGAGGGCCAAGTCTTCATTAGAACTATTTCAACCCATATTAAAAGAGTCTGGGAGTTTAAATTGACACTTCTATAAACTCTGAGACTAAATTAGGAGACATTCTAACATTTTTCTCATTCGTGTATCATACCAAAGTAGGGGGTGATGGATTTGATATTTTGTCCTCGAATGCATTGAAGTCCCAATGAATCGAAAACTCCTGAGCAATATCTCGCATTAACCGCAATTTCTCGTCCTGTGGAAAGGTCTTCTTCTTCATCTTCTCAACAAACTGTAAGGAGAAATAGGAATGTGGAAGCAAGCATAGGTAAATCCCATCATTTTCATGCATAGGTAAAAAATTGAAGTTTAGCAGTTATATAGATAAATGAAAATTGAATGGTCTGTGTATAAATCTTTCAAAAGTTTATGGTATTGACCTCTTCGTTTATATATGCGTCCATGAAGGATCCATACCGCTTTGTAAACTGATTCCTAAGTTCTGCCAATTCAGGCAAGTCTGGGAATCTAGCAGCAGCAAATATCAGAGTGGCTATAGCTTCAACGGTTTCTTCAGGACACACCCTGAAACAAAAGTAAGAAAAATTACATTCATCTGAGAAACTAATTTTGTATTTTGCTTTTTCTTCTGTTTTTTTTTTCTTTTTTAGGCATTTACATACATAACACATAAACATAATTCTGATGTATTTACGTGTCTCACACCTAAAATTTCATATTTACACAATAACATTATTACCATTTTTAGATAATGAAGCACATCTTTTAATGTATAGGTTTAAAACACTAAAGTGATATATACGTAACACCCCGAGTCTGAAAGGCGGAATACTCCGTAAAAAAAATGAAAGATTGTATGCAAATAATAACAAGAATAAACAATAAAATATAAATTTTCAATTTCTATAAGTAAATATCAGCTCCTTGATTGTCACGGGTAGCAAGTAATATTCTTCTAAAACTTATTTTTTACATTTATACCGCTCAAATCTTTCATATCACGCCAATAATATCATAATATTTTAACTTAAAAAAAGGTGAAATGCACCATTTTATGCATAGCTAAGGTGGTATGTATGTCAAAGGTGTTACATATGTAAATACATAGGAATTGAGTGGTATTATGTATGTCAATCTTTCTATATATATAGATATATATTAAAATGCGCAAATTGAAAGGTTAAATACCTCTCCTTTTGCATGGCAGGAAGATGTTCCAAGATGCAACAACAGTATTTCTCAATCATATCATAGCAGGAAGATTGATTTATTTCAACAATGAGTGCATCCATCTGTTCAAGCAGGGGAAGACAGGCACAAAGATTAACACAATTTTAGACAAAAAGCTAACTAATAAGAAAAAGGAGCATTTAAATACATAACATTCAATTCCTATATATTTAAAGTAAAAATCTAAAGTTTACTTTTTTACATTCATACCACCCAAATCTTTCATATCACCTTGAGCAAGTCTAGCATCAGTTCGACTCGGCTCGTTTCACATTTCTTCAACTCATGTTCGGCTCGTGTCTAATTAAGTTCGTGATTATAAAATTTGTGTTCGGCTCAAACTGAGTTCATGAGCCGTGAAAGCTGCAGGCACAGGCCCACGACTCAGGGCAACTCATTATTGGGAGTGCTTGAGCTTTTTTTAAACAGCAATGGGTGAAGCCAATTTTCTAATCTTCTGATGTGGGAATATGTTGTGGGAGGCGGGATTTTCTTTGTTTTTCAATTTCTGAAGGCATTTACATATCGCCCAGTTCTTCATACAAATTGAAAATTTGACTAATTAGGAACGCTAGGAGAATGCGTAGGACTAAAAAAATTTATGGGCATTTATATACATACCACGAAATTCTAATCCATTTACATATCTAAACCTAAATGCAGAAAATACACCAAGGAAAGCCGGATTTGGAGAAACTCTAGGAACATTTACAAACATACCACCCAATTTTTATGTATTTAAATATTAACATCTAAATTTTCTTTTTTATATTTAGAAAAATTAAATTTTTGATATTATTTCAAAGATCCCAATATTTTAATTTTTATGTATTATTTATTTAGAACCAAAACAAGTTGAACATGAATGAACAACCTTTTGTTCGTGTTTGACTCGTTTATAAATCAAGCTTAAAAAATTGGTTCATGTTCGGCTCTCTTGTTTAATGAACGAATTGAACACAAGCTACTTAATAAGTTGAAAACGAGCCGTTCCCAGATGACGAAATTTTTTGACAGCCCTACATATCACATCTAAAATCCCAACACTTACAACTCTAAAAAAGTGAACTTCACACTTTCATGCATAGATAAAGTGGCATGCGTGTATAAATTGAAGTTTTGGTGTTAGATATGCAAATACATAAGAATTGAGTGGTATATATGGCATTTACATGCAAACCACGATTCTTATACATTACGTATCTGACACCTAAACATTAATAACATGCATACCATTCAAATCCTTAACATCACAAAAAATGCAACCACCACTGCAGTTTTAAAAGTAAAATATAACTTTTCATGCATAGGCTCATCTAAATACATAAAAATTGTATGCTATGTAAATGTCCCTGAATAGAAATGGTTAACTATGTGGAGTGACCTGTTTCCACTAAATCAATTCACATTCATTTCAACCTTTTGCAGGTAAAGGAATTCATCTTTTTCATAATAAACAAAATACTAATCAAAGCGATGTTTAATATTTGCAATTGAAGAATCCATATGAAGTTTTTGAGGTGTTTTATGAGTTGATCATCTTTTCTATTTGCTCTACTCCCTTAATTGCCCTTAATGATTTTCTCTCGATTGGTACAGGCTCCGCATTGATTAAAAAGCTATTACTATACATTTGGAAGAAATATATCTTAGATTATTATATAACCGAAATTCTTCTTCAGAGTTCAAGGCATTGAAATTGTCTTATGAACCTGCTGAATTTGACCACTCGGCCCTCAAAGCTCATCACTCAAGGCAACTTGCTCATTTGGCCAAAGAATCTGTTGAACTCATTCACTCACCACTCGTCACTCTCCATAGCATTCGTCAGTAAAAGCCGTGTATATAAAGGATAAGGAACAAAAAAAAAACATATTTATGCATCAAAACTCAGCATGGGTCAACCAGATCTAACTCGGGTCAACCCAAAACAACTTAACACAAACGTAGCTCAACCCAGCCCAGCCTAGCTTGGGTTAACCCAAATCAACTTAAAATGAATCGGGTCAATCTGACCTAATTTGGGTTAAGCCAAACTAACTCAAATCAATTGTGGGTTAACCCGACCTAACTCAACTCTAAGTTAAATAGCGCTTGATCTCTCATAAGAGAGTAAAAGCACACTTAGGATCTGTTTGGGGCAACTTGTGCATTTTAGGATAAACAACTTATCCTGAAACGCGGCTCGCGGGCCGATTGCTGGGGTCGACCCTCGACCTGCGTTTAGTGTAAAAAACTAAACGCGCGAACCAAACAGTAGGCGACGTTTTCAAAAACGACGCCGCGCTTATAAGCCGCCCCAAATGGGCCCTTAACACGCCCACCAGAGACGACATGAGCAGAAATACAAAATAAACATAAAAGACAACATAAAATACATCCTAAAAATCATTAAAATTTAAACTTCAACCATAAAACGCAACCTAGTTTGAGAATAAACTTCGGAGGAGGCAACCCCATGATTGCTCAAGAAGTACCTTTCGGTCACTCGTGACTAATAAAACCACAAACCCGATGACCCCGAGAGGACGAAACCATAAGGTCTAGACCGAGCCATGTCAGAAATAAAAATAAGAACAAAAATCACAAAATTCAATCGGCTAAGAAGTTTTAAACAACCTAAATTTCAACCCCTTAAAATCCGAAACAGACACTAAAACTTAAATGAAATCATAATGAACAAAGATCACCGAACGAAACTTTAAAACTGTTGCTCTGATCTACGAAGATCTCTTGGAAGATGCAACCCATAGTTATCGATAAAAATCATCCTGTCGGAGTAGGCTTGACCGCCTCTCTGGACTAAGTATATGAAAATCGGACAATCCCGGGATGATGGAAAGTCATCGACATCTTGACCGGATTGTCCTAAACAAAAAATGATAAAAATCCAAATGAACACATTTATTTCTCTTGCATTAAAATGAAGCATGTTGACTATGTTTTTCAAGACTGTTCAAGAAAATGTTGCCTTCGATCTATTTTAGATGTCTTTATGATATGCTAACTCTGTTTTGCATAACTATTTTAAATAAATTAGATGCTATAGTAACCTAGGATTTTTTTTATTTAAGTCTTTTTTTTTTGTTTTGTAGAGTTAAGCAGTGTTATGGTCAACTGACTATAGACATGTGAAATATAAAAAAAAAAGTGAAATATGAAGCGAATGATGAACCTCAACTAAATCATCAACGATAGTGCGGATGATGTCAGTTGACGAGTCTGACATAAGTAGGGTTGGCACCCATGTTGTCCGTTTTTCTATATTCATTCGGTTAGTCTGCCCAAATTATAGGCCGGCATTCACATTCTTACATTTTGCCTGGATTGCCGGTGGGCTCACTTAAGGATTAAACCTTCTAAGACAACCTAAATAACTTCAACTTAACTTTTCAAAATGAAACTCATAAACAAAACCAAATCACATAAATCACTACATTCACAACCATAGAAACATCATACATCTAAACAACCTCGATTAACAACAAATAAAGCTGAGTAGAAACCGTCATTCGATCTAGAAGTATGAAAGATAACATGATCTGTAGACATATGCAAAACATGTTACTCCCATCCCTTGTCTACATACCCCGCTTATTGTACGGAAACGGGTGGTTTGACCCGTGAGAATCACTACCTTATAGAGTGAGTTCTGCCTACGCATACATTGACCTTTTGAAATAAATCTTTGATGCATTCATCATCAAGAACTTGCACAACCCAATACACAGCCTGCTTCGATGCACTCAACACCAATTAAAACTAAACATTTGAGTGTGGTGAGTTATAAAACGTCCAAAATATGTTCGCATTAGTCTTAGGACTTATGCATATCATACATACATAGGCAGTTTGATTTATAATTGAGTTGAAGACCTAAAAACTTACTAAACAATAACATACCCTATCTTGCATCATTGAGACCGGTCATGCATGGTTTTGAATGTGATTAGGTGGTTTAGATGGCAGCTCCTTTCCAGACAGAGTTGTAAGTCCATTGCATGGCATGTTTTCCTTCTTTTAGGTTAGGGTCCCGAAGTCTCACTTCTCTCAGTGAATTTCACCTTTAGGCTCCTGCATGATTGTATTTCGTGCAATCCTAACATTTTAATAAAATATCAGAGTAAAACATTAAAATATTTCTTTGAAAACGACAATAATCAACCTCTTGAAGATAAAGTCAAAATCCTTAATCGAGCGTTTTCTTAAGCAATTTCGGTCGCTTAAGATATAATTAACTATAGGGGTTTGCCCCTATAAGAAGGAGAAGACCTCAAAACTAATCTAAAACATATTTAGTCTCCATATTAGATAAGGGAAGTGACTTGTCGGATTTAAATGGCAGACCAGTGCTGACATTACATAAAAAATACCACCATCTTTGCAGTTTTTAAAGTAAAATATAACTTTTCATTCATAGGCTTGTGTAAATACATAAAAATTGTGTGGTATGTATGTAAATGTCCCTAAATAGAAATGTTTAATTATGTGAAGTGACCTCTTTCCAATAAATCAATCCACAATCATTTCAACCTTGGGGCAGGTAAAGGAATTTATGTTTTTCATAACAATCAAAATACTAATCAAAGCGTTGTTTAGTATTTGCAATTGATGAATCCATATGAAGTTTTTGATGTGTTTTATGAGTTGATCATCTTCTCTATTTGATCTACTCCCTTATTTACCCTTGATGATTTTCTCTCAATTGGTACAATCTCCGTATCCCTTACTATCAATTTGGAAGAAATCTATCTTTGATTACTATATGAACGAAATTCTCCTTCAGAGTTTAAGGCAATGAAATTGTCTTAAAAACCTACTGAATTTTACCACTCGGCCCTCAAAGCTTGTCACTCGAGGCAACTTGCTCATTTGGCCAAAGAATCTGCTTAACTCATTCACTCATCACTCGTCACTCTCCATAGCATTCGTATATAAAGGATAAGGTACCAGAGAAAACATATGTACACATCCAGGCCAAATTAAGTACTGAGACATCTCTATAGAGATCTAAACGCAATCATTACTTATGTATAGGGAAAAGTGAATGAAAAAGGGAAATTTCTTCCTGGACCGGAGAAGGGCTAATACTACTCTTTCTCGACTCCCTCTTTCTTTCTTCTCTACTACTCACTCTCCCCTCTTGACTCAGCTCTATTTTTTGAGTGTGATTCAAGGAGAAACCTGATTCAACAGCTATATATTTGAAATGAAATGATTGAAAAAATGCTGATCCATGTACCAAATTCTCTCTAATTTAAAAAATATCAAAAGAAAAAAAATTCAAATTAAAGATAACTAAGAAGAAATGAGAGCTGAAATCCAGAGATATCCAAACGAAGAGATGAATCCAAAAGCATATGATTGGACTAACAAACTCGTCAGAAAAAGTTAAACAAAAAAAAAAAAAATGAATTTAATCAGTAGAAGGAAGGTTGAAGCAGTACCCTGCCAAAAGCATTGGTGTCGTGCCCAACGGAGATGAGATCGGCAACGTCCTTCTTGAGATACCTCACGATCGCCTGCTTCTTCTTCCGAATCGTCTCCATCCTGCATCTGATGCACTTCACCGAGTGCTTGCTGCCAAGAAATCAAATCAAATCAAATCAAATCAATAACAATTCCATCAAATCCAAACCCTAAACCCCACACTGAATCCCAAATCCACAAACCACAAATCCTCACCATTTGTTCGAGAATTTCCGTCCCAGGAGACTGAAGATCATCCTCTCTCTCTCTCTCTTTGTCTCGCTCTGTCTCTAATTTAATAAGTGCAGTAATGGGAAGTAGTGATTCAGACTTTAGATCTGGCAGCTCGTGACCGCCATTAAAGCTCTAAGCTTAAAGGCTCGGAGAAGCGTTGGGAAACTGAAGAGAACTACGGGTAGAAGGCGAAGCGAGTGCTGAGCTTTTTAGGAGGACAGAGGAGAGAGAAGAAACGGATGCCAGAATATAATTTCAAAAAAATAAATTCATTTAATTATACATATAAATATGCTAAAATATTTTTTTTTGTTATTTAATTCTAAAATTTATAAAGTTTAAAATAATTTTTGTGATAAGATCATTTTCACTCCGAGACTAAAACGAATACATATAAATAATCAGAGATTATTTTGAGACATTAATCCTCATTCAAAAAATAAAAGAACTAAAATAATTTTTTATTATTTATGAGCACTCATTGTGAATCAGGATTTTTTTTTATGTTCTAGCAGGGTTCACTAATTCCTGCGCTAATGACAAGGAAAAAAATTTGCGTTCGGACACCGGACGCAGAGCTGCGTCCGGTGTCTGTGAGAGCACCCCCTATGTACCCCCCATGTACCCCCCATGTACACCCAACTTGCAGAGGAGTTACATGGGTGGTACATAGGAAGTATCCCCGTTGTCCGGACGCAGCTTTGCGTCCGGACACCGGACGCAAATTTTTCTCAATGACAAGAGGGTCTTGACGAGGTACTCGAACTCCTTCTAAATCAGAGTAATAAATTACTTTTGGGAACCCAAACATTGTTTGTATTTAGAAATTAATATTTGCATTTATTAAACTTTAATGTCATGGACTAATAAATAAAAAATGTATTTATTTTTTAACAAGTTAATTATAATAGTTTTTTTTTACATGACATTAAATATTTTAATGTTATGGATATAGATATAAATAATTAGATATTAAATATGTAAACAAAAAAACTTCAAAGTTGATATTAGGATCCCTTCAAATTACCGTAATTTTGCAAATTCAAAAGTGGCTCAACGGCTCTCATCAAATTTGTTCTTTTAATAATTTAATAGTTTAATACTTCCACGTCATTGCTAATCTTAATTTACAAAATCTAATAGATCTAATTGTAAATTAATTTTATTACTTTATTTCCAATTTTTTCACTTTATAAACTATATTTGATGGAAAAAAATTTACAATTAAAAATAAAATTGGTCAATTTATTTACAGTGCGTATTCCGTGGCTTTTTAGTAGAGCAGTCTCTTTGAAAGGGCGAATTATTCCATCCGAAGCACGTATGCAGCGTTGGGTGCGGATTTTTTTGGGTACTAATGGGTACTGGATGGGTATAAATGGGTATGGATGGGTATGGATATGTATGGATGTGTATTGGATGTTGGGTATTGGCTATTAGGTGAGTATTGGTGGGTATTGGAGGGTACTGGATGGGTATTAGGAGGAGATGCATGCGGATGCGTGCGTTCTCCGTATGGAATAAGCGTTCCTTTGAAAGTCATAAGTCTTTTTAAGTTCCGGTTTCGAATCCCCCGTGTGTAGGGTATAGTCCTCGAATATTTGCACACCGTCCTGCCCCCAATCCTAGTAGGTGTGGCGCGTTAGGGATTAGGGGGCTCGTACAATAACCTCCAAGCAAAAAAAAATAATAATAATAATAAAGGTAATACAATTATAAAATTACAAACAAAAATAGTGGCAATTACATACAAATCACCCGAAACTTGATATTTACAAATCAGCCACTCTCTCTCATCCAATTTTTAAATTTCACAGTAAAATCTCAACTCTTATTTTTTTCATTTTTATCAAATTCTCAATTATTTTTCGGCGGTTCAAAAAAATCATCTGAGTAATTAATTTATAAATATCAATATTTTACGATCTCTGTGTAATTATATATAAAATAAAAAGAATATGAGATAATTCATACACACTTTGAAACTTTCTTTATCATTCCTTCTACTGGAAGAAAACGAAAATATCTGAGGAATAATGATAATGCCTCTCAAAATTATATATATATATATATATATATATATATATATATATATATATATATATATATATATATATATAAATCTTTTAAATTTGTTATTATATTATATTTATTTAGTTATTCCTTAGCTGTATGGCTTTAGAAGCACGCAAAGTAGCAGCTTTCCATAGCGAAGTAGCTCATGACTTCTTTGTCTTTTTACTAAGTAGCTTATGTTCCACGAATCACGACAGCTTGCTTTTTGTTTATATTTATTAATTGCAGAATCAATCATTTTTTGTAAATTTACATACATGCCTCTTATGTTTTTACGTATCTAACGGAAAAAAATTGTGTAAGTAGACCGTACACAGCGATGCGTACAGTCTACCAAGTTATACGAAGGTCATACGGAAATTTTCATGTTTTATCTCATATAACATCTCATGTAGCACTCCACGTATAGCTTACTCGTTATTTGAATGGTACATGAAGGTTACATACATATGTGATCGATTCCTACTGGATGGCGTACGTAAGTTGCGAACGGTCTACTTACGTAAATTTTTTCCGTGTCTGACACCTAAAGTTTAGTTTTTAGAGATATCACAAGTTTATTAATGAGATATATATATATATATATAAAAGATAAGGAGATAGATATATAAATCTACCTGTAATCATAACCAAATTAACATCTTCACATTGTTTCTCTAAAATACAGAGCCACCACTAACCCACTCAACATGGAAAAACTTACTACCTACATGACATTGGCTATCATCCGTCTAAATTAGGGGTGTTAAAAATTAACCTAGCACACTAACTCGGTTGAGACCCGACTAAATAAAATTAAGTTTGGGTTAACCCGAATAATTCTTTGGTCTGGTTCGATTTAAATACCCTAACCCGTTTAATTTTTCGGATCGGAACAAGTTATACCTCCTACCCTCAATTAACCGTAAAAAAGATCATTCCTTGTGTTAAACAGATTATAAAGGGTAAAGTTCGGATTGAAATTTTTGACTCGTATTCTACGTAGGTCGGGTACGGGTCGGACCTATTCAGGTCGTGCCAATTTTAAGTTGAACCGGAACTTAACTTGTTCACCTGAATTGACACCCCTAAGTCCTGAGTAAAAGCCTAAACAGCTCTGCAAGCTAAAATGAAATATTTTATTTGCAACAAGAAAACAAATACCCATTAAAAATTACACTATTCAATCATACAAAAAACCTTCAAAAAGAAAAACAAAAGAAACAAAAACAAAAACAATGGTTCCCAAATTACAAAAAACTTACATAATTTTAAAAAAAAAAAAGGCATAGAAGTCTATGAGGAGGTCTTTACAGAGCTGCAGATTTCTCCCTCCAAAGAGCTTTTCTGGCAATCAGAACCCTTTCATCCCCTCTGGAGAGAGCATCAACAGCTGGTTCGAACTCAAAGGACCAATAATCCCATCTCAATGGTTTGAGATATCTCCGAATGTAATTTACAGTAAGGGAATGGTCTCTGATGATGACGAAGCCGTGCGGCCGCACGATTCGATCCATCTCGATAAGCAGATCCTCCAGACTACAGCCATCCCGCTCTAGGTCGGAGAAGACGAACCAGGCATGAAGCAGGTCGTATGTGCGCGGGTAAGTTGAGAACGACTCGCACCTGCATCCACATTGTTAATCCAAGGCCTAGATGCAGTTTACTTTTAATATTCATATCAATCAATCCCTATGTGTTTACATATCTAACAACTAGACTTCAATTTTCATTTGCACACGCAGTTTACCATGCATGAAAAGGTGCTGTATTACACCTTTTAGAAGTTAAATGGTGGTGGTATGTTAGATTTGGGTGGTATTAATGCAAAAAGTAAAGTTTGGGAGTCAGATATGTAAATATATAGGAATTGGGTGGGATATATGTAAATGACCCAATTATACAAAATTTATATACACACCACAAAATTCATATGTATTGACATATCTAACACCTAAAGTTCGATATTTGCACTTTGGTGTCGTAAACTTTTGCACGAAAACATACGTAAATACATAAAAATTGAGTGGCAGAAGTTTTGCAAAGTGAGTGAGAAGAGGTGGGCTTGTCTGTAAGTGGCAGTGTTGAATCTGATTAGTTGGTCAATGCATGCAAAGAAAAGGGATCTTCCCTAAACCCTAATCCAAATTTGCTGTTTAACTATGAGACTTCCAAAGCCCGAACCCATCAAAGTTTACTATGTTTGAGGCATGAAATCATCCCCATGGATGTGTACATTTTAACCGTGTTATGATTTGGATTAAGAATTCAACAAACAAAAGCCTGAGAAGAAATTAAGATATTTAAATAAGAAAAATATTCTATATGCGGCAAATCATCACATGCAGTGTAAGCCGAGTTTCATCACTATAGTATTCAAATTTTCAATATTTTAAAATAAGAGAAATTAATATTATTCAAATTTTCAATTTTTTTTAAAATAAGAGATTGTCTACGGTGTACAGGCAGTAAACAAATAAAATAACAGCTAAAACATCCAAAAAAAAAAAAAAAAATATTGTGTGCTACAACATTGCATTATTTGCTCAGAATAGGATGTTATGCATTGGCAACAGGATTGAAATGTGAATCAAACAAAAACAATGAAGATTTACAAACATACCACATAATTACTATGTGTTTGCATGAACTTCAATTTTTACATATATATATATATATATATATATGTGTGTGTGTGTGTGTGAAAAAATGTATTTCACTTTTCCAAATTTAAAACAGGTGTATTTTTTATGTGATATGAAAGATTTGGGTGATGTGAATCTAAACATTGAAGTTTAGGTGTTTGATATGTAAATGCATAAAAAATGGGTTGTAGGTATGTAAATGCCCCTGAGTTGAAGCTAAAACACTCAAAAGATAAATACCAAAGTTGTTAAAAACGGACCAGACCGTGAATTGTTGTGGTATATTTATATAAAAATAGAACGGTCGACGACGAAACGAAAAAATAGAACGAGAAAATTCACACCACAAAAGAGCACACAGAGATTTACATGGTTCGTCAATTTTTACCTACGTCCACGGAGTTGCGAAAAATTCTACTACTTGAGAAATTTACACCAGTCGATCTCGACTTACAAGAAAAGTCTCTCACTTCTCTCTCTACACCAAGAGACACATCATAGAAGATAAACGTACAAGAGAAATCCTATTTCTCTTCAGCCACAAGCCACCAAGAAGAAGCCAGGGGAGAGCAATCTTATTCTTCTTCCTTCTGCTGTAAGGACTACTGCTTGCACTTCTCTTCCCTTCCGCAACTTACACCAGTAAAGGAACCAAATGACAGGATCAAAATTGCAAACAGAAAGGGAGGGTTCTTAAATAGTGAAACTGAGGGAGGCGCGACAATCAGGCAAAGCGAAGCTTCGCGAAACAAGGGAGGCGAAAGCAGGAGCGACAGCGGAAAAAGTATTTGCATTTTTTTTTTTTGTTCTTTGAATTGGGCTCAACACAATAAATCTTCCACTTAGAGACTGGTACACGTCTTCTTCCTTAAACTGATATCCTCCACTAGTGGCGTCGCCCTTTACTTCAAACGTGTTATCCTCCATCTCTGCAACACAAGGGCCCTGTATTCACACCAAATGACCAACTGAAGCTGTGCACAACTTCAGGTTCTCAAGAGTAACACTCTTAGTCAACATATCAGCAGGGTCAACATAGCCTTGCACCTCCAAGATATTTCCTGGGTTACTCATGTATCTGCTTGCAACTCCCACTACATATGCAATATCCTGCCTTTGCTGAAAGCCATTGTTAACAAGTTTAGCATTGTACCTCTTACTGCCATCAAACTCAGTTTTCACCTCGTACACTCACTTGTTATGTAATATCTTCTTCCCCGGTGGAAGTTTTGTCAGCTACCGCTTGCTCGAATTTTCATCTTGCAAGATTTCATAACTTTGAGATTATTCACCATCTATCAGCAGAATGTAGTTCAAAATTAGAGAGTAACGTTGTGGAGAACGTCTAATCCTTTCTGACCTATG
Organism: Papilionanthe hookeriana x Papilionanthe teres; assembly: GCA_022702705.1. Classification (NCBI taxonomy): domain Eukaryota; kingdom Viridiplantae; phylum Streptophyta; class Magnoliopsida; order Asparagales; family Orchidaceae; genus Papilionanthe; species Papilionanthe hookeriana x Papilionanthe teres. The sequence goes on along the minus strand of CM040429.1, from coordinate 17,971,208 downwards.
AACTGCAACTGTAAAGGTAGAGTGCTCTGAAACTTCCAGCGAAATAATAAGAATGGGTCCCTGGATCCACTCTCCTCGACACTTCCATCTCTACCCTGCACTGTGACCTCTGGTAAATCATCAAACCTTACCAACTCAGATTCCCGTGGTGGTGTTTCAGAAACTGTACTGGACTTATCCTTGTACATAACATTTTCATTGAAAATAACGCTCATGTTCCTTATGATCTTCCGATCTTGATTATCCCAGAAACGATATTCAAATGTCTCATCTTCATAGCCAATGAAGTAACATTTCTTTGACTTAGCCTCAAGCTGACTACGAGAATCTGGACTAATAAGAACATGAGAAAGGCATCCAAAAGTCTTAAGTTGAGAAAATATGACCTCTTTCCCACTCTAGACCTCATCAGGTAATTCATAGTTTAATAGAACGGATGATCCCCTGTTTGATCAAATAAACTGTAGTGCTGGTACGCTTCTGCCTAGAAAATAGGTGGTAGTCTGACGTGCAATATCATGTTTCTAGCCTGCTCATTAATGGTCATGTTCATACACTCTGCAACATCATTTTGCTGTGGTGTTCCTGGAATGATCTTCTCCATTTTGATGCCCTGAGCTGCACAATACTCCTTGAACCCACTATTAATGTATTCACCACCATTATCAGACCTCAGACATTTCAGCTTTAAGCCTGTCTCTGTCTCTGTCTCAGCCATGACATTCCAAGTCTTCAATACACTGAATACATCAAATTTATGCTCCAAGAAATAAATTCATACATTTCTACTATGATCATCAATGAATGTGACGTAGTAACGAGAGCCTCCAAGAGATGCCACTTGAGAAGGTCGCCACACATTTATTTGTACAAGATCCAGTTTTCCTGCGTTTGGCGTCCTGCCACTTTTCAAGAAACTGACTTTCCTCTACCCATAATACAACTCTCACACATGCTGACATCAACTAACTTCAGTTCTGGTAACTTGCCTCTGGACTGAAGATCTTTCATACTCTTCTGACTCATGTGGCCAAGCCTATACCACAAACTAGTAGTCATATGCAACGTACCTGTTTTCTTACCCTAAGCCAATACTAGTGCTCATTTAGTAACTTTCATGGTGCTATCTGAGAACATTACTGAATGTCCACATTCATCAAACTGCCCAACAAAAATGAGGTTTTTCTTAAGTTCAGGAATGTGTCTGACCTTTTGCAGAGTCCATTTGCACTTGTTAGAAAGTGCAATATCAATGTCTCCAATTCCTACCACATTCAAAGCCTTCTCCATATGCCAGATATACTTTTTTAAAGTCACCTGCAACATAATTTCGCATCAATTCCCGATGAAAAGTTGTATGAAAATAAGTCTTTGAATTCAGTATTTAGTCATCAACAGAACTATGAACTGTCAGCAGTAGTGCATCATGTGCTTCTTTAGTTACCACATTTGCACAATTATTTTGTCTTCTTGGGATTTATGCAGTTCCTCTTTATGTGGCCAATTTGACACAATTCTAGAAAGTTATTTGTTTACCATACATTGACTTGCTCCTGTCTCTGTGTTTTGATTTTGATCTTCCTCTGTTTGAGTTCTTGTCTTGTGATCACCCTCTGAAATCAACATTCAATGCCGAACATGAATCTGAGATCTCGCCAGAATCTTTCCTGCGAACCTCCTCGTACCAAAATCAAATCATGAATGTCATCATATTTCGGCTTAGATTCACTCGCGTATTACATCGACAACCATTCTCATACATTTCTCAATTATTCTAGCAATGAAGCCAATAAGATCAGTGCACGTATCTCATCATCAAATTCAATTTCCACAGACGATAATTGATTTGTGACCGTGTTAAAATCATTCAGGTGTTGTACAACAAACGTACCTTCTGTCGTCTTCAAGTTGAATAACTTCATCATATATACCTTGTTATTCGCCGATGGTTTTTCATACATACCTGATAAGAGTGCTGCCATGAGATATGCAATAGTCCTTTCTTTAACGATGTTGTGTGCAACGGACCTCGACAGGGTCAATCGAATAACCCCCAGAACTTATAGATCCAACAAATTTCATTCAGCCTCATCAATTCTTTCTGGTCTTTTCCCTAATAACGAAAGATGAAGTTTATTCTCATAGAGGTAGTCATCTATCTGCATCATCCAGTAACCAAAATCTGTGTCATCAAATTTCTTGATCCTTAAAACTTTTACTCATCCACGATCATTGGCTACGATACTGAGTTGTTGTGGTATATTTATATATAATTATATAAAAATAGAATGATCGACGACAAAGCGAAAAAAAAATAGAACGAAAAAATTCACACCGTAAAAAAACACAGAGATTTATGTGGTTCGATTTTGTCTAAGTCCACGGAGTTGCAGAGGATTTTACTACTAGAGGAATTTACAACAGTCGATCGTCTCGACTTACAAGATAAAGTATCTCAATTCTCTCTCTACACCGAGATACACGCCGAAGAAAATAAACGTACAAGATAAATCCTATTTCTCTTTTGCCACGAGTGACTATGAAGAAGCCAAGGGAGAGCAATCTTCTTCTTTTCCTTCTGTTGCAAGGACTACTGCTTGCACTTCTCTTCCCTTCTGAAACTTACACAAGCAAAGGAACCAAATGGCGGGATCAAAATTGCGAACAGGAAGGGAGGGTTCTTAAATCGCGAAACAGAGGGAGGCGCAACGATCGGGCGAAGCGAAGCTTCGCTTCACGAAACAAGGGAGGCGGAAGCGGGAGCGGCAGCGGAACAGATATTTGCATTTTTTTTTTCTTTGAATCAGGCTCCACACAACATGAACTGGAATGGCAGTCGTTCCAGACGCTAGCGATAACCAAATTTTGAATAACCGGAATTGGACCGGTGAAAACCGGGGTCTAACCGGTCAACTGGTTGTGGTTTCTAAATACGTTTTTTTTTGTTTTGTTTTTGAGATTGCATTGCCTTCTTTTCCATGAATGATTTGGTCGAAGAAAGAAACAAGAAAGTTATTTTATATTTTTTATTTAAAACTGTAATGTATGTTTGGGATGATCATTTTTATTTTCTGTATAAAGCAAATATTTACTTTAGCTCATTTGATTAATTATACAAAAGAATGTGACTAATTTATATAGATAATGTTGTGCGATTAAAATGGAACAGTGTTTTAGAAGAATGTTATGTTAGGCTTTATCCTCCTCTTTGGATAGTGATATTTGATATTATAAAAGGAATGCGGAGAAGATGTTGTCGTTGTGGATTCCAAGATTGGTTAGTTTTTTAATTAATCTTAATTTTCTATCATTTAAGTTTTACTTTTAGATTATCAAAACTTAAAGGAAGGAAATACAAAAAATAATATTTCAAAGAAAGATCTACACTATTTTTTACTACAAATAAGAGGTTAGTCATTCAAATATAAATATTTTTATATTTAAAATTATTGAATTTATTTTTATTTATGTTTTATATTTTATAATGCAATCTTGATCACCATTTAATTAGTATTTCATGTAATATATCATTATGATGTGTTATTTATGTCATATTTAATTTTTATATTTATTATTTCATCCGGTTCAACTCCCAGTTCAACTTCAATCAAACCAATGAACTTTGAACATTTTATTCTTCCGGTTTGATGCCCGGTCCGATTTTCACAACCTTAATAAATACAAATAGTAGGTTGCAAGGGCGTGATATATAAATACATACCAATCATGGATGGTTCCAATTAAACCTCGATCATAAATGATCTTCAATTTGCTAGATTCATCAACAGGAACTACATTCATAACCCACACATCTTTATCTGCAAGAGCAGCAGCGAAACCTCCAAAATTTGCTCCCATATCCATTACATTTCTAATGGAATTCTTATGTATTTCAGAACTCAAATGTTTCCAATACTGAATCACTCTCCAGTGCCAAATCTCCTGAAATGCAGCAGGAAATCAGTTCGAAATTCTAAAACTTGTTTAGAAAAAAACTTTAAAAGATACATACTTGTACCAATCTAACACCCAACATTTGATATTTACACTTATAATACATTGGTAACATAAACCAATGCATGCTAAGGTGTATTTCACCTAAAAAGGAGATATTTTTTATGTTACGTTAAAGATTTGAGTGGTATGTATGTATATGAATGTTAGGTGTTAGATAGGTAAACATGAGAATTGTGTGGTATGAATGTGCATGCCCCTAACTTAAAAACAATAGATAGTGAGAAAATTTTACAGAACACACATTTTCCTCTCGATATTTGTCAGAAGAGATACCAAGTTCTTCCAAACGAGGAGGTGGTGCTGTTAACCTCTGAGGCCATGGAAGTAGTTCGCTGCCTTTCGCCCTATTCACCCCTGTTAAGCAAAAAGTGGCGTTTGTGATGATTCAGGAAAAACATTAGTCCTACAAATAACGGTATAAAATATCAAAATTCCATGTTTTTTAAACGCCTAAAGCCCTGTTGAGAATCATCCTAAAGCCAACTAAACTTAGCAACAGACCAAAAATATCAGTTTCATAAAAGCTACAATAAAGGAGTCTAGGTTTCGTGAGGCTTTTTTCTCAACTAGCTTGTTCACTATTTTTATGTCATTAAATCTCCTTTTAGGTACACATCCCTCCTTTTTTTCAAATCAATTCCCTCCCTTCTTTTCAGTTGGCCTAATTCATGTAACAAGGAAAAAGTCAATTGTTTTCTTCCTGTAGTAAATATACAAAAAAACCAAAAAGAATATTATCTTGTTTGCACATTTCAATAACAATGAAAAATATATTATAGATTACGTCCTTGAAACATGTACTCCCTTTACATTTGGGTAAGAAAAGAAAGGATTGCCAGTAATCATCCTCCTCAACTCCAAAACGTGTAGTACCATGCAGCTTAAAATATGAAGTACATTTGAACTTCACAAATTACAAAAGAGAAGATTGTTACAAGTGAAAAAATTGGTAAGATGCTGCAACATTATATCCTCAATAGCCTTGAAGTGACATCAAATCAATAAGAATTCCTAGCAATCTAATGTTTGACGAAACCAAGTAGCTGCTGGATTATAAAGACAACTATTTTGTCATAAAAACAATGGAGCATTGAAAAAGAAATCCTAAATGTTTTCTAAATAAACCACTCAAACAGTTAAAATGTTAAAAACCAAACTTTCAATATTTAAAAAGAATGAAAAAGAAAATAATTAAGTTTTTTTAGGGAATTTAGTTTCAAAAAATAGAAAAGTCTTTTGAACCCATGCGCCTCAATTTTCTCTAAATAGTCGGGTGTTCAGCATGCCCGCTGAAAGGGATGTTAGACAGAAATGAAAAAAAATTGAAAGGAGATCTCACCAATGTTTATAAAGGCCCTAACACTTGAGACTAGCATTTCAACAAAAATTCAAATATGAGTGATGCAAATCTAGAAGGATTTGATCCAGATACGGGAGGAATTAATGCAAATCTGGAAGGAATTAATGCAAATCCGGAAGGGTGATAACTTAATTTCATAATTCGTACAATCACAGAGGAGTTTTGGAATGTTCACGTTTTTTAAAGTTAATTACTTAAGCTTCACGTCTGTAGGCAGCGCGGAAGCTACTGCTTCACGAATGTAATTCTGTATTTTATTATGAGAGGTTCATTGCTTTCGAAATTTGAATTTCTAGTCATTACTTTCCCAGTTTAATGGGAAAATAATATTTATTGCTTTTTTAATTTAAATTCCTAGTTATTACATTCTTAGTTAGGATGGAAAGAAAGTAATTTAATTTACTATTTAATGGAGTAATGAAAAAGATGAGACAACTTTCTTTGGTTGCCAAGCCCGCTTTCTTTGGTTGCCAAGTACACTTTCTTTCAATTACTGTTGGTGAGTCTTCCAACACTGTAGAGCGATTCTACATTCGCCATCTCTTGAGATTAATGAAATATCGATTTGAGGGAAAGACATCAATTTGGTATCAGAGCCCCTCTCTTGAATTCAATGAGATATTAATGAGATATTAAACCTAAGAGTTAGGCATCAATTTGGTTTTCCTGCTTCAAAGAATTCAAATATATCACGCCGCTACAAACACGGATCACTCGACTGACATCTGCTCTAGAACAACTCATTCGTAGATTGGATACAATGGAGGAGCGCCAAACCCGAGATGAGTTTGTGCCTCATGATAGGAGAATGTGTGGGCCTCCTCCGAAAGCTGTAGAAACAAAATACGAAGCAAGCGACCCCGAGGAGGTAGAGTACTTGAGAACAACTGATATGCCAGTTGTGTGATTCACCGAGTTTTGACGGATACTAAGAAGAAGATCCAAGATGTTGATCTTGATTGGAGGCGCACCGACATTTTCTATACTCGAATGGAGCATTATGGTCGTGCGTTAAATGTAATAATTGACAACGGGAGTGGAATGAACGTGATTTCCAGTGATGCAGTGGAACGCTTGGGTTTGAAAACTGAAAAACACCCCACCCCTTATCGAGTAAGTTGGGTCAATGAAGTTAACCCCATTTTAGTTACGCATCGTTGCTTAGTGGGGTTCATAATGGGAAAAAAAATTATTCGAATGAGGCCTGGTGTGATGTGATTCCCATGACTGTTTGTCATTTGCTATTGGGTCGACCCTGGCTCTATGACAGAAAGGTGGTGTATGACGGGTATGCCAGCTCTTACTCCTTTAAATTTAATGACAAGAAATTTGTTTTAGACCCTTTAAAGATCTCTGAATTTGAAGCACAACCAAAGCAAAAAAGATAAAAGTTGTTCCGGTGCGAACCATTCAACAATTCACTCAAACTCTAAAGGAAGAACAACTAATATTGTTAGTGGTGAACCGAGAGGCTAAACAGGATGACGATATTATCCCCAACAAATTTACGAATATGCTAGAGAAGTCCCAAGACATTATGGCCGAAGAGATGCCAAGACAACTACCACCAATGCGAGAGGTACAACAAGTGCCAGCAACCACAAACATACCGTCTCAACAAGACAATTATTCGTGTTCCTAAAAATACAGGCCCAAGGGATGAAAGTTCATCCATACTCGATCACCAGTTTGTTACTACTCGGCAGGGAGTATATTATAAGTTCTTAGTCCGATGGAAGAATCATCCAAATTCGGACTCTGTCTGGTTGCAAGCATCAGAACTTCAACGTTTAAACCCACATATTTTTGTTGCTTACCTTCAACAAAACTTGCCGGAGTTAATTGATGCAAATCTAGGACTTGATCTAGATCTAGGAGAAATTAATGCATATTTGGAAGGAATTAATGCAAATCTGGAAGGGTGATAACTAAATTTCATAATTCGTACAATCACAGAGAAGTTTTGGAAGGTTCACATTTTTTAAAATTAATTACTTAGATTATGCATTTTATTATAAGAGGATTTTTGCTTTCGAAATTTGAATTTCTAGTTATTATTTTCCCAGTTGTATAAGAAAATGATATTTATTCCTTTCTTAATTTAAATTTCTAGTTATTGTTTTCCCAGTTATGATGGGAAGATAGTAATGTGATTTACTATTTAATTGAGTAATGAAAAAAGGAGACAACTTTCTTTGATTGTCAAGTCCACTTTCTTTCAATTACCGTTGGTGAGTCTTCCAACACTGTAGAGCGATTCTACATTCGTCATCTCTTGAGATCAATGAGATATTGACTTGAGGGAAAGACATCAATGAGGAAAAGATATATAAATATTGAAATAAAACAACTAAAACAATGAAAACAACCTTACAAATGAACAACATGGTAAATTTGGCGCCTTTGCGTGTTTCTCAAACTAGTTAAAATGTCCAAGGAATGACAATCAACAATAAAAGATTGCAGAAAGAAAAACAACCATTGAAACTTATCTATTCGGCCTCACTTCTTTATTTCTCTCTCATCAATAATCAGACTCAAAAAGACAAAAACAAAAGAAGAACAAAGAATACGAATGTGCTGGTTTGCAAGCAAAAATATACATGAACACACATATTTGCACATTCCCAAGCACTCCTGCTCACATGTATACACACTAAAACTACTTATTAATACTAATTTCAGCAAATAAATTTCTTAAAGGAGAGAATCCTCTCATGTTTTGGCATGTCAGACCTCAATTATTATCTATAACAATTACAAAACTTTTAACATTTAGATGGAAAGCCACACAAAATAAGGGCCGTTACTCATATTTAAGCAGTTAAACCTGCCAAAAAAATAATAATAATAATCATATTTACTTACTCCGGGAGTAGGGTGAGATGCAAGCTTTCATGGGCACATTCCAAACTGCATCAGGGTCATCTTCCGAATTGCACAAGGGAGGCCTCATTTCCGGATCTCTCCTTGAGAAACATCCATTAGTCAATGGTTTTACCCAAATTACTGTCTGATTCTTCTTTGAAGCTATTCTCCAACACATTTTCCTTGCAAGATCACTCATGGAATTCCATATTCTCTGGTTCTTCTCATCCTGTGCATAAGCCTCGGGTGACGAGTAGACAAAATAACCTCCAGGTCTAAGAATCCTATCTAGTTCTAATAATAGTATCCCATCCCTCTGAAGCCAGTCAATCCTACATCGTGAGCAATGAGCCATATCAAACGACCTACTCGGGAATGGTTGTCTCATTATTCCCAAGACACCAAGCGTTGAAGGAATTCCCCTCTCAAGAGCGAACTGAATCTGGTTCTCATGCACATCATTTGGCGCAAGAGACATCGCGATGACGTCCAGAGGCAAAAGGTAGGCTCCAAAGCTCGCGACACCACAACCCACATCCAGAACGGTGCGGATATTCCCCCCATTGCTGAGGTTACCATTCGGAAACTTGAGCATCTGTTTTCAGCATTATCAGTTGGTTCTACCATTTATGGATTCAGAATAAAGACAGCTCAAAAGCTGAAATGGAATCTACACCTGAGCGATGTGGGCGATATACTTATCAGCACCGGTGTGGAAATGGGTGCCGCCGCCGGGAAAATTAATCTTATCGCCGCGAACAACCATCCAGTGCTGGTCAGACTTCTCAAATGCAAGGTGGGTGTGGGGGATGTTCGCCTTCCAGACCTCATCCCGGCTCATGGGCCATCTAATTGGAATCTTTAGACGAAAGAAAACAGGTTCAAGGAATGCGATCGAAATAACTGACGTACACAAACAAAATAAAACAATCATAGTATACAGCTTCCAGAATACTAATTAAAACATACTCTATAACCATGAGGAGGAGGAATGAGGCAATTATAGCGGCGGTTGCGGGGAGGGCAGTGCCGCTCGTAGTGCTCCATTACCGATAGATTCAGCTTAAGCTTGAGCTGGTAGATGAGGTTGCGATCCATGCAAGGAATCAGCTCCGAGAATCTCTGGTCGCATACCTACAATGATTCAACGAAGGTAAACGATTCGTTTCAGCGCAGCGTGGAAAGGGGGGTGACGGGGAACAAATATCTGCGTGGAGGGGATTGTACCGGGAAAGAGTGCAGGAAATGAGGATAGGGAGACGAATCCACGGACGAGTCAAAGGAGCGGTGTATGAGAGGTCTGAAGACGGGATCGGAGCTGTCGGCGGAGGAATCATCGGTGAGGCGAAGACCGGGGGTGAAATAAGCGCCGTAGTAGACGACGACGAGAGAGAGGGCGACGAGGAGGGCGACGAGAATGGAGGAGAAGAGCCGGCAGCTCAGTGGAGCATTGAGACTCTGCAGTGGCTGCTGCTGCTGCTTCATCTTCCCACCCGCGAACCCTTCTTCGCTGCTCTCCGGCTTTATGCACGGCTTGCTTTTATATTACACGGGATCCAGATTCCAAAGCAGTCGGACAAAGGAATGAGGGAGATGGGGCGAGGAAAAGCTGGGCTGTAGAACTGACCTCGCAGGTTGGGTCGTCGGGGCCGCAAATTTGCACCTAAATTGAACACAATTCAGACTCATCAAATTTTTTAGGGGCAATTATTTGTTTGCCACATAATTTTTATATATTTATATAATTAATATTTAAATTTTTATATTTATTATATATGAAAAATATGTCAACATGAATTTTAAGATTGACGATGCTCGAAAAGAATATATGACCAATCATACGTAACTATAGACAACCTTTTAGGATGAAGATTGGCGAAGAAGATGTCTAGTTCGAGCGATCGGAATAACATGCTAGAGAATTTCTCATAGGACGGCGATCAACCCTCAGAACTATCGACAAGAAGCACCATTTAGGACCAAAGGCTGATGGATTCAAGGCTTAGTTGACGCACAACGAACTCCCTACTTATTGAATCAGTCCTATGGTCTTATTGCTCAAAAGACTCATTTGGAAAGTCAATGATGAAGAGACTGATATGTAATTTTGTAATCATATGATCTATTCTTATAAATTGGGTGTTTATGTCAAGAATAAATGTTACACTCTCTTTTACTATTCTCTGTTGTGCTCTCTTCCTCTTTCTCATCCTTCCCTGTAGATTGTTCTTTACCTTAGGTGTGTTTCCCAAATATTTTTGAATATAACATATTTTAAGATGTGTTGAGCGTGGAAACATGTTGTCAACAAGAAGAGGAGTCCAACAACAACAACAGAGAGAATCCAGACAAGAAAACATGGTAGAAGCAGCGTGCACTAGGGAGTTCATGGAGGAATTTGTTGAGCAATGCCTGCAAGATTTGAGAACTCATATTACCAACCAAATGTCAGAACAATTTGCAGAGGTGCTCAAAGTCATGGCTGCCTTGGGAGCAATTCTGATTCCAGGAGGGGAACTGACCAAATAAAGAGCACATAACCCACCTCAAGGAAAGCCACCGACAAACAGCGAAAGTAGAGTGATCTACCTGCAGGAGAAACCCGGCCATGGGTTGTATCAAGACAACATTGGATCCACTATGAGGAGAGGAACTGGCAGGCGCAGATTGAGATGCAACGGCAGCTGAAAATCCTCTATAAGTCTCAGAAGCAGAACATCTAGAGAATTTTAAGATGCTCGTCTAAGAGTTGTACAAAGGACAATTGGACCCCAATGACCACCTCGTGTTGTTTGAATCCTCTATATACCTACTAAAAATTTCTAATGCCCTTAAGTGCAAGTTGTTCTTCACAACACTGAGATCATCTGCACTAAGATAGTTTGACAGGTTTCCTGCAGGAGTGATCACCTGTTTTGTAGAATTTAAGAAGCTCTTTTTATCTTAGTTTGCTAGTGCTTCGATACACAAGAAGAGGGTTTGATCCTTATGGCAACTAAAGCAATGAGCCGACGAGAGATTGTGATCATTTATCACATGTTTTCAAATTCATGTGTTGGATGTGAAGGACTTGAAACCTGACATGACCCGAGCCACACTGACACAGGGAATAAGGTGAGAGAGATTTCACCTTGACCTTGACCTCGTTGAGCCACAGAGTTTGTCTGAGCTATTAGAGATAGCCGATAAGTACATAGTTGCCTATGAAAATGCCCTCGAATCCGCAAAGTAGTGACACAAAAAGAGGCCCCCACAGAACATCAGAAGGTAGCCAAGATAGAATGAGTGATCGATTATCTGCCCAAACTATGAAAGACATCCTAATAACCACTTAACCCATCATCGGGAGAACCAAAGGAGACAAGGAAGACAAAGCAGCATAGATCGTCCCATTATCACAAAGCAACCCCGTTATGAACACGGAGTCCCCTGCGAAACCCCACTGAGGGTGTCCATGGCAAAAATGGTGGCCACCATTCAGGATAAAGAGTTTTTCGGAAAGGCAACCCTGATGAGAGCCAACGTCTTTCTTCAAGATCGCAGGAAGTATTGCAAATATCATAGAGATCACGAACAAGACACAGAAGAATGGAGACACCTGCAGAACTGGATCAAGGAGTTGATAAAAAAGGGGAAGCTAAAAGAATTTGCTGCCTCTGAAGCCGCGGCCCAAAGGCAGAGCAAAGCTCCTATGAGAGGAATGATCCACTAAAAATTTGATAGCTTTTTAATGTCTATTTCATACCTATTTTTGATGATATTGCGCTATAAAGAAAGGTATTTTGTATGTTTTTTTAGTTTTAGGTACAAAAAATGACTTTTGGATAAAAGTAAACAAAAAATTGTGCAATTTGGAGTAAAAATAAGCAAGAAAACAAATTTGGCTTGATACATTTTGATAAGTCATTCTTTGTTTAATTTCTTTTACACTTCTTGCAAATTTTTTTAATGAGATTACACTTTAAAGAAATGTTGTTTTTATGCTTATTTTGTAGGGTTTTCTGTTAGGAATGTAACACAACTGAAATGTGGCAAATCAAAGCTGAAATGGAGCCAAATGAAGCAAAATGGTGGAGCTGCGCAGAGTAGGGAGTCTGACGGCGCCCTATCCAGCGCCGGATCGCCAGAGTCTAGCAAGCACAAAAAATTCATTGGAAATAGTGTCAGACAAAGATCGGACCGCGCCAGAAGTGGTTATGGCCGATATTCAACGTATTTGAATGCTTTTTGAAAGGTTTCTTGTGGCAACTCTTCAAAAATTTGTCCTCATACTTTAAATTAGCGATTTTAGGTCAGAAAAGGTGTGTGTGAGAGAGAGGAATATTAGGAAAACGTGAAAAATGGTGAGAGATCTTAGAATAGGAGTAGAAATGTGGATTTCTACCTTTTTGGAGAGATTGGTGAGGGGATTTTAAGAGAATTTGTAAGGGTTTGTTCCATGAATCAGCGGGAGACATTATGGGAGAGATTTTCATCTTTCTTTCAAGGGAAAAAAACTAAGTATTGTGTTCTTCATTATCTTATGATTTTGTAAACACTTATTTTATGGATTTGCTTTGAAATGAGATTTTCCGTTGTGTTTTCTTTATGCTTTGTGATGTCTTTCTCTTATTCTTTCTTCTTATTTGGAAATAGTGGCATAAGAAGATTATTCCATTGTTTTCATTTTATCTGTCTTTTGCAATGAGTAGGATTCATGTTTAGGATATTGTGATGCATGTTAGAAGTATATTTAATTACAAATGTGATGTTTTTTACTTGCACTTCATTTACATTACAATAAGGGTCCATTGTATTGTTAAAATTCGTTATAATTGCATTGTCCCAAAAGGACAGAGTAATTCTCAATAAAGTGGAACCACATTCAATGTCCATGAATGAGTTACGTAGTTCATGGGGGTTGAGTGCAAATAAATAGGGAAATTTAGTTTGATGGGCGTAGAATAGGAGATTTTAGGGCGACAGACTAAAATCCCCAATTTAGTCCTAGTGTTCGGAAACTAAAGCGAGTGTTAACCTTCAGGCGAAGGGAAGTGGGAGCTCTGGAGTGAGAGCCAGTATCCTCCCAGCCTAACCACGGATTTAGGGACTAAACCTAGGATTAGCCAATATTCTTTATGCACTTGGAAGAGGGTAAATAATAGGATTGTTCCTATTTGACACATAAAATATTTAATGCATCTCATTTCTTTACATTATCCAATTCATTACTTGAGAATAGTAGTTTTTATTATCTCAAAATTCTCTAAACCAATTTATCCACAAAGGGTTATCTTTAGTATTAATATTTTTTCTTTAGGAGTAGTTATTAGTTATTTTAAAATTAAGATTTACCTTTAAGAGTAGTTGTTAAAAAAACCACTTATATCGACATTCCAAACTAAAGTCTAATGGTAGTACACTAGAATTTGACTAAGGACCTCTTACCTCGTTTCTCTATGGGATAGATAAACGGGACTCCACTAGAGCCCTGTATTACTTAAGTGATACATATACTTGCGTTTGAAATTGTGACTTTACAAAATCATTATAAATATATAAATCTGTGTTCATAAATTCTTGCATATAAAAAAGTCGCATCAAGGAACATTCGACAAACTTATCCGCATCAAGATCATTCACATTGCAGGGTACATGCTTGCAATCTTTGGAGGAAGCGAGCCACCCAGGAGGGTAAGTCCGAAGAGACAACAAACAGGGAACTCTGCGCCATGACCTTTGCCCCGAAATGCAAGGGCGACCTACCTATTCACTTCATCATTGAGGATCAACCCCCGAAGAGAAATTCATATAATGATGATATTGTGATAATTGTGATAATAAAAAATTATCAAGTAAGGAGTGTCCTCGTTAATACCAGGAACTCTGTGAGTCACTGTTCAAGCATGTACTTGACAAACTGAGCCTCACTGTCGATTAGATGACTTCACCAGCTGGACTACTATATGGATTCTCAGTCGAAAGGAAGTAAGCACTGGGGGTAATCAGCCTCATAATAAGTTGGGGAGGAAGGCGATCGGGAAACTTGATACTAAAAAAAAGGTGGCTCTACAGCTAGGAGGCAGGCGAACAGTGGCCTCCGGCTGCAAATAGAAGAATTCAGCCTCAGGGGAGAGCAGGGTAGAAATTTAAGGATGTATATAATTGTTAAGCTTAATAAAGTTATAGATGTTTTTCAGAGTAAAATAACAATTGTACTCTCTCCCCTTTTAATTAACACAAGTATACATATCGTTCAAGTAATAAAGGGCTCTATTGGAGTCCTAGATATCGATCCTACAGGGAAGTTAGAGATTTAAAGACTAATTTTTAGTAAAATTTGATCACTAATCTAATTTAGTATAGTATGCAAAAAATGAAGAACACTTAAACTTAAAACTATTACTTAAGGGCATAATATATAAGTCAATTTAGAAAAGTATCTTTGTCCTTGTTAAGAGGATTGAGTGAATGAATAATTAAATTAGTTTAGAATTATATTGTACCAAATAGGAATATTCTTATTCTTTACCCTTTGGTCCAGGTGCAAAGAACATTGACTAATCATATGTTTGGTTACTGAATATCTGGCTAGGCTGGAAGGATACTGGCTGCTAATTCGTAGCTCCCACATTCCCCTCGCCCGAGGGCTAACATCTACACTTCAGCCTCCCAAATAATAGGACCGAATCGAAGATTTTAGTCCGTCACACTAAAATGTTCAATTCTTCGCCCGATAATTAATTATTTCCCTATTTATTTGCACCCTCCTTCCAAGGCTTTTGAATTCCCTGAATCTTGGATGTAATCTTTACTATAGTTGAATAATTCAACATATGTTAACAATTCAATTGACCAAATCGAAAGTAAATTAAGATTTAAGTAAAAGATTATCACAATCTTTATTTAATATTATTAGGCACAACTCATTTAATTCTTCATTTCACAAAACCTCAACAACAAGGAGAAAGACAAAGAAAACTACTCGTAATGCATGAGAAAAATAACACAGATCATGGATTTCATTTAAAGTTATAAAACAATAAAAAATATACTTATCTCAAATCTTCTCCCCAAGCAGATTCCTCAAAGTTCCTTTGACTCTTCCTTCTTGTACAATACACTTAGAAACTCACCAAGACACTAAAAACTAACTCTTACTGCAAAAGGAAACACTAATTTGACACCAACTGACACACACTGACACACAAAATCGTCTCTATTTATAGAAGGAGTCATATTTCCAAAGGTTGTTTAAGCACCTCTTCAAAATGCGTCCAGATTCATCGTATTTAGCTTGAATCAACTGTCTCGCCGTCGGCGGGCTTGATCTCGCCGTCGGCGAGCTTGATCTTGCCGTCGGCGGGCTTCTAGAAGAAAGGCTAACAGTTCAGGCTCGCTATCGGCGAGCTCGATCTCGCCGTCGGCGGGCTTCTATTATAATATATTCAAAACTTTCGGGAAAATCTCGCCGTTGGCGGCCTAAATCTCGTCGTCGGCGGGACAGTTTAATTTTCATCTATTTTCATCATTTTTGCTCCGCATTCATGCCTTTTTGCTCTTTTTGTTCTCGTGGCCTATAAGTCTTCATTCCCGCAATAAAACACGTAAAATGTCTTTCTTTAAAGTCGTAATTTCATATGAAATTGGTATGAATTTCTCAATATATTTTCTTGTGGTCAAAATCCCTCAAACTTAACTATTACTTGTCCTCAAGTAATTTGGTTACTTCATAAAAGTAATGATTATTTGTAGTAAAGTTTTAATTCAGAATTACTATGAATTTGATTTAAATAAATATTATAGAAAAATTTCCTATAAATATTTTTAGATAATTAAATTAAGTCTATAGATGTAAGGTTATTTAGTCATCAAGTTTAAGATTTCTAGTTTTCCATTTATTTCAAGAATGACTACATTTTTTAATATTAAATTATTTAAGATATTTAGATGATAGGAATGTCATGAAAGCACTACTTAGTAAAATACTAATCTATATATATAAGTTCAGAAATGTAATTGAATTTTACCCTTTATGTTGATTCAAATGAAGCCAATTTTTGATAAGACAATTCCTCAAGCTTCTCCTCACTTATATATTTTATTTTTTTTTCTTTTTCTTCTTTTTGGATTGATTTTGAATCCTTTTTTTTTTAAGTGAGGATCACTATTTTTGGTTAGTCTGTTAATAATTTTGAACTTCATTTTCCTCTTCCTAAATTTGAAACTTGAAACATTTACTTCTCTTATATGTATTTCAAAGTTTTTAGTTCGTTGAGTTTCAACATTTTCTTTCTCAACTAAATACCTAAGAATTTTATATTTGAAAATATGGTTTTCCTTACTTTAAATAGTTAACTATATTCTTATTCTCTTATACTAAATATCTTTAATCTACAAAATTAGTTAATCATTAAAAATATTTCTTTTAACTTTCTATAATAATTAAATAAATTAATTCTAGTTTACTGAATTAAAATTACTACAGAAAATCATTCTATAATAATTTTTGAAAATATAATTTGAGAACAATTAAATAATTAAATTTGTATTTTATTTTTATTTTTTCTTCCCTCAAACTTAAATTTTTCTATCTATACAGGTTGAAAAGAAAATAAACTATAAATTTAAATCATACCTTTATACTTTAGGTATTTCTCCTTTTTGAAGTTCTGCAGGTTCTATCCATTACTTAATTAATCTGCATCGTTAATATCTTTCTACACACATAATATTAAAAGAAATAGCTGGGTAAAGAAGTTTTGAAATAAATACAAAATATTATCACAACTTATATTTAATCTAATGCTAAACACACACAATTAACTATTTCAGTTTAAGGTTACAATAACAACCTGAAATATTAAAATTTACAAACTATATAACTTTAACAACAATATTTAAAAAGTCTAACACCAAATCACAATCAAGTTCATCAACTAAACATTAATATTGAAGTTTTAAGAAAGACATACAATCAATCATAACATCATAATAATCAAAGATTATAAATTAAACAACTAAACAGATTTAACTTAAATAAACATAGAATCTAATTTTCCGCATCAAAGTCCCCAAACTATATCGTCGTTTCCTTGATCAGCAGGTGGAGTATGCTGGTAATGACTGTAATGAGGGCACTCGTGAAATATAACATCAAGCTCTCCTCTCCTGTAACGATTCTCAGCATCATAATAAGCTATCTCAAACTCTGAATGTCTCTGGAGATACTCGCTATCATAATCATGCCTTCGCTCTAATCCTCCAATTCTCTGATTAATATGCTCCAATTTTTCCTCAATCTTTTCAAAACTCTTTCGCTGCAAGGTCATTTCATTCATCAAGTCATGAAGGGTAGGAGAACTATAAGTAGAAGGATCATAAAACTCATAGGTTTTTATATTAGCCTGGGTAATGGGTTTCATAGGCTCCGCCCTTTTCTTATCATCTCTTGCCTCTACTCTAGATAACTGGCAAAGTGCATAAATTAGACCAGGACGTCCTAGTTCTCCTCCACTCTCACTTCTTGCAGTGGCTAATACATTCTTGTAAATAATACTTCCTACATTAATACTTCTTTGGTTCTGAATACAGAAATTCAGAACTGCTCTATCTCTTGTTTCTTCACTACGGTGATAGGTAGGTAACAAGGTAGAACAAATAAAATAGTGTCAAGCTTTAGATATTGCATTCAACATAGAAAGAGGGAAGTTTACCCATTCACGCTGCTTGAATTTCCAAACCCCTTTCCCATCAGTGAGAAAGTTGATTACTTCTTCCAGTGGTCATTCCATTGCTCCAAAAAGTATCATACTCGCTGGTATGCAGGTCACATACTTCGTAGAAAGAATTGATTCTTGCAGCATTGAAATCGACTAAAAATCTTTTAACCTTTATTGGTGCATCTTCTATTTCAGTTAAGTTGACATAAAATTCCTTCACTACTTTCAATGCAGCTCTATTTGTTGTATAACAGAAATTTTTCCACCACCTCTCTTTTATTGTTCATTCCACTTCTCCTCCTGGATTCTTAAAGACGCGATCTTGTATGCACTTCCTTGCTTGGATATTGTGGAAGTATCTTGATTGTGCTCGAGTACTTACAAATTGTGTTTCGTCATAATCCATTCGCCTCTTTTGTCACGGAGCCATTTTTCGATCTATCAATTTTACAAAAATTTCAACTAATGTCCAAAATATTACTAAAATGGCTTCCAA
The DNA here is from genome assembly GCA_022702705.1 of Papilionanthe hookeriana x Papilionanthe teres. Classification (NCBI taxonomy): domain Eukaryota; kingdom Viridiplantae; phylum Streptophyta; class Magnoliopsida; order Asparagales; family Orchidaceae; genus Papilionanthe; species Papilionanthe hookeriana x Papilionanthe teres. The sequence goes on along the minus strand of CM040429.1, from coordinate 17,952,766 downwards.
AGATGACTAAAATCACTCTAAATCATGTTCCATGAACTTCTTCCAAATCTTTTCTCCACATTTTAAATTTTTCCAAAATTTCTTAATGTGAAAGAAATTCATGGTGAAAATAAAAAATTTTTACATAGGAGGGAAGTTCTTACCAAGGGAAGACGAAATCCGGTGTCAACATGTGTTGAAATTGCTCCAAATCCACGATCTATCAAGCCCTAGGTCGGTTTTTCGAAGTTTTGAGGAAGGGGATGATTAATAGTGACGGTTGATCGGTCAAAATATAGTGTTTTACGGAATCTCGTTGTCGACGAGAAATTTCTTGCCGTCGGCAAGCTAATTAATTACATAGGTCTAAAGATTCTGGAAAATCTCGCCGTTTGCGGGTTATTCGAATTTTTAATTTTTAATTATTTTTTTTAAGATTTTTAATATTTTCAATTCATTTTAAGCCTTATTTTATGTCCGGTCACTTTATTAAATATACTTTATCATGATTAGATTTTATTTTAACACATACATTTACACAACACAAACATTATAACTCTATATATGAAATCTAGGTGATTACAAATTTTACACATTACATTACTAACAAATTGCTTTAAAAATCTTAACACATACACAATTCAGCGTCACAATCCACACTACAATACTCAAAACGCTGAGACTAAACAAATAACACATAATCTTATCTAGACTGAGATTAACTATATAAAGTGTAAATAAAACTAAATTCAAACAATCACACACAAATAAGTACAAATGAATATCTTCTACTCATCAAGATCTCAACTTAATTCTTCTCTAATATTTTCGATAGAACGTAAATGCACGAACAGATTATAGAAAGGCCTGAAAGGGAATTCTTCGGTAGAATCTTCTTCAATCCATCCCTTCCTTCTGAAAAGTCGTATAAAACTAAACTCCAGATGTCCTGAATGATCAAAGTGCTCTTTCATTCTCCAGTCAATGTGATCAAATAAATCAGAGATATTGTTAATGGAATTCATCACATTTTGTATTTCATTCTCCAATCCTTTAAGTTTCCGTAAGATCATGTTAGTTCTACCAGTCAAGGGTCTGATTGAAGAATTATTTTGAGATGATCCGTAATAATGGCTGTCTCATTATCGTTATCCAAAGTAGGAAACAAATTAGTCGGATCTAATGGTTTCTGATCACTGAAAATTTTATTAAGAAATTCATACCTATTTTTGATGACATTGCACTTCAAAGAAAGGTATTTTCTTTATTTTATTGCAGGAATGGAGAATTTAGGTGATAAAAGCAAAAATCATAAAAAGGAGCGAATTTGGAGCAAAAAGGAAGAAAATAATACAATTTAGTGCCGAGTCGCCGACGACGAGATCGAGCCCGCCGACGACGAGGGTACGAGGAAGACATTTCGAAGGAATTATAACTCGTCTCGCCGACAACGAGCCCGAGCCCGCCGACAACGAAGCTAGCCGCGGCTCAAGATCTTCTGAAGCCTCGCCGACAACGAGGTAGTTCGTCACCGACGGCGAGCTAGTTCAAATGGCGCAGATACATTGAATATGGACACTTTTTGAAGGGATGCTTACACACCTCTTGGTCCTTTGCTCACCTCTATATATAGAGGCCAAAATTCAGCATATGTGTGTGCAGTTTTTGTGTTCTAAGTTTTATTTTGTGTTGTGTGTGTGTCAATTTGAGTTCTTAGAGTCTTAATTAGTGAGTTAGTGAGTTTTTAGTGAGTCTTCTTGTCGTACTGGAAGGAAGAGTCAAAGGAACTGCGAGGAGTCCGTCTGGGATAAATCAAGATAAGTATTTGTATTTATTGTTTTTAACTTTAAATGAAATCCATGCTTAGTTTAGTTCCTATGCATTCCGAGTAGTTTATTAGTCTTTCTCCTCGTTTATGAAATTAAGTGACTTGATGAACTAAAAATATAAGTATTTTTATATATTAATAAATTGTGATAATTTTTACTTAAAACTTAATTTACTTTCAAACTGGCCATTTGATTTGTTAAAATGTGTTGATTATCAACTATAGTAAGAAATTACATCTGATATTTGGGGAATTCAAAAGCCTTGGAAGGAAGGTGCAAATAAATAGGGAAATAATTTCACTGGGCGTAGAATTGAGCATTTTAGTGTGACAGTACTAAAATATTCAATTCGGTCCTATTGTTTGGGAGCCGAAGTGTAGATGTTAGCCCTCAGAGCGAGGGGAACGTGGGAGCTCGAAGTGGCGATCGGTATCCTCCTAGCCTAGCCGCAGATTCGGCAATCAAACATAGGATTAGTCAATATTATTTACACCTGAACCAAAGGGTAAAGAATAGGAATGCTCGTATTTGTCACAATACCTTAAAATTATATATTTAAATTCATCAATCACTTAAATTTCTAAACAAGGGGAAAGATACTTTTTCTGAATAGTTAAGACTTATTTAGCAATTAGTTTAATTTCCCGCACTTTCAATACGTATTAATTTTCTACTTAGTTAAGTTACCTAATTAAAATACTTAGTTTACTTTATTGCGCTTAAATTTAGAATTCCAAATTTTCGTATACTATTTTAAAATTATTATTATTTTAAAATTAGTTGTTATTTAATTTTCTCTTTCCTCGTGGGATCGATAACCAGGACTCCACTAGAGCCCTGTATTACTTGATACGATACGTATACTTGCGTAGCATCCACAACATAAACAATTACAATTCTATACATATAATATAGCGGGGTCAAGTTTTTGGCTTCGTTGCAATTAAATTAAAAAAAAATCATAACAAAAAATTGTGGGTCAAGTTTTTAGCGCCGTTGCCGGGGAAAGTAAGAAAAATTTACTAGAGTAACGGACTATTTTAAAATAATCATAATAAATAAATTTATATCTATTCTAAAATTGTATGCGCAAATTTGGAAACAAAAATTTAATACCTTACGATTCTGAATTAGAGCGTACAATTAAAAGAATTAGAAAACAAAAGAAATAAATTATAAATTTAACACAAATGATGAATATTCCTGAAATTCAAAATATGAACCAACAAAGACCATTAAGAGATTATGCCAACCCTACATCAGATGAAATTCATTTAACTATTCGAAACCCTGATGTAGCTGCTAATTCATTCGAACTTAAACCTCGCAATTATCCAAATGGTACAAAACAATCAATTTAGTGGTTCACCTACCGAAGATCCTAACTTACATCTTGCTAGTTTTCTAGAACTTCGTGCTACTTTTAAATATCAAGAAGTATCCGACGATGCTATAAGACTTAGACTTTTTCCTTTTTCATTAAGGGATAAGGCTAAAATGTGGTTCGAATTCGTTAGCACTTGGATCTATTAAAACTTGGGGAGAATTATCACAAAAATTTCTATCCAAATATTTTCCACCATCTAAAACTCGCTAAGTTTAGAAATGGTATAACTACTTTTTGTCGATTAGATGGAGAATCAATATATGAAGCTTGGGAGAGATTTAAGAAACTTCTTAGGAAATGCCCACATCATACGCTACCGGATTAGTCGATTATTCAAACCTTCTATAATGGATTAGTAGGATCTTTAAGATCAATCATCGATGCTCTGCTTTGAGGTTCATTAATGTCTAAACCATTTGATGAAGCTTATGCACTAATCGAAGAAATGGCAAAAAATAATTTCCAATGGCCTGCTGATAGAGTAAATCCGAAAAAGATAGCCAGCATTCATGAAAATGATGCAATATCTATGTTAGCTTCTCAAATTACTACTATATCTAAGAAATTAGATAATTTTGGAATGAACTACTCTCCTACTTTAGAAGAAAACTCATCTGGACAAATCATAGAATCTCAATCTAATTATGAAACTTTAAATGCTATTAATAATAGAACTAATAACCCTTATTCAAACTATTATAATCCTGGTTGGAAAACTCATCCAAATTTTAATTGGAATAACACATCTAATCAACAATGGATGAATCAACCTAATCAAATAAATCCAAACTATAAACCTAATTATCCACCTAGATTTAATAACAATAACCCTCAATTCAAAGATAAGAAATTATCTATGGATGAATTAATTTTGAATATGGGTCATCAACTACAAAATCAAGGAAATCAACTACAAATTCAAGGAAATCAACTACAAATTCAAGGAAATCAATTACAAATTCAAGGAACATCTATTAAAAATATCGAAACTCAACTTGGACATATTGCTATTGCGCTAAATAATAGAATACCTGGAACTTTTTCCTAGTAATGTGGAAATAAATCCTAAAGATCAAGGAAAAGAACAAATTAAAGCAATACAATTAAGGAGTGGAAAAAAATTAGAACCTCAATTTCAAAAAGAACTTGAAAGCCAAAAAGAGGAAGTGGAAATTGAAAAGGAAACACTTCAATAAGATTCAAACTTAGAACATCCTTTAATACCTATGAAAATTTCTGTTGAAAAACCTCCACCACCATTTCCTCAACGACTAGCTCAACATAAAAAAGATAAACAATTTGCTAAATTCCTTGAAATATTAAAGAAATTAACAATCAAAATTTATGAAAGATATTCTAAATAAGAAAAGAAAATTCACTGATAATGAAACAGTCACGCTTAGTGAAGAGTGTAGTGCTATTATTCAGAAGAAGCTTCCTGAAAAATTAAAAGATCCTGGTAGTTTCACTATACCCTGCGCTATAGAAAAAAAATTTTATGGAAAAGCTTTGTGTGACTTAGGAGCAAGCATCAATCTAATGCCTCTATCGATTTTTAAAAGATTAGGATTAGGAAAAATTACACCTACTTCAGTAACCCTTCAATTAGCTGATCGTTCGGTTACCTATCCTAAGGGAGTTATCGAAGATGTGTTAGTAAAAGTGGATAAATTTATCTTCCCAAGTAGATTTTATTGTTTTAGATATGGAGGAAGATAAAGAAATTCCTATCATTTTAGGAAGACCATTTTTAGTTACCGGAAAAGCTATGATCGATGTTCGTAAAGGAGAATTAACTATGAGAGTAAATGACCAAAAAGTTACATTTAATATTGCAAAATCAATGAAATATCCTGTGCTAGAAAAAGATGATGAATGTTTTCGGATGGAAATACTTGAACATTTACAATAAGAACATTTTAAGGAATATTATGAAGATAAATTAGAAAAAGAAAATACTGAATTAATTGAAGATAATAATGAAGAACTAGATTATATTCAGGAAAGATTTGAATTTTTGGATATTACTGAAAACACTGACAAAAATATAGTTCCATCAATTATTAAACCTCCCGAACTCGAGCTACAAATATTACCCGATCATTCGAAATATGCTTATTTAGGTAATTCTTCAACTTTACCAGCTTATTATTTCATCCGCATTAAACGAATCTCAAGAACAAAAACTTTTAGAAACCTTTAAAAATAATAAGAAAACTTTTGGTTGGACTTTACAGTATATTAAAGGAATTAGTCCTTCAATCCGTATGCATAGAATTATTTTAGATGATGAACATAAACCTAAAGCAGATCCCCAAAGGAGATTAAACTCGATAATGAAAGAAGTAGTTAAGAAAGAAATTTTAAAATGGCTAGATAATGGTATTATATATCCTATTTCCGACAAAGCTTCGGTAAGCCCAATTCACCGTGTTCCTAAGAAGGGAGGAGTGACCGTAATCGCCAATGAAAATAACGATCTTATTCCTATAAGACAAGTTACCGGGTTGGCGTATATGTATCGATTATAGGAAATTAAATACCGCCACCAGAAAGATCACTTCCCTTTACCATTTCTAGCACCAGATGTTAGATAGATTAGCCGGACATAAGAATTTTTGTTTTCTAGATGGATACACCGGTTATCATCAAATACAAATTGCTCCTGAGGATCAAGAGAAAACTACATTTACTAGTCCTTATGGAACTTTCGCTTTTCGAAGAATGCCTTTTGATTATGTAATGCACCAAAGAACATTCCGTAGATGTATGATGTCTATATTTAGTAAGTTAATCGACAATGTAATAGAAGTATTTATGGATGATTTCTCCGTATTTGGAACATCATTCGACACATGCTTAACTCATCTTGAAAAAGTATTAGAAGTATGTGAGAAAACAAATTTAGTTCTAAATCGGGAGAAATGTCAATTTATGGTTGCAGGCGCATTGTATTAGTGGCATAAAATTTCGAAAAAGGCATGGAAGTGGACCCCGCAAAAATTCAAGTTATAGCTAAATTACCACCTCCAACTACTGGTAAAAGGGGTAAGAAGTTTTCTGGACATGCCGGATTCTACGTACGCTATATAAAAGATTTTTCAAAAATTACTAAACCTCTATGCCAACTTCTCGAAAAGGACAAGAAATTTGAATTTACAATCGAATGCCCGAATGCTTTTGAACTCTTAAAAGAAAAATTAATTACAACACCTATAATAGTTTCACCTAACCGGGAGAAACCATTTGAGCTTATGTGTGATGCTAGTGATTATGCCGTAGGAGCAGCTTCTGGCAAAGATATGAAAAGATTTTTAAAGTTATATAATATGCTAAGTAAAACTCTAAATGATGCCGAAATAAATTATACAGCTTATGTAAAGAGAATTATTAAGCAGTAGTATATGATTTTAATAAATTTAGACCTTATCTCGATCGGAACAAAATGTTTCGTGCATACCGATCATTCCGCTATCAAATATTTAATGCAAAAGAAAGATTCCAAACCAAGATTAATTAGATGGATGCTATTAATGCAAGAATTCGCTTTTGAGATCGTTAATAAGAAAGGAACCGATAATCAAATCGCGGATCATTTATCAAGATTAGAAAATCATGAATTATCTCGATATTGAAAATGAAATTATAGACGCTTTTCCCGATGAACAACTATATAATATCAATGAGTGGAAAATACCATGGTATGCCGATATAGTAAACTATATAGTTAGTAATATTTTACCACCTATGCTAACTTTGCAACAACAGAAAAAATTCATCCATGATACGAAAACCTATTTTTGGGATGAACCATATTTATATAAGCAATGTAAAGATTTAATTATTAGAAGATGTGTACCTTATGAAGAAACTGAACCAATTATTCAAAAATGTCATGATTCTGATTTTGGAGGACATTTTGGGATCGATAAAACCGCTTATAAAATTCTACAATCTCGGATTTTACCGGCCTACTCTATTTAGAGATGTATACAAATATATTAAAACTTGCGATAAATGTCAAAGAGTAGGAAATATATCTAGAAGAAACGAAATGCCTCCGAATTTTATATTATAAGTCGAAATTTTTGATGTCTGGGGATTAGATTTTATGGGACCTTTTATTCCTTCGTTTGGAAACTCATATATATTAAGTAGCTGCCGATTATATTTCCAAATGGATCGAGGCACAAGCTTTACCTAGGTGTGATGCTAAGAGTGTTTCAAAATTTCGATGAAAAATATTTTTACTAGATTTGGAATGCCGAGAGTGATTATCACCGACGTGAGGAACTCATTTTAGAAATAAATACATTCACAAACTAGTAGAAAAATACAATATTACTCATAAGATATCCACTCGCTTATCATCCACGTACTCAACGGATTAGCCGAAGTATCTAATCATGAGATTAAACGTATTTTAGAAAAATCCGTAAACCCTAACAAGTTAGATTGGTCTATTAGATTAGATAATCGCATTATGGGCTTATAGGATCGCTTATAAAACTCCGATCGGAATGACTCCTTACAGTGCTTATATATGGAAAAACATGCCACTTACCTGTTGAATTAGAACATAAAGCATATTAGGCGATTAAAGAATTTAATTATAATATGAAGGAAGTCTGTGAGAAAAGATTGTCGCAATTAAATGAATTAGAAGAATTAAGAAATGAATCATATGATAATGATCAGATTTATAAAGAAAAGATGAAATTATGGCATGATCGGAAGATTAATCAGAGAAATTTTGAACCAGGACAGGAAGTTTTGCTATATAATAATAGATTGAAATTTTTTCCTGGAAAATCGAAGTCTCGATGGTTAGGACCTTTCACCATAACTCAAATATTTTCATACGGAACTATAGAAATCGAAGATCCAAAACCGGACATAAATTTAAAGTTAACGGACATAGATTAAAATCATATTTCGAAGGTATAAGACCTAACTATAAAGAGGTTTTAATGCTTAGTCGACTCGATTAATAATTGAAATTAGGTCGGGCTGACGACGTTAAACCAAGCGCTTTATGGGAGGCAACCCATATTAGTTATCTATTTTTATTGTATCTTAATAGTTAGTCTATATTATTGAAACTTTACTACTCAATTATTATTAAAAATCATCACATATTCGAACCATTATGATGAGAAAAGAAATTATTCGATTTAGAGAGAAATTGGTCATTATTTTGGAATCTCGCCGACGGCGAGGTCGATACTCGCCGACAGCGAGGTTAGCGCCTAAATTAAATTCAGTTTATTTATTGAGCTCGCTGACAGCGAGAACATGGGAGGCAGTTTTTATAACTGAGTCGCCGACGGCGAGAAACTTCTCGCCGACAGCGAGGAAGTTATAAAGATGAGTTATTTATACTTTGAATGCCGATTTGGACGGTTTCAACACCAATTCCTTAGTGAAAACCCATTCTTAAATCATTCTAAATCTGCCTTCTTCACTAGAATTTATTCCATTCACCGTAATGGCCTCCAAATTCTTAGATTCCTCTAATTCTGGAGTGTTTAACCGGAGAAAATTTGTGAGTGCGGAAGCGCAGCGGATCTTCAACAAGGTTTTGGTAAAGAAAAGAGTTATCAAGGAACGGGGATTTGTCAATCGAGGATTAGAGAATTCCACTACGAAGATAGAAGAAACGATCGCGCAAGCGGCACTAGGAGGTATTTTGTTACACTACGTCCGTCGTTGTTATTCCAGCTTGTGAAAGAGTTCTACTCTAACTTACATGCGATCAATAATGGGAATGTCTACGTCCGAGGAAGATGGGCGACGTTTACTCCATCAAGAGTAAATGAATTATTCTCTATAGAAAACACCCCGGTATGTCACTATTCAAATTTTGTGCCTTCTCGATATAATATGAATGAGATATTTCGATATCCGATCGATGAACCGAAGATCGGGAAATGCGTGAAGATGGGTATGTTAGTTTCTCTGCGTCACTTTTGAATCCTGTCTCAAAGCACTGGCACTTTTTCATCTCATCTAAATTATTACCTACTATGAGGGTAAACAAGGTTTCGAAGGAATGCGCTATATTGAATTATTGTATTCAAAATGGATTATCTATTGATGTTGAATCAATAATTGTTAAGTCCGCATCGGGTTTAATCGTGCATGGGTCGGTTCACGGACTAGGACACCCATCTACTATTTTTGCATTATGCGACTCGTACTGGGTTTCTTATGAAGCTTGGGAAAAGGTTCTCGTTACCTTGGAAGCCGCTTGATCCTACAGATATGTTCCCTACTTTGGACAATAATGAAGACATTACATTCATCTCTAATAGAGCTTCACAGAATAATCCTATAGCAAGGCCTATTTCAGATAAAATGGAGTTACTTATGAAGAAAATTAAAGGAATGGAGAAAGAACTGCAGAATGTGAGAGATTTAATCGACAATATATCTGATTTATTTGATCACATCGATCGGAGGATGAAGGAACACTTTGATCATTCCGGACACCCGGAAGCTAACTTTTTTCATTTACCGAGACGAAGGGTTGGATCATCGAAGAATCTGCTTCGGAGTTTCCCTTCGAGCCTTTCTATAACTTATTTGTGCATCATCGTCATATCGAAAATATCAGAGAAAATGAAGATTCTGACATTTGAAGAGTAGTAGTAAAGATTTCCATAGTATGTTTGTATTTATGTTATTTGATTTGATTTAGATTTTATGTGTGGAGTGATGAATTGAATATCTCAAACTCAATTGAGATATGTGTCATAGTTTTGTATCAGCATTTAGTGTGTCGTGGATTAGTTTGCGATGCTGATTAGTAGTAAGGATTGAAGTTTGAAGTTTGATTATAGAGTTTAAAATTATGTTAGTTTGTACATCTTATGGATTTCAATATTAAAGTTAATTTGTTGTGTTGTGTGAATTTGTTTGTGTATAAGTAGCTAATCTTCATATTAAATTAAGAAATGATGTGATCGGAAATATAATATAAGGCAAATCAAGGACGAAAATGAGTGACGAATTTCAGAAATTTAAATTTTTGGAATCTCGCCGATGGCGAGAAAAATCCCGCCGACAGCGAGATCGATCTCGCTGACAGCGAAGAATTTCTCGCCGACAGCGAATTTTTTCCAAGAGTTTTTGATTCCAAAAAATATTAGCTCGCTAACGGAGAGAAAACTCTCGCTGACAGCGAGGTCAGGAAAAACATATATTTTGACCGGTCAAAAACACTATTCATCATCCCCAACCTCTCATTTTCGCAAAAACCGACCTAGGGCTTGAGAGATCTTGGATTATAAGCGATTTCAACACTTTTTGACACCGAATTTCATCTTCCCTTGGTAAGAGCTTCACTTCTATGCAAAAATTTTTTGATTTTCACCATATATTTTCACCACATTGCAAATTTTGGGAAAAATCAAAATGTGGAAGAAATATTCGGTGGAAATCCATGGAATTTGATTTAAATTACTTATAAATGTTGTAGGAAGCCTTCTTAGTATTATTTTTATGTTTAGTGAAAATTTTCACGATTTTCACAGATCGATCGTATGGCTCCACGACAAAAACGTCGATTAGAATTCGACGAAAATCGATTCATCAATGCACGAGCACAGGCTAAATATTTTGAAAACATACAAGAAAGAAAGTGCATTGCGGATCGGGTTTTCAAAAATCCGGGAGTAGAAGTAGAGCGGATTATTAAGGAACGAGGTTAGGAGAATTTCTGTTACGTTCAATATAGAGCAATTGTAGAAGTGGTTAAAGAATTTTATGCCAATTTGACTGCCGCTGAAGATGCACCAGTAAAGGTACGAGGATTTTTTGTAGATTTCAATGCTGCAAGAATTAACTCGTTCTATGAAGATCATGACTCGCACTTTAGCGAGTATGAAACTTTTGGAACTATGGAAGGACCACTGGAGGAAGTCATTAACTTTCTCACTGATGGGACCGGAGTTTGGAAAATTAAGCAGCAGGAAAGAGTGAATTTTCCTCTTTCTAAATTAATTGCAGTCTCAAAAGCCTGGCATTACTTTATTTGTTCTACTCTGTTACCCACATATCACCACAAGTGAGGTAACACAAGATAGAGCAATTCGAATTTCGTATTCGAAAAACAAAGAAGCATCAACATCGGGAGAATTATTTATCAAAACATCCTAGCCACTCCTCGAAATGAGAGTGGAGCCGGATTGGGACACCCCGGATTAATTTTTGCACTCGCCAACTCTCCGGAGTCGAGGCTAGAGATGATGAAGAATGGGTGGAACCTATGAAACCACTCACAATCGCCAACATTAAGAAGTATGAATCTCATGAAGGGTGGAGATCGGGAGTGAGAAGTTATTTCACTCGACCAAGTAGAGATATACCCTCTACTAGCTATGAACCTCCCGAGCCTACCACACCTACCCTACAAGATCCGATGAATGAATCGACCCCGCATAGGAGAAGTTTTGAGCAGCTTGAGAAACAATGGGGAGAAGATTTGATCATTTTGATCAAAGGATTGATAATCCGGAGAGGAGATATGATTATGATAAGTGAGTACCTCCAGCGACATTCGGAATACAAAATTGCATACTATGAAGTCGAACGTCGTTATAGGAGTGGAGATTTAGATGTTGTCTTTCCAGCATTGCACCGTGTATACTCGCATCATCCTCGCTCGCCTTCTCAGCCTACGGATCAAGGAGGGGATGATAATATAGTTTGGGACTTTCGATGTCGAAGATTAGGACTTTATTTGTTTCTTTTGTTTGATGTTAAGTTATTTTGGAAACTTTTATATGTTTGTAATATTCAGCATTTTATGTTGTGAGACATTGGATGTTTGTTAGATTATTTGCTTGAATTGTGATAATAGTTTAGTTTTTGTTTTTGTGTTAGTTAATTGCATTTGTTTTTATGTTAAATAGGATGTTAGTTTTCTTTAGTATGTTTTTATTTTATTTTGTATTGTTTAAGTTTTTAAAATTGTTAATCTGTTAGTTCAATTGTTTTTAATATGTTAGTAATTCATATGTGTAGTGTAGAGTAATTTTAATTGTTGTATTTAATACTTATCTCGCATTTTATCCCCGCATTTTCTTTAAATTGTTATATATATATGAGAATACTAACAAGACAAGTGTTCAATGAAAAATGAAAAAGCTCGCAAAAATTTCAATGAAAAAAAGAAATACCTAAACTTCAAAGGTATGATTTATTTACTTTCCTTCTTTTTCATTATTTAGAGTAGATATAAAAATTTAAGTTTGGGGGAGTAAAATAAAAATTTAGTTATTAACTTGTTCTCAATTTCTATTTTCAAATTATTATAAAATGATTTTTATAACAAATTTTTCAATTTAATTTAATATGAATTATTTTATTTAATTATTATAAAAGGTTAAATGAAATATTTCTAGTGCTTTAATTGATTAAATAGAATAAAATATTTGGTTAAAGGGAATAAGAATATAGTAAACTATTTTTAGTAAGGAAAACTATATTCCAAAATTAAAATTCTTAAGTATTCAAGTGAAAAAAAAAGATTGAAAATCAATGAAGTAAAAACTATGAAGTATATATAAGCTAAGAAATATTCCTAAGTTTCAAATTTAGAAAGATGAAAATGAAGTTCAAAATTATTAACAGGCTCTCCAGATACAGTAATCCTTAAAAAAAAAATTGAGGAGAAGCTTGAGGAGATGCCTTATCAAAAATTGGCTTCATTTGAATTAACCTAAAGGGAAAAACTTAGATATTTCCAAACTTATGTTTATGGATTAGAATTTTACCTAATAGTGTTTTCTTGAATTTCTTATCATATGAATATCTTAAGTAGTTATTCTTTTAAATATAGTCATTCCCGAAATGAATAGTAAGCTAGAAGTCTTAGACTCGATAACTAAATAATTTATTTCTATAAGATTAATTAAATTACATGAATTATTTTTATTTAACTTTATTATGATATTAATTAATCTAATTCATAGTTATTTAAATTGAAAAATCTTATTATAAAACTCATTATTTTTATGTAGTACTAAAATTACTTGAGGACAAGTAATAAGTAAGTTTGGGGGATTTTGATCACTAAAAATTTTATTAACAAATTCATACCTATTTTTGATGAAATTGCACTTCAAAGAAAGGTATTTTCTTTATTTTATTGTAGGAATGGAGAATTTAGGTGATAAAAGCAAAAATCATAAAAAAGGCGCGAATTTGGAGCAAAAAGGAAGAAAATAATACAATTTGTGCTGAGTCGCCGACAGCGAGATCGAGCCCGCCGACGGCGAGGGTACGAGGAAGACATTTCTGAAGGAATTATAACTGTCTCGCTGACAGCGAGCCCGAGCCCGCTGACAGCGAGCTAGCGCGGTTTGAAGATCTTCTAGAAGCCTGACGGCGAGCTAGTTCAAATGGCGCAGATACATTGAACCTGGACACTTTTTGAAGGGATGCTTACACATCTCTTGGTCCTTTGCTCACGTCTATATATAGAGGCCGAAATTCAGCATATGTGTGTGCAGTTTTTGTGTTCTAAGTTTTATTTTGTGTTGTGTGTGTGTCAATTTGAGTTCTTAGAGTCTTAATTAGCTGAGTCTTTAGTGAGTTAGTGAGTTTTTAGTGAGTCTTGCTTGCATCGGAAGGAAGAGTCAAAGGAACTGCGAGGAGTCTGCTTGGGGATAAATTGAGATAAGTATTTGTATTTATTATTTTTAACTTTAAATGAAATTCATGCTTAGTTTAGTTCCTATGCATTCTGAGTAGTTTATTAGTCTTTCTCCCTGTTTATGAAATTAAGCGACTTGATGAACTAAAAATAGAAGTACTTTTATATATTAATAAATTGTGATAATTTTTACTTAAAACTTAATTTACTTTCAAACCGGTCATTTGATTTGTTAAAATGTGTTGATTATCAACTATAGTAAAAATTGCATCTGATATTCGGGGAATTCAAAAGCCTTGGAAGGAAGGTGCAAATAAATAGGAAAATAATATCACTAGGCGTAGAATTGAGCATTTTAGTGTGACAGACTAAAATATTCAATTCGGTCCTATTGTTTCGAGAGCCGAAGTGTAGATGTTAGCCCTCGGGCGAGGGGAACGTGGGAGCTCGAAGTGGCAAGTCAGTATCCTCCTACCTAGCCAGCAGATTCGATAATCAAACATAGGATTAGTCAATATTCTTTACACTCTGGACTAAACAAGAAAGAATAGGAATGCTCCTATTTGTCACAATACCTTAAAATTATCTATTTAAATTCATCAATCACTTAAATTTCTAAACAAGGGGAAAGATACTTTTTCCGAATAGTTAAGACTTATTTAGCAATTAGTTTAATTTCCGCACTTTCAATACGTATTAATTTTCTACTTAGTTAAGTTACCTAATTAAAATACTTAGTTTACTTTATTGCGCTTAAATTTAGAATTCCAAATTTTCGTATACTATTTTAAAATTATTATTATTTTAAAATTAGTTGTTATTTAATTTTCCCTTTCCCTCGTGGGATCGATAACCGTGACTCCACTAGATCCCCGTATTACTTGATACGATACGTATACTTGCGTAGCATCCACAACATAAACAATTACAATTCTATACATATAATATAGCGGGGTCAAGTTTTTGGCTTCCTTGCAATTAAATTAACAAAAATCATAACAAAAAAATTCTGGGTCAGTTTCCAAGGCAATAGTACCTTTTCCGAAGCTTTGTAAGAAACTTGGTATTGACTACATAATGCGAAAATTTTTTAATAGATCCATGCACAATTAGGCCTAAGGCAGACTTCACAATAATAGATCCAACGTCGATGGGTAATCCAGTTTGAATACAATAATTTAAAATCGCACATTCCTTAGAGACTTTATTTACCCTCATAGTGGGTAATAATTTTGAGGAAATAAAGAAGTGTCAGTGCTTAGAGACGAGGTTAAGAAGTGATACAGAAAAACTAATGTATCCGTCTTCTCGCATTTCCCAATCTTCTGGTTCATCAGTCAAATATCGGTAAATCTCATTCATACTATATCTTGTAGGGACGAAATTTGAATAGTGACAAACAGGTGTATTCTCAATTGAATACAACTCATTAATTCTTGAATGAGTGAAAGTTACCCATCTGCCTCGTACAAATACGCTTCCATTGTTGATTCCATAAAGATTGGAGTAGAATTCTTTGACTACGGGGATAACTACTGCAGAAGTTGTATAACATAATACCTCCCAACGTCGTCGAATAATCATCTCCTCAATAGATGTTGTCAAATTCTCCGCTCCCCTATTAACGAATCCTCTTTCTTTAATCAATCACTTTTTCGTCATAACCTTGTTGAATATCCGATGTGCCTCATAACTGACAAACTTTCTCCTATTGAACACTTTGTATTTCGTGATTTCAAGTGGATTGGATGCCATAATTTCTTGTTTTTGTGTAGTTTCTATTCAATTCTAAAAAGTAGAAAGTGAAGATTTCGAGTTCTAGGCGTCTTATATAGAGAAAAACACTTAAAATCGCCAGAAACCGCCAAAATAACTCCCTAAAACCGCTCTTGTACCAGTCTCGCCGTCGGCGGGATAGTTATAATTTTAAATTGAATTAAGGCGTGCAGATCTCGTCGGCGGCGGCGTCGATCTCACCGTCGGCGAGCTAAGGCAAAATTGCCCATTTTTGCTTTGGTTCCCAAAATTTTAATTTATTTTTTTAATCTTAATATTTTGATGATTATAAAAATTAATATGAGTAGTAGAATTCATTTATATATAATTATCAATAAATCAAGTAAATAAACTATAATTTAAGACTACTATGGGTTGCCTCCCATAAAGCGCTTGGTTTAACGTCGTCAGCCCGATCTATTCTGGTTGTTAATCATGTTGACTGAACATTAAAACCTCTTTAAAATTTGGTCTTCTTCCTGCAAAATATGGTTTTAATCTATGTCCATTTACTTTAAATTTGTGTCCAGTCTTTGGATCTTCAATTTCTAGAGTTCCGTAAGTAAGTATTTAAGTTATAGTGAAAGGTCCTAACCATCGAGATTTCAATTTCCCAGGAAATAATTTTAATCTTGTATTATAGAGCAAAATTTCTTGTCCTGGTTCAAAATTTTTCCGTTTAATCTTTCGATCATGCCATAATTTCATTTTCTCTTTATAGATCCTATCGTTATTATAAGATTTATTTCTTAATTCTTCTAATTCATTCATCTATAATAATCTCTTTTCACCAGCTTCTTTTAAATTATAATTAAATTCTTTAATAGCCCAATATGCTTTGTGCTCTAATTCAACTGGTAAGTAACAAGTTTTTCCATAAATAAGCCTGTAAGGAGTCATTCCAATCGAAGTTTTATAAGCAGTCATGTATGCCCATAATGCAGTGTCTAGTTTTATAGACCAATCTAATCTATTAGGGTTTACAGTTTTTTTCTACAATTTGTTTAATTTCTCTATTAGAAACTTCAGGTAATCCACTGGTTTGAGGATGATAAGCAGTTGAAATTTTATGAATAATATTAAACTTTTCTACTAATTTGTGAATATGTTTGTTCCTAAAATGGAATCCTCCGTCAGTGATAATCACTCTCGGCATTCCGTATCTTGTAAAAATATTTTTCATCAAAATTTTGAAATACTCTTAGCATCACATCGAGGTAAGGCTTGTGCTTCAATCCATTTAGAAACACAATCATCAACAACTAATATATATGAGTTTCCAAATGAACGTATAAATGGTCCTATGAAATTTAATCCATAAACATAAAAAATTTCAACTTTTAATATAAAATTTAGAGGCATTTCATTTCTTCTAGATATATTACCTACTCGTTGGCATTTATCGCAAGTTTTGATATATCTATAAACATCTCTAAAAAGAGTAGGTCAATAAAATCCAAATTGTAAAATTTTATTCGTTCCAAAATGTCATCCAAATTCAGAATCGTGACATTTTTGAATGATTTGTTCAGTTTCTTCATAAGGCACACATCTTCTAATTATTAAATCCTTACATTGCTTATATAAATTTGGTTCATCCCAAAATATGTTTTAGCATCATGAATGAATTTTTTCTGTTGTTGTAAAGTTACCATGGGTGGTAAAATATCACTTACAATATAATTTACTATATCAGCATACCAAGGTATTTTCCACTCATTTATATTATAAAGTTGTTCATATGAAAAATGGTCTGTAATTTCATTATTAGTGTCAGATAATTCATTATATTCTAGTCTTGATAAATGATCTACAATTTGATTATCAGTTCCCTTTTTATTAACGATTTCAAAATCAAATTCTTGCATCAATAATATCCATCTGATTAATCTTGATTTGGTATCCTTGAGTGATCAGTATGCACAATACATTTAGTTCCAATTAGGTAAGACCTAAATTTATCAAAAGCATAAACAATTTCTAATAATTCTTTTTCTGTAACTATGTAGTTGATTTCAGCATTATTGAGAGTTTTACTAGCATAGTCTATGACTTTAAAAATTTTATCATATATTTGTCCAAGAACAGCTCCTATAGCATAATCATTAGCATCACACATAAGTTCAAATGGTTTCTCCAAATCAGAGGAAACTATTATAGGTGTTGTGATTAATTTATCTTTTATTAATTCAAAAGCATTTAAGCATTCTGTTGTGAATTCAAATTTCTTGTCCTTTTCTAAAAGTTGGCATAGAGGTTTAGTATTTTTTGAAAAATCTTTTATGTAGCGTCTGTAAAAACTGGCATGTCCAAGAAAACTTCTTACCCCTCTTATTGTAGTAGGAGGTGATAATTTAACTATAACCTGAATTTTTGCAGGATCTACTTCCATGTCATTTTCCGAAATTTTATGCCCTAATAAAATTCCTACTGCAACCATAAATTGACATCTCTCCCAATTTAGAACTAAGTTAGTTTTCTCGCATACCTCTAAGACTTTTTTAAGATGATTCAAGCATACGTCAAATGATGTTCCAAATACAGAGAAATCATTCATAAATACTTCCATTCCATCATCAATTACTTTGCTAAATACAGACATCATACATCTCTGGAATGTTGCAGGTGCATTACATAATCCAAAAGGCATTCTTCGAAAAGCGAATGTTCCATAAGGACTGGTAAATGTAGTTTTTTTCTTGATCCTCAGGAGCAATAGAAATTTGATGATAACCGGTATATCCATCTAAAAAACAAAAATATTTATGTCCGGCTAGTTTATCCAACATTTGGTCTAGAAATGGTAAAGAGAAGTGATCTTTCCTCGTGGCTGCATTTAATTTTCTATAGTCAATACATATACATCATCTAGTAACTTGTCTTATAGGTATTAAATCATTATTTTCATTATCTTTAACAGTCACCCCTCCTTTCTTAGGAACATAGTGAATTGGGCTTACCCAAGCACTGTCAGAAATATGATATATAATACCATTATCTAACCATTTTAATATTTCTTTCTTGACTATCTCTTTCATAATCGAGTTTAATCTCCTTTGGGGATCAACTCTTGGTTTGTGTTCATTATCTAAAATAATTATGTGCATACAGATTGAAAGACTAATTCCTTTAATATCTGTTAAAGTCCAGCCAAAAGTTTTCTTATATTTTTTTAATGTGTCCAAAAGTTTTGCTCTTGTGATTCATTTAATTTTGCTAATATAATAACTGGTAAAGTTGAAGAGTTACCTAAATAAGCATACTTCAAATGAGTAGGTAAAATTTTTAATTCAAGTTCAGGAGGTTTAATAATTGACGGAACTATATTATTTTCGGTATTATCCAATAATTCAAATCTTTCTTGTATATAATCTAATTCTTCATTGTTTTTTTCTTCAATTAATTCAGTATTTTCTATTTCTAGTTTTTCTTCAAAGTATTCTTTAAAATGTTCATTTTGTAGATGTTCAATAATTTACATTCGAAAACATTCATCATCTTTTTCTATAGCAGGATATTTCAATGATTTTGCAATGTTGAAAGTTACTTTTTGATCGTTTACTCTCATAGTTAACTCTCCTTTTTGAACATTAATCATAGCTTTTCCAGTAGCTAAGAAGGGTCTTCCTAATATTATGGGTATTTCTTTATCTTCCTCCATATCTAGAACAATAAAGTCCACTGGGAAGATAAACTTATCCACTTTCACTAATAAATCTTCAATAACACCTTTAGGATATGTAACTAAACGATAAGCTAACTGAAGAGTTACTGAAGTAGGTAAGACTTCTCCTAATCTTAATCTTTTAAAGATTGATAAAGGCATTAGATTTATGTTGGCTCCTAAATCACATAATGCTTTCCCATAAAATTTTTCTCCAATAGCGCAAAGTATAGTGAAACTACCAGGATCTTTTAATTTTTCAGGAAGCTTTTTCTGAATAATTGCACTACACTCTTCGCTAAGTGCAACAGTTTTATTGTATGTGAATTTTCATTTTTTATTTAAAATATCTTTCATAAATTTCACATAATTAGGCATTTGTTCCAATGCTTCTACAAAAGAAATGTTTACCGTTAATTTCTTCAAAATTTCAAGAAATTTAGAAAATTGCTTATCTTTTTTTATGTTGCCTTAGTCGCTGAGGAAATGGTGGTGGTGGTTTTTCTACAGAAATTTTCATAGGTATTAATGAATATTCTAGATTTTGATCTTTCTGATCCTTCTCTTTTTCAATTTCCACCTCCCCATTCTGACTTCCCGTTTCTTTCTGCATTCTTGTTTCTAACTCTTTTTCACTTCGTAACTGTATCGCTTTAATTTGTTCTTTTCCTTGATCTTTAGGATTTATTTCCACATTACTAGGAAAAGTTCCAGGAATTCTATTATTAAGCGCAGTAGCGATATGTCCAAGTTGAGTTTCAATATTTTTAATTGCTGTTCCTTGAGTTTGTAACTGATTACCTTGATTATACAAATGTTGACCCATATGTAATATTAATTCTTCCATAGATAACTTCTTATCCTTAAATTGAGAGTTATTATTAAATCCAGGTGGATAAGAAGGTTTATAATTAGAATTTTCTTGATTAGATGAATTTCCTACTGGGTTTACTGAATTGTTCATCCATTGCTGATTAGCATAATTGTTATTCCAATTAAAATTTGGATGATTTTTCCATCCAGAGTTATAATAGTTTGCATAAGGATTATTGGGTCTATTATTAACAGCATTTATTATTTCATATGAAGACTAAGCATCTATAAGTTGTCCAGATAAATTTTCTTCTGTTATATCAAGAGAATAATTCATTCAAAAATGATCTAATATTTTGGATATAGCAGCAATTTGAGAAGCTAACATAGATATTGCATCAGAATCATGTATACTGGCTATTTTTTTAGGATTTAACCTTTCAGAAGGACATTTAAAATTATTAGTAGTCATTTCTTCAATTAATGAATAAGCTTCATCAAAAGGTTTTGACATTAATGAACCTCCAGCAGTAGCATC
This sequence comes from Papilionanthe hookeriana x Papilionanthe teres, assembly GCA_022702705.1. Taxonomy (NCBI): domain Eukaryota; kingdom Viridiplantae; phylum Streptophyta; class Magnoliopsida; order Asparagales; family Orchidaceae; genus Papilionanthe; species Papilionanthe hookeriana x Papilionanthe teres. The sequence continues at coordinate 17,932,120 of CM040429.1, read as the reverse complement.
AATGATCGATCTAAGAGATCCTACTAAACCATTATAAAAAGTTTGTATAATTAACAAATCTGGTAATGCATGATGTGGGCATTTCCTAAGAAGATCTTTAAATCTCTCCCAAGCTTCATATATTGATTCTCCGTCAAACTGACTAAAAGAAGTTATGTCATTTCTAAGCTTTGCAGTTTTTTAAGGAGGAAAATATTTGGATAGAAATTTTTGTGATAATTCTCCCCAAGTTTTAATTGATCCAGGTGCTAATGAATTTAACTACATCTTAGCCTTATCTCTTAAAGAAAAAGGAAATAACCTAAGTCTAACAGCGTCATTAGATATTGCGCCATATCTAAAAGTGGCACATAGCTCTAAAAAACTCGCAAGATGTAAATTAGGATCTTCATTTAGTGAACTACTAAATTGATTATTCTGTACCATTTGGATAATTGTAGGTTTAAGCTCAAATGAGTTAGCCACTACATCAGGCTTTTGGATAGTTAAGTGAATTTCATCTAATGTAGGGTTAGCGTAATCTTTCAAAGGTCTTGGTTGGTTTATATTTTCAATTTCTGGATTATTTGTCATTTGATTTATTTTTATGATTTCTCTTTTCTGTTTTCTAATTCTTATAATAGTGCGCTCTAATTCTGAATCGTAAGGTTTTAAACCTTCGGTTCCAAATTTACGCATACACAACTAAAAATAATAATAAAATAGTCGTTACTCTAGTAATTATATTTATATATTTATATTTTTTATTTGAATAATTACTTTTCTTCCCCGGCAACAGCGCCAAAATTTTGGCCTCCGACTGCAAATATAAGAATTCAGTCTCGGGGGAGAGCAAAGTATAAATTTAAGGATGTATATAATTGTTAAGCTTAATAAAGTAATAGATGTTTTTCAGAGTAAAATGGCAATTGTGCTCTCTCCCCTTTTAATCAACGCAAGTATACGTATTGTTCAAGTAATAAAGGGCTCTATTGGAGTCCTAGATATCGATCCCACAGGGAAGTTAGAGATTTAAAGACTAACTTTTAGTAAAAGTCGATGACTAATCTAATTTAGTATAGTATACAAAAAATGAAGAACGCTTAAACTTAAAACTATTACTTAAGTGCAGAATATATAAGTCAATTTAGAAAAGTATATTTCTCCTTGTTAAGAGGATTGAGTGAATGAATAATTAAATTAGTTTATAATTATATTGTGCCAAATAGGAACATTCTTATTCTTTACCCTTTGGTCCAGGTGCAAAGAACATTAATTAATCCTATGTTTGGTTACTGAATCTGTGGCTAGGCTGGGAGGACACTAGCTGCCACTTCAGAGCTCCCACGTTCCCCTCGCCTGAGGGCTAACATCTACACTTCAGCTCCCAAATAATAGGACCGAATTGAAGATTTTAGTCTGTCGCACTAAAATGTTCAATTCTTCGCCCGATAATTAATTATTTCCCTATTTATTTGCACCCTCCTTCCAAGGCTTTTGAATTCCCTGAATCTTGGATGTAATCTTTACGATAGTTGAATAATTCAACATATGTTAACAATTCAATTGACCAAATTGAAAGTAAATTAAGATTTAAATAAAAGATTATCACAATCTTTATTTAATATTATTAGGCACAACTCATTTAATTCTTCATTTCACAAAACCTCAACAACAAGAAGAAAGACAAAGAAAACTACTCAGAATGCATGGGAAAAATAACACAGATCTTGGATTTCATTTAAAGTTATAAAACAATAAAAAACATACTTATCTCAAATCTTCTCCCCAAGCAGATTCCTCAAAGTTCTTTTGACTCTTCCTTCTTGTACAACACAATTAGAAACTCACATAAACACTAAACACTAACTCTTACTACAAAAGGAAACACTAATTTGACACTAACTGACACACACTGACACACAAAATCGTCTCTATTTATAGAAGGAGTCATATTTTCAAATGTTGTTTAAGCATCTCTTTAAAACGCATCCAGATTCATCATATTTGGCTTGAATCAACTGTCTCGTCGTCGGCGGGCTCGATCTCGCCATCGGCGGGCTTCTAGAAGAAAGGCTAACCGTTCAAGCTCGCTGCCGGCAAGCTCAATCTCGCTGTTGGCGGGCTTCTATTATAATATATTCAAAACTTTCGGGAAAATCTCGCCGTAGGCGGGCAAAATCTCGCCGTCGGCGGGACAGTTTAATTTTCATCTATTTTCATTATTTTTGCTCCAGATTCGTGCCTTTTGCTCTTTTTGCTCTCAGGACCTATAAATCTTCATTCCTGCAATAAAACACAGAAAATACATTTCTTTAAAGTGTAATTTCATATGAAATTGGTATGAATTTCTCAATATATTTTCTTATGGTCAATCAGGAAACTTGATCAAACTAGGAATGACCCTCACATCATTCATCAGATAACTAGGCTTAGAGCATATAAGTTGAAGACGTTCGCTGGAAACAATGTCCCTCAATCTTGGAGCAGTGATGCTTGAAATAAGTTTTTTCCTTAAAATTTTCCTTACTTAAAGAAGAAACACTGTCATGATTGTTCTGTATAACCCTTCCTTTCTTACAAGAGCCCTCAATAAAATGAAAGGGTTTTTTTTTTTTACATCATGGTATCTAAAAGTTTTAGATTTACATACTCGACTTCTATCTGACAATATTTTCTTATTCATTTTCCTTACGTTCGGGGAACTGACAATGTAGTTCTCGGATAACGACACCCTTATGCTCAGAGAACTAACATTTGGGAAACTGACATTGCAAGAGATTAAAACTAATCTATCAGCATAACAATCATTAGTGGCTTATAAGACGTATCATCACCCAACAACAACAAGCTCTGCAAGGGGTGCGCAAACGATCGTCCTGAATCAAATTATAATGTTAACAAATGACAGTGAAAAGCTCTGCAAGGGGCTTTTAACAATCGCAAACGACATACGAGACATATCGGCACCCTGCAGCGACAATGTCTGCGAAGGACACATAAACGATCGTCCTGAGCCCATATTATATTTTTAACACCGACAGTGACAAGCTCCGCAAGGGAAGTCTAATAATCACTAGCGGCCTATGGAACGTATCTACACCTAACAACGAAAAGCTCCTCGAGGGTGCCCAAATGAGCGTCTTAAGCCCAAATTATAACATTAACACCCAACAGTACCAAGCTCCGCGAGAGGTGTCATACAATCGCAATGGCTTATGGGACGTATTGACACCCGAACATGACAAGCTTCACGAGGGGTGCACAAAGAATCGTTCTAAGCTGAAAATATAACATTAACACCATGCGGTGATAAGCTCCACGAGGGGTGTTTGATAATCTTCAGTGGCCTATGGGACGTATCGGCACCACACAGCGACAAGCCCTATGACGGGTGCACAAATGATCATTCTGAGCCTGAATTATAACTTAACACCTGGCGGTGACCAGTTCTACAAGGGGTGTGTAACAATCATCATCGACCTATGAGACGTATCGACACCTGGCAGTGACAAGCTTCGCGAGGGGTGCACAAACAATCATTTTGAGACCGAATTACATCGTTAACACCCGACAAAGACCAACTTTACGAGGGGTGTCTAACAATAATCGCCAGCGGACTATGAGAGTATTATTGACCTCATTTTTTATGAGGTCTTCTCTTCTCTCTTTAGTACTTACGATCTAACCTTAGGCTTTTCCTTTGACTATCTTAGAGGACTAGAGATGGAACCTACCACTTTAGAAACTCAAACACTTCTTAACTCCCTGCAAACCCCACAAGCTTGATTGTAAACCCCTAATCACCTAGAGGGTTGAGATCAAATGTGGAGGTTTAAAGAATGAGTTCCCTATAAGACTCTTTGGCCTTAGGATCACCCTGGGTGGCCTGGTCTGGTGAGGGCTGACCTGCACATACATTACACTTTCATACACATTCCAAATCCTAAAACTATTCATGCCTAGCTTGACTTCCTGACTCATGTGAATAATTCATATGGACGGTCCTTAACCCCTAAGCCCCTTGCTAAGAGGGTTAGGAACAACATAGTGAATGCCTCAAATGAGTCCCCTCATGGCTCCTATGGGCTTAATATGACTTCATGGCTCCTATGGGCTTAATATGACTTCATGGCTCAACCAAAATGATTTTATTTCACTCACACTGGCTCAATTTTCATTTTTTTCAAAATTTCAATTTTTGACCCCCGGGCCCCGGACCCACCAAACCTACTAAAAGCCCTTGAAACTACTCAAAACCACCAAAATTTTCAAATAACCCAAAACTATTCTAAAATCAACTTTGAACATTTCCCCACCAATCAAATTGATCATTTACAGCCAAAAATACCAAAATTTCCAAAAATACCCCCAATACCCTCCAAATTACCAAAATGCCCCTCTTGACCCAAAAATTCAAAAAATTCCAAAAATTCCCAAAAAATTCCAGAAATTCCCAAATATTCCCAATTTCATTTTGTTCAACTATACTATGGGCGAATTTTGTCAATTTACCAAATTTTTACCAAAACCCCCAATTTAGCCCATTTTAAAACCAAATGAACTCAATGTCAAACCAAATCACCCCAATTGACCTCAATTTTGGTACAATTCAATTATAAACTTCAATTCAATATCCCCAATATTAATCTTGACACTTGAATCCAATTTCATTTTTAAGCATAAAGCCCAATTTTGACCCATGACCCAAACCTAGCCCAAACCAACCCAATTCAATCCCAATTTGACCCAAATCTTTTCTAAAACCTTCCTAACATCCCCACAAACAAAACACTAACATAATTTGCCCAAAATTTGGACCCTAACCCTACTCAAATTAAACCTAAACCCAAAATCCATTAAATAGGCCTACACTCAAACCTAACCCAAATAGGCCCAAATCCCAAAATCAAAACCCAACCAAAGATGAAACCTCTTTGAAACACTCCCATAAACGTTTCTCAACATTAATTTTACATTAATTTCAACACTAGCCCAACCTTAGCCCAAGTTGGTCCATTTTGACCTATTTTGACCCTATCACCAAGGGGACCCAAATTAGGCTCAATTCAATTCCAAATCACTTCAAATTGATTACAAATCACTCATGACACATCCTTAGACTAAACCCAACATTTATTTAGCCCAACCCTTTACAAAATTTCCACTTACCAATTTGTTTTTAAATTTAAAAGCCCATCCCCTTAAACCATTCTAAAAGCCCACCTTTACCAAATTTTAAAAGCCCAAACCCATCCTAAAGCCCACACTACAATTTCACCTCATCTTCACTCAATTAATATCACTCCCTAAGTGCTAAATCCATCATGAAAATCAAACCAAAAAGGTATTATGCCAAATCCTATCAAATAACCCCAAAATTTCCAAAAATTTCTAAAACCCTTTTCCATGAAAATTGACCAAACTCTTGCCAAGCCAAATGTTAGCCATGAAGCCATGTATAAGCCACATGAAGCCATGGATGGTTTAACTTTTCACCAAGCAATTAATGGCAAAGGGAGGGGGGCCTTTTCTAAGCTCTCACTAAACCTTTTTAACTCTTTTAATGTATCATCCTAACCCAAAATTAACTTAAACAAAATTGATGTGGACTTCACCACACATGTGAGCTTGGCCCACAAGACCTCCTCAGCCAAAAATCAGGCCATGGGGAGATGAACCAAACCTAAAACCATGGCTTGGACCAAATCAAGCCAAAATGGACACTCCTCCAGGCCACTTTGATTCAGCCCCTTTACACTTGGGAAAACTCAATTGAACCCACAGAAATCAAGCCCTGATTTCCCTGAGCCTGAGGTTGACCTGACCCTGGCCAACCAGCCACCCCAGCCGCCGGAAAACGCCATGGCCGAGACCTCGGGAGGAACCCAACATTGAAATTCTCCCTCGTCGAGCCGCCCCATGCCCGATACGCTGCCATGGCACGTTCTTCCTCGACCTAAGCAGTCGATCTAAACCATTAAACCCCCCTGGCAGGCCCTCTAGCCACTCCTATTTAAACACCACCTCCTCTCGGCCAAGGGGGACATTGAAACAAACCATACAAAAACTCTGCCAAAATCATTCCAGACTCTCCCCCACACCTGGAGAACTTGATCCCCACTGAAACCCCCCTGCCATTTCCTCTCTGTCAGCTCAATTTCAGAGTTGAAATTCAAGCCCAAAACCAGGACACTTCACCACAGTGAGTCAATCCTCAAATTGATTGACTCTACACCTTCACTCGGACCAAGAGAAGAAGTTTCCCAAGCAAAAGCCCCCTCACCAGGACAGCCATTGCTTCCAGCCTCCAAGCTTTGTGATCGGCCGTGGTCACTTTTGTACCTAGGCAATTCACCAGGCCAAGGGACTACATCTGGAGCTTGCTTGGACCCAATCGAACGTGACACAACTCTCAGATCGAAGCTTCACTTCTCTGAGCAAAGGTATGAACTCTCTCTTCCTCCCGAGCTTCTAGAGATTCTCCATTTGATATGAATCGATTTCAATGCATGTTTACCGTGTGGATGTGTTCGTCTCTTCAAGACGAATCCATATAGCATAAGAACACAAAAATCTGTTGAGAATCGAGTGAGTTCTTAGGGTTTTAGTGTGGATGGTCACGGGTGCACACCCGGCCGTAGACGATGACCAGGGAGCCGTCGGATCGAGCTTCGTATCGAGCCGACGGTCGAGATCAAGCCGGACAGTGGAATGGTACATGAACCGTGGTCCCCTGGAGCGCTGAGTTGGATGGCGGCGTCGAAATGGAATGCGCCGCGTGGGCTTTCAGAGCTGTCGAGGATTGCGTGGCGCCGCGTGGATAAGTAGATAAATAGGGAATTTTCTTATTTATTAAATACCGAGAACTTCAAAAATGCATAACTTTGTGTAGAAAAATCCTAAAAATAAAATAAAAATACCCTCTTGCTCAGTAAATAGAGGAGAATAATGTGGAAAAGAAATCAAGTCATTTCATTAATGATTTATTTACTCTCTGTGGTATTTTAATTCTCCATTTGCATAGACAATTCACCATGGCATGAGACCATAGGGCTTTTGAAGCCTCTGATCTAGGGAACATTCCCTAAATTTTCCAAGGTCAGAGGCCATCCCTATGAGAAGTTATTGATTTTTCAAGTTCATGTTACTGTTTTGAGTATTTTAATTCCAATAATTAGCAAGTTAGAAATAAATTCTAGGAAAATTTAGTGATGTTTCTTATGACCAGAGGATCTTAAGAAAAATAGGTTTTGAGTTAATTCACTTGAAACAACCCTAATTGGCCTAAATACTAAAAATTGAACTTTAATTAATTAGGGTTAACCACACATTAAATTGACTTGAAAACAATTCTCCACTGATCTTTAGGATCAGAAGAACATCACATAAAAATTTGAAATCAATTGGAAATGTTTAACCCCGCTAAATGGATTAATTAAGTCACATAACCAAAGTTAAACTTTAAAAATTCATAACTCTCAAAATACTTTTAAAAAATTCACAAAAATGGTTTTGGAGCTTCTCTGATATCAGGGGAACTTAGAAAAATTAAAATTGTAATTTTCTAAAAAAGTTGATTTTTATCATTATTTTAATATTTTTAATAATTGAAAAATAATAAAAATCATAAAAATATTAAAAATCACCAAATGTCACATTTTGAATTTTAATCATTTAGAAACAAACCAGATATTTTTCCTAAGTCTCTAAGGTAAGATATTGAATTTTAAAGGCTTAATGTAATTTTTAATATTAAAAAATGTATTTTCTGACCTTTACACAAAAATAATTCTAGTAAATCAAAGAAAAATCAGAAAAATATATAATTTGTTTCTCTGGACTCCTTGAGGTTAGACAGATTTAAGAAAAATATAAAATCTATTTTTCAACTTTAATTTTATTTTAAAATTAATTAATACTCCAAAACTCAAAATAATTCTAATAAATAAAATATAACTCAAAAAATCACCAAGATTGGTCCAAATGGTCCTCTGGTCATTAGGAACATCCCATAATTTTTTTAAGTACAGAAACATTTCCTTGGTCATGTTATTGATTTTTCCTTGAAAACCCCTTTTTTTCATTAAAAATAATTACATAAATAAATTAAATATAGAAAAATAACATTTTCTCCTCCAATGTATTAATTGACATGTGAGTAAGGTTATATAAAAATTTCAATTTCATTTGAGCTTAATTTAGTGAGTTATAGAATTATTAAGCTTGAAGGGCAAAAGGGGTAATTAAAAAATTTCAACCATTAATTAAAAATTTTAGGATTAATCAAAAAGGGGAGGGTAAAATATTTGATTTTAAACTGATTTTGGATGATTGAAACTTAAATGATTGAGGGTAGAAACCTACTAACCATTTCAAATATAATTAAAATAAAACTTTAATTAATTAACTAATTGAAATTTTGGAAGAATAATGGAAATTAGAATTATTAAAGTAGGGATATTATTAAGAGGATATTTATTCTTTAATTTAAAAATGCCTAAATAAATCACTACAATAATACTTAATTCTTAATTAAAAAATTAAAATAATAATCCAAATTAAAATTCAACTAAAATTAAATTAAATTAAATTAAAATTAAATTAAATTAAATTAAATTAAAATTAAATTAAATTAAATTAAATTAAATTTAAATTAAATTTAAATTAAATTTAAATTAAATTTAAATTAAATTAAATTTAAATTTAAATTAAATTAAATTAAATTAAAATCAAAATTAAATTAAAATTAAATTAAAATTAAATTTAAATTAAGTTAAATTTAAATTTAAATTAAATTAAAATCAAAATTAAATTAAAATTAAAATTAAAATTAAATAAAATTTAAATTAAATTAAAATTAAATTAAATCAAATTAAATTAAATTAAATTAAAATTAAATTAAAATTAAATTAAATTAAATCAAATTAAATTAAATTAAATTAGATTAAATTAAAATTAAATCAAATTAAATTAAAATTAGATTAAATTTAATTAAAATTAAATTGAATTAAATTAAATTAAAATCATTTAACAACAAACCTAAATGAAATCATTAAGAATTAAATCTAAAATAACTCGAACACTATTCCAAACTTAAACTAATTTTTTTAATTAAGTCAAAATTAAAATTAAATCATTAAGTTTAAATCATTAAAATACTTAATAAGTTGATTTGCCCTTCTAAAGCTCTTATTATTATAACTCTTAAATGAGGTATCAAGTGAAGTGTTACTTCACTCATAGGATATTCAAATGTCCTAGTTCACTAAGCAAGAGAACAAAACTTAAACTCCTGGATGATTAATTCACTTGTATAATTAAATTCTCTTGGACTTAACACAATCCTAGAAGTATTGAAAAGATGTTTAGGACTTGCAAATTAGGTCCTAACCGGTCTTAGGACGCCGAGGTAGTCGCTTGGTACGACATAAACCCTCACATCTTCGAGGCTATTTGTATGATTATGTCATACTAATATAAGTCCTAATTATTTAAAATTGGCAGGATTGCAACATTAAATAATCTTCTCAAATTCAAGCCAAACAATAGGATAGTTTGGGAAGTTGCCAAGATTCTTTCTGGATCCTCAGCTTCTCCTACTCCTCTTCCATTGGACTCCTGAAAATAATTGTTCCAAATTTGATCCATTCCCTATTGAAATTTCCAAAATTCAATTCCTTTGAAAACCTTAAACTTTGAAATTCTTGAGAGCAAAACCACCGATCATTATCGAAAGTTTTCTTAAGTGCTTCTCGTCACTTAGGATGTAATTAACTATAGGGGCTTGCCCTTATAGGGAACTCTAAGAACCCGAGTAATATAAACCCCGCTTAATTCCTTTATATTAAGCGAGGGAACTTGTCGGCTTATAAAATTGGTTCGCGGACCAAACGGATGTCACAAATCATCTAGTTTATTTAATCGAGCCCCATCATCAAGCAGTGTGTCTATTCTTCGGGATAGATATATGGTTTGTGGTGTGGTGCTCGTTTATATAAACTATTTGGGATGTGAAATCGGTTTGATTTCATATCTTAAAATTTTCAAACTTAAAATTATTTTAAAAATGAAATACTATTTTTCTAAATTATATATATATTTAAATTAAATTTAAAATTTAAAATTCAACAATAATTTCTGTAGGCGACCCTTTTTCAAAAATACAACACACTCAACCTAAAAATAATGCCGACAATTTCTGGCGACTCCGCTGGGGACTAGTTCCTCTCTCCATTTTGATCAGATGGTTTCGCTTTCATAAATCGGTAATGAGTCCATACACCTAGTGGACCAAATTACCATTCTTTTCGTTGACATACCTTGCTCATTTTTGTCCTGAGTGAGTGTAGTCAACTCCTTTTGGATTTAGGAGCCACTGTTTAAACACCCCTAAACAGAGAGGTTCCGAGATCCTTTTACCTCTTTCCTGAGGTGGGGTAGACCTCAATAGGTGTGAGTTTAGGAAGCGATCCTTCGAGTCGAGAAGTCTCGCATAAGACTTTCTCTTTCTTTCTGATTCTAAATCGAATCCTTTACCTTTTCCATACCCTTAAACATTCCATTCCTAATAAACAAATCCTCTAATAAACGACTCTTTTGATGAATAGATCCTTTTTTTTAAAATACACTAAGATAAACGAAAATGTGTTCGGACTCTTTCTTTTTCGTCCTAAACTTTACAGCGAAAAGCAGCATATTTCGGGACAGATACTCTAAATCTGCACTGCAGAAATGACTGCCCAAAAGCTAATTTTCTCCTTCACCAACAGATTGGACTTAGCTGTCTACAAGGATGAGCTGCCTGACAATGGGATCATCCGTTTCGGACAAGGATTCGAAAATACAGATGTCAAGATTACTGACGTCACTCTCTTCGCACTTACGGACAAAGTGCCTGAAACTGAGAAACCTCTGATTGAATTCAACTTGAAGTCAACTCTCGAAGTCAACTCAGGAGTTCCCTCCCCTGCAAAGGGTCCCGACTGAAAGAAACACTGTCATTCGCAGGAAGTTAGCTGTTGTCCCCAGAACTGTTGTCTCTACCCCCACCGGTCTGGTCATTACTGCACCTACCCTTGTTCCCTCAAAACTAAAGGGAAAAGAAATCCAAGTTGGTTATGAGCCTATCACCGTGGAGGGTTCGGACTTTGTCACAATACCGTCTGTTTTCGAGATAGGGTCCAGCTCGAGGTATAAACCCTTAACCCGGACACAGAGAAGGAATAAGAACAGAAAGATTGCTAAGATCAGGAAAGTCAGAGAAGTTGAAGCCGCCTTTCTTGAAGGAATCTTTGAAGAAAAAGAAGAAGAACTGCCAGAATACTTGCCGCTGTTGCCAGAATACTCGCCGCTGTTAGAAGGAAGTAGATTCCACCTGCTCTCTGCCGCATCTGATGAGGAAGATGCCAGAAGGATTGCTGATGTGTTACCTCAGCCCGCATATTACAATGATAGCAGGAAGAAGAAGAGCAAGTCTACACCACTTACCCGATTACGAGCGTTAGTCGAGAAATTGGCCAGGAAGGAAGGATGTTCTGTGTCAGTGATTCTGAGAAGGATGGGATGAGTGCCAATTAAATCCCGCCTCGAACCACGAGTGGAGCCTGCCACTGCCAGCCATAGAAAGACCGAAGAAGAAAGTCCGAGCTAGTGAAAGAGGCTCACCCGTTATCGTATCGTGGCCGCAAATTGGGGAGGATACCACCTTCCGAAGACATAGTCGACAGACCATCCAGTCCTAGGCTTCCGGCTGCAAGAAGGATGGTATGGCAACCTATTACTGGTGAGCTGAGGCCAAAACAATATCCTGAGAAGAAAAGTCTCGTCAGGATGCTCGAGTCAGAAGAAAGTGCTACTGTGATGAAGGAGACTCCCGAAAAGGAAATTCAACAACCGTCACAAGGCAACTGCGGGACCGTGCGAAAAGGGCCACTAGAGGATGCTATGGATAAGTTAAGGACTAACATCCGGCGGTTAGTAAAAGAAAGAGAAGAAGAACTAAGAGATGAAGTTGACTGCTCAGAGTTCATGGATGAGGAGTATGCTGAGATCAACATGGTCGAGACACGGGCATCGTCAGCTTCGCAAGGTGCCCCATCAAAAGTGGAAAGAGATAAACCAGAGGTGTTAAAAGCACAGATTCGGGAAAGAGAAGACACAATTTCCCAAATGGCAAAGAGGATGGAAGAGATGGCTGCTGCCTTAGCCACTCTCCAGAGTCAGGCCCAGCATCAGAAAGAGACACCCCCAGAGATCTTCCATATTGCGGATGGAGGAAAAGAGATCACATCCGTCAATGAGGACGAGCAACCAAAGAAGGATTCTACACAAAGCATGATTCCAGAAAAAGGATATTAAAACATGGTAGGACAGCAGGTGCGAGAGGCCCTAGCACAATCCAAGAATGGAGCATCTATTCAAACGGGTAGACCTTACCCTAAAGAGTTCGATGCAGTCCAATACCCAAAAGGCTTCGTACCACCTCTGTTTAAGACTTTTGATGGAACAGGAAACCCCCGGCAACATGTTGCACATTTTCATGCTAGTTGCTGCAATGCCGGTGGGAGCGACACTTTACTCTTCCAACAGTTCTTCAGCAGTTTATCAGGGATTGCCTTCGACTGGTACGCAAAATTGCCAAACGGCTCAGTGAAGACTTTTTTAGAACTGGAGAATCTCTTCGTTAAACAATTTGCTGGAGCTCAGCACCACATCACTATTGGTGATCTAGTGGTGGAGCAACTGAATGAGACTTTAGTGGATTACATACTTCGATGGAGAAACTTAAGCATGAAGTGTGAACCACAGCTTCAAGAACAACATGCAGTCGGCATCCTGCTTAAGAGTATCCATGGCCCGATAGCACTTCTCCTTAAAGGATTTACAATCAAGACTTTCGAGAAGTTGCTTAGCAAGGTCGGGAGCTTGCAAGAGGAGGCAAAACAGTTAAGTTTCGCGGACAAGAACGATAAGCAGAAACCTGTGAAAACATTCGAAAAGAAATTCGGAATTGTCGCGGCAGTAGATAAGGGCAAGCAGCCGGTTCAGATACAGTCAGAGCGGCCACAACCTAGTTATCAACCACCACAACGGACTTATCAGCAACCTCAACAAGGCTATCAGCAACCTCGTCCGAGCTATCAGTCGTCTCAGCATTATGAACAACCGCCTCGTTCATCGCATACCTTAAGAGAACTTCTAAATAAAGAATATCCATTCAAAACAGAAGCAGTAGCGAAGATGTTCCGCAGCTTAATGAAGACACCTGATTTTCAGCTACCAGAGCCCAAGAAGCCAGAAGAAGTCAATAAAAAAGATCATCCGAACTATTGCCCTTACCACCAAATGCTTGGACATAAGATAGAAGATTGCATCACCTTCAAGACTTGGCTTGATGACAATCTTCGAAAAGGGAACATAACGATCCCAAAGGAATACATGAAGGAGCCCCAGAAAGGAGGTTTCGTCAATGTTATTTCAACGGATCCTATTGTTCCGATAGACCCTTACGCGACTGATGATGGATGGAGTACCGTCTGGAAAAAGTCTTCAAAGAAAATTTTGGATCACATCCAAACCGCTTCGGTACACGCTTCAGCTCAAAGTTTGAAACTTGTCGAGCCGGCACTATCACTTACGATTGAAGAACCGCCCCAGAAGGAGGAGAAGATCGTGGAAGAAAAGAAGACCGAGGCTCCGAAGGGTAGACTAGGGGCTGCTTATCCTAGGATGGTTATTTCCGATTCGGGGGAAAATTCCCTCGAACTCCTGACTCTGTATGATTATCTGCTAGCCCCGGCGGGATCTTATAATGATAAGGGTTATGGCGTTGGCTACATTTTGTCTGTTTCTAACGATAACGTAACTAGCGAAAACCGACTTAATCTGAATCTTGATTCCAACACAAATAACGATTCTCAAATCATACATAACCTCAATGACCACGACGAAGAAGATGTTCAAAAAGAAGGCTACGAAAGCTCGACAAGCAATGAGTCCATTTGTGAATTCCGATGGGCTCCGATCACTATAGAATTAGAACCATCAGATACCGAAGCAACTTCAGAGAAGCCAGTTGTTCCAATTCAAGAGGATGCACCGGCAGATTCAACACCAAATTCAGAAGAAATAACTGAAGTAAATTTAAGAAGTGGAAAAGTTCTGCCCCGAGAATGGGTCCGAAGGATAAAGGAAAGCGTGTGGTCGCTCAGAAAAGCCAACCCCAACAGAGGAATTGCCCATTCGGGAAGAACCCGAGGAACATGGTAATAAAGTGGACTATAATGTGCTAGCCCATCTTAGGAAGCTACCAGCCAAACTAAGCATATATGACGCTCTGATCCTGTCAAAGGAGATGAGGGAGACTCTAATCAAGGCTTTACTTGATCCAGAGATCTGTTTAGCTCAAATGGCCTGTAATTCCTTCAACGAGGTTTGCTCGTTAAAAGAACAGCGAGGTGTTACCTTCACGGACAATGATCTATTACTGGGAACAGCAGATCATAACCAACCGTTATACATTTCAGTCACAATTGGAAAGTTTACGCTCTCCGGAGTGTTGGTTGATCCGGGAGCATCAATCAACATAATGAACCTTCAGACGCTAGCATATTTAGAAATTGATGCTCGCGAGCTTGAAGCAGACAAGATGATATTAAGAGGCTTCAATCAAAAAGGAGAAAGAGCTCTTAGATCGATAACACTACTAATGAAGACCGGTGATTTAGCAAAGACAACCGCAAAATTCCACATAATTGATTATGAGACATCGTTCAACGCTCTACTGGTTCGACCGTGGATTCATGAAAACTGGATGGTGCCGTCGTCTCTGCACCAATGCATAAAGTATTACGAAGGAGGGGAACAGTGCATCAAAGGTGACTTGCAACCGTTCTCCGTACACGAGATTGGAATTCATGAAGATGCAGCCTACTACGCGCCTCCGAAGAAAAAAATCTTTTCCAGAAATACCATACCAAATGAAGCAAAAGAAATCCGAGACGACAAAGAACCTGAAGTTCTAGTTCAACAGTTACTCACCACTCCCTTACGGCGAGATGGTGAAGATTTCTCCAGAACTCACACCCGAGGTCGAGGCCGGGGACGAGGACGTGGAAGAAATGTTGGAACAGTTGGACGGAAGAAACCGGTCATCAATGTTGATTGAGAGAACACTTCCGAAGAAGGAGAAGAAATCAAGAAAGAAGCAGTG